>JAOUQZ010000014.1:16132598-16167788 GCA_028564935.1 Neosilurus hyrtlii | reverse complement strand
AGAGTCGGCTGAGATGGGCGCCAGCCTCCCCGCAACCCTAATTAGGATTAAGTGGTTCAGAAAATGAATGAATGAATATACTGTTTATTTCTTGCTCACTCATTTGCAGAGATGCTTATTTCTATTAGGGTTGTAGGGAGACTGGAGCCTATCTCAGCTGACTTTGGGCAAGGGCAGGGTGCACCCTGAACAGCTCACCAGTCCATTGCAAGGACAACACACACAGCCATTTACACTTACACTTAGGGGCAATTTCGACCAGCTAGTTAGCCTAAAGTGCAGGTCTCAGGATTGTTGGGAGGAAACCTGTATACCCAGAGGAAACCCATGCAAGCACAGGGAGAGCATGCAAACTCACCACAGAAATGCCTTCACCAATCCCTGGACTTTCTTGCTGTGAAGTAATGTGCTATGCACAATACCCCCCATTCCACCTGTACTGACTCATGACTTACTTATTTGGGGCAGTGGTGACTCAGTGGCTTAGTGATACGAAGTCATGGGTTCAATCCCCAGTACCTCCAATCTGCCACTGTTGGGCCCTTGAGCAAGGCCCTTAACCCTCACATGATCAGGTTTATAAAAATGATAAATGTAAGTCACTCTGGATAAGTGTCTGCCAAAAGGCTTAAACCTACTATTAGGGTTGCAGGGAGGGTGGAGCCTATCTCAGCAATCAGTAGGAGATGGCAAGGTGCACCCTGAACAATTTGCCAGACCATCAGAGGGTAAACACACACACACACACAACCATTCACACTTTAACCTAGGGGCAATTTGGAACACCCAATTAGCCTAATGTGCATGACTTGGAATATAAGAGGAAACTTGAGTACCACAAGGAAACATACAAACTCCACACGGATATTCCCTCACCGAGCCCAGGACCTTCTTGCTGTGAGGTGACATGCTAACCACCACACCCCCATGCTGCCTGTAGAAATCCTAAACATCCATAATGAGGAAGGTGACGATGGCAGGGGTAAACTCCCTGAGAAGGAACTTTGAATGTAACCAAGATAAAAAAAAAGGGAAACCCATCATTATTCCGGTGGCACCAAATGATGTAGATTTTAGAGACTTGGGGCTTTGTGATTGAAAGGGGTGGCCAGTCCAGGTATTATCCCTCATACCTAAAGTTCATGAATATTACTGGGTGTGAGATACTGACTCTTCCTGTGCAGTTTCAGTGACCATTAGAAGTGTGAATGTGTCTCTTCTTAAGTTATTCTTACTTGTCGAGACAGGCAGCTTTGCAGATGTATAAGGAGTTTTGATGTCTTTATGAATTCCTGACTGAGACTATGAAAAGGAGATACAAATAAATATGTATATTTTAATTTTTTTTAATTAACCAGTGGGGAAATAAGTATTTTATTATAGAGTTTCTTTTTTGCACTAAAACTTATCAAGAAATTTTTAATCTGGTTTCCTCCCACAATCCAAAACCATGCACTTTAGACTAAACTGCCCACGTTTGTGAGTTTGAGTGTAAATGGTCGTGTTTGTGTTGGTCCTGCAATGGTCTGGCGAGCTGTCCTGGGTGTACCCCACCTTGCGCCAGTGTCAGCTGAGATAAGCTCCAGCCTCCACATGACCCTAGTGGGAGTATGCTGCATGGCAAAAGATTGATTAAGTGAGTGAATGAGTGACAGTCCTGTCTTTCCAGTCACTTTTCCTGAAGTTTGTCAGTAATGAGATATCTGATGTGTTGTTAAAGTCTTACATGGCTCAAAAGGAGATGGAAACAAAGCATACTGGATTTTGTAAACAAGATGCTGCCATCAAAAAATGCAATTAATAAAAATTATTAGAAATGATAATAATAATAATAATAATAATAACAGGCATAGCAATAGGCACCTCACAGCAAGAAGGCCCTCCGTTCAAGTTTCTTGCTCAGCAAGTGTGGGATTTTTTAAGTTCTCCCCATGCTTCCTAACCCAAGTAAGCATTGGGAAGCAGCAGGGTGTTGAGTAATCTGACTGCCTCAGGTACGAACCTGTTGTACAGTCTGCTGGTGGGGGCTCCAGATGCTCCTGTAACTTTTAATAGATGGGAAGAGAGTCCATTAAGAGGGTGAGAGTGATCATCCGCAATACTGGCAGCTCAGATGTAGACAGTCTTTCAGCTGTATGAACATTCCGCTGTAGGGTCTTGTGGCTGGAGCCTGTGTCATTCTCATACAACATGGCAAGACAGCTGGCCAGGATGCTCTCTATTGTGTTCCTGTAGAAGGTTGGAAGTTTGGGAATGATGAGTCTCTTTAGCCTCCGTAGAAAGTGCAGTTGCTGCTGGGGCTTCTTGGCTAGGCCGGTGGTGTTGAGAGTCTAGGAAAGGTTCTCAGTCATGTGCAAACCACAAAAACCTTTGAATTTCTCTACAGGTCTTCCGTTGATGTGAAGGGGTGAGTGGTTTACTTAGGTGCTTCTGAAATCAAAAATAATTTGTAGTCTTATTACCTTTAAAATATCTTCATAAACATAGAGTGTGAATAGCATTGTTGCTAAAGAAGCATACCACTGTAGTGTAATGATGTCATTTATGCTGTACCAATATTTATTGCTGTTTGTTTGTTTTTTAGCAGTGACTGCGGACTGTGCTAGCATGTTATTGCTGCTATTTGGTCTGGAGCTGTCTGCTTTGACTTACAGACTAAATCAGACAGACAGTTTACTCAGTCTCCAATGTCAATCATTAGGTGATGATGTAACAGGGTGTGATGGTCATATAGTTCACTGGTAGGACATCACGACTAAGCGACAGAGGTACAGGGAGTCTGGCCTCCAATGCATCACTGCTACTAATCCTCATTACATGGGACATCCCACAGTGACCTAAGATGTTACCTGGGTTATTTTTTCTATATTGCCCAAAAGAAGGACCAAAACCTATTCTTGAAATATCAAAGAATTAAACTTCATCCTGTTTCCAAGCATGGGTTTATAACTACATAGGCTTATCATGATGCAGTGTGTGAATTAGACCAATTGTGGCTTATTTTTCAGTATAGTCTTCTCTGCAGTCCATACACTTCTTCCATTTCTTGTTACATTGTTTGGATCTCCTTGGTATAGAAGCTCACATTTTGATGGTCAAATAAGTCCTCAACATCAAACATGAATTCATCATCAGTCAGGTGCTGCCAAATCAGGAGAAAACAGAGGGTGACAAACCAATTCAACACATTAGCCATGCACAACAGCCATTGCAACCAGAGACTTGAGTGCTGGAGTATTGTCCCGAAGAAACAAGACCCACTTTGTCAGTTTTCCTGCCCATTTTGTCCAGATCACCTTCTTTGTCTACCTCAGCAAATTGACATCGTACTGTCCTTTGATTGTTTGGCCATTCTGAAGGTAGTCTATAAATTCAATGCCCTTTGCACACCGAAAAATGGTGGCACACCCTCTTTGGAGGGGGGTGATTCCGCTGCATGGATGGCCTTTTTATTTCTGGCTCAAAGTGATGGAACCAACACATAGTCTGGGTTAGAAAACATTCAAGATAAACAACTGGATATGATTCAAAATATGTCAAGTTCTCCTGCGACATGACTAGCCTGGTGTACTTTTGATCAGGGGTCAAAAGCTGGACTGGAAATCTTCAACTTGTTGTGCAGAATGTTGTATACTCTTTCACTCTTTCTTAGTCAGCCTATGACGTTTTCAGTCCACCCTTGTATATCATCATCATCATCATCATCTTATTTTAATGACTCACAAGGACATTAAACATTAACAAGACACCAGTCATAGCAACATTTGACTTACCCTTCATTTCCCTACAGATAGAGATTAGCACTCTGTTCCCAGATGAGGACAATGATCCAGCACCTGGAGCCTCACTAGAGGAAGAGGAACCAGAGGAGGAACCTGGAAAAAAAAGTGGGGATAAGAAAGAATTACCTATAACTCCTGTGCTCATCCCATCAGGTTCTGGAGTACCAGGGGTTTTAATGGAACCAGATACTTCAGGAGGTCTGTATTACACCAACCCAATCAAACACACACAACACACACTGTCTTGCCAGCACTTGCCAACATAGATGTTGATTAATATCCATTTAACTAGCAGTTTGATTGGTTAAATGTTTTTGTCATAATTCTATAACCCTGCTTTCTTATAATGCATCACCAAATCATTGCTTCATCACCTCTAACTGTCTAAACTGAATCATTGTCATTGTGCAGTCCTAATCAGTCACTTAACACCTAATCTTGTCTCTAACAAGAGGAAGAGCTGCGTCTGACGCCCATTGGAATCCTTCATGTCAATGGAGACTCTTTGGGATCAGGAGACATGCTGAGTTCTGGAGGTTCTGGGGTTTCTGGAGCTTCAGGGATTTCTGGAAACACTCCTGATACTAGAGAATACCATTCTGGGGAGCCTCTGACTACTGGAGGTTCTGCAGATGTAAGCTCTGGAGAAATTAGTTCTGAAGGCTCTGCAGAGCTTGGTTCAGGGGTCTCTGGAGACCTTGTTTCTGGAATATCTGGTGACTTTGTTTCTGGAATATCTGGTGGCTTTGATTCTGGAGTATCTGGAGACCATGTTACAGGGGTCTCTGGAGACCTTGTTTCTGGAATGTCTGGAGACTTTGTATCTGGAGTTTCTGGAGACTTCGTTTCTGGAGTCTCTGGAGACATTGTTTCTGGAGTTTCTGGAGACTTTGTTTCTGGAGTTTCTGGAGACTTTGTTTCTGGAGTTTCTGGAGACTTTGTTTCTGGAGTCTCTGGAGACCTTGTTTCTGGAATATCTGGAGACTTTGTTACCAGAGTCTCTGGAGATTTTGTTTCCGGAGTCTCTAGTGAGTTTCACTCAGGAGAATTTGTCTCAGGAGTATTGGAGGAATTTGTTTTTGAACTTTCGGGGGACATTGTTTCTGGGGTCTCAGGGGACTTTGTTTCAGGGGCCTCAGGGGACATTGTTTCTGGAGTCTCTGAGGGTTCTGTTTCTGGAGTCTCTGGGGACATTGGCTCTGGACCCTCTGGGGAGTTTGTTTCTGGAGTCTCTGGAGACATTGGCTCTGGACCCTCTGGGGAACATATTTCTGGAGTTTCTGGGGACATTGGCTCTGGATCCTCTATGGTTTCGGGTGAAGAAATAACATTGGTTCCTGGAAGAGGTCAGTACTATTGACTATAGTGGAAACTGCATTCTGTTCACCTAAAACCTGTGTATTCCATAGTGCAGAATGTGGAATGTTTCCCTATGGGTTGACTAGTTGCCTAGCTAGCCAGGTCAACAGTCTCTACTCTGATATTTCACTTCTTTTTTGTTTTTACTGCTAAAGTTACTATCATACTGTCAGGCCTCTACTTGTGCTATGGGGCTCTAATTGATCTCTTACCGCATCGCCTTATCTTTACCAAGAGGAGGAGATCTACATTACAGTTACCACTGGCCCCGAAGAAGCCTCTGGGAGTTCTGGGGAATCTGGTGCACCAGAGAAACCTTTACTCCCTGTGGAGCCTGTAACTCCAGGGCCTTCTAGGGAATCTGCGGTTCCTGAAGAATGGGTAACAATCATCCCTACTGTAAAGGAAGGTTAGTATTTCACCTGCTCTGTAGAAATCATATTTTTAATATTTACAACTTGGTAGCAAAACAGCCTGAAAAAAAGCCCCAGAGTCATAGGTAGACCAATAGGAATATACTGCATCACTTGAAATTAAAATAATATCCAATTTCCTGTTTCATCCAGTAATGCTAACACATTTACTATCCACCATACCTACTGATACGTGATATTTTCCTCTTCTCACAAATCTATGTGCTTCATTTAACTGGCTGTGATGGGTTAAATGTTTGTTATTTGTGTTCAACTCAAATCTTCACTGCTCACTATATCTCTTGGTCAAACCCTGTGCTAATCTTTCTCCTAACATCCTAACGTTGTGTGTAACAAGAGGAGGAGCTGTTTTTCATCACTCAGACCCCACCTCAGGAGGGTGGTGGGAGCACAACAGGTTCAGGGCTACCCGAGAGCCTTGATCCTGATGTTGATGTTGTCATTGAAACTGACGTACAAGGTTAGTGTCCTATCTGTTTATTGTGCATTTAAGGTCAACCAGCATGATTATTTTGATTTATTTTACAACCAGGTAGCATTGAAAAAAATAAAAGAATATTCCATTAAGAGTTATGCACAGTAAGGTTGGTACACTTTTAAATTCTACATAAACAATAGCCACTATTCCACTATCATGCTAGGGCAAGCCAGTGCTATCTCAAGGCTACCCAAGGCTTGTATTCTGGGGCTGTAGTCTAGTGGTTTCCACTTCCATAATATGCTGCAGTGGGCCAGGAAGGATTCCAATACAAAAATAGATAGATAGATAAATAGATAGATAGATAGATAGATAGATAGATAGATAGATAGATAGATAGATAGATAGATAGATAATCAAAAAAATAACAAACAAATAAATAAATATTTAATCCAACTACACTGCCTGGCTAGGTTATCCAGGGTGTACTCTGCCCTCGCCCAGATTCGATGATCTGAGCCCTGAGATGGGCGCCAGCCTCCCCGCGACCCTAGTTAGGATTAAGCGGTTCAGAAAATGAATGGATGAATGAATACCCTGCCTGGCTAAAATACAGTCCCGCACTTATTAATATTGATGGGTCACCTTTAGCCTGGATTACAGTGCATATTCTCCATGTTATTGTTTCACCAAACTTAAGCAACACAACAACAGTGTTGGGTGTCATTTTTCAGTATCTTAAATTGATGAGGGGAATCTTTACATTTACAGCATTTGGCAGACACCCTTATGCAGAGTGCAGTGTGACTTTATTTTAAGTTTTTTTCCAGCACATCCCAAAAACTTTCAATAGGGTTATGGTCAGGACTCTGCAGTGCCAATTAATTTGTGAAATTTATGTGCTAAATATTTCAGTATTTCAACCCCAATTTAATATCCTTTTGAAGAAAAAGTCAATTAATATGATAACCTGCTCATTCAGTACATTCAGGGTGTCAGATGACTTCATTTTATTGCCACATAATGACCTGACCAACTGAAGCAATAATGCCAGGTAGATTATACTCTGTAATCATGGCAAAAGGCAGTCCAGCAAAACATTAGGGTGATAGGATTACATGGAGAACCCACATATACACAAAGGCTGGTCTATGCAAACCACGGCATTATATAGTTATGGTATAAAACTTGCGTTTTACCTAAAACTGAGGTGATAGGCTCATTCATCATTCATTTTCTGAAATGTTTAACCCTATTTAGAGTCGCGGGGAGGCTGGCGCCCATCTCAGCCGACTCTGGGTGAGGGCAGGGTACACCCTGGACAGCTCGCCAGGCCATTGCAAGGCAGACGTGATAGGCTATTTCTTGTAAATAAGATATACAGACTTTCATTTTCTTGCATATTTTCTTTTCTTCTCATTTCTTACATTATGTGACAATGTCAGCAAAAGCTAGGTCCGGGTAAAACGGGTTTGCTTTTGCATTTAGCTGAACCGTATTTGTGGTTACCAAGAATAATAAATGGATGCTTAAAAAAAATTCACCCACTGTAATAGTATAAACCCCGCCTTCCAACTTGACTTGCTACCTTAAGCACCAGCTGGCTTCATCTGACCCATGGGTAATTGTTGGGTCGAATTCTCAGGTTTCTAGCCTCGAGCTAGCCCCGAGGAGACATCATCAAGTCCCGGAAGTGATAGCAAAAACAGTAATGGCCTTGAATCGCACTAGCATGCCCAGCTTTGTCTTGACAGTGGAATCATGGTTATTAATTCACTGGAGAATCTCTTCAGAATTGTCCATAATCTCAAACCTGTTATTTGTGTCATTAGCCTTTAAACATCTTAAGAATAACACCAACACAGATTAGAATTTAGATATTGGATATGTGCATACCGATGTTTGTTGTGCATTGTTAATGTTGTCTTTTTTTTTTAACTAAATTCCTTTTTAAACTGGTTATTTCAATTGGATTTTAATTATAACAAATCCAGGGTTCCCGAGGACCAACTTGGGAAACATCGCTATTGCTCACTTATTTCTTAAATTCTGCTTTCAGGCTCATTTTCATGTATGTATTTTTTTTTCTGTGTGTATGGACATCATCTACTGGTTTGGTGACAAGGTATGCCCACCTGTCTTCTGTGTACCTGCCTGGGCGGATCTGTGTACTGTGATGATGTGAACTTGGTGAACGTTCCTCCTCTTCCCAAAGACACCACTCACTTCTATGCCCGCTACAACAGGATAAGCAGGATCAACAAATCCGACTTTGCAAACATGAGTATGTATAACATACTTTCTGAAGCACTGTTGTGTTGGGGTAGTAGCGGTTGACACGTACACCTCACAGCGAAAAGGTCCTGGGTTCAAGTTAAGGGGTCAGAAAGCGCATTTCTGTATGGAGCTGTATGTTCTCCTCATACTTGCATGGGTTTTCTCCGGGTAGTCCAGTTTCCTCCCACATGCACATTAGGCTAATTGGCTGTTCCAAAGTGCCGTTAGGTTTAATACTAGTAGGATTAAATGGTTTGGCAAGAGAATGGATGGATGGATGGATGGATGGATAGTATTGTTTTGAGGTTTTGTTGGTGCTTGGGGGAAGAAAACACCTTGTAAAAGTAAAAAAATTGAAACGTTAGAGTGAAAGTTCTTTGATTTATACAACTCCATGTGAAAAATGCTCCACTATTAGGCAAATATTCTCAATTTCTCTCTGAATGTTCTCTCTTCTTTTTGCTGTCCATCATGAAGACAAACTGAAGCGGATCGATCTGACAGGCAACGCCATCTCGAAGATTGAAGACGGAGCTTTCTTTGGCCTGCCCGCTTTAGAAGAACTGGTATTACGGGATAACAACGTGGCTCAACTCCCAGCGCTGCCAGCCACCATGACCCTTGTTGATGCCAGTCACAACCGCCTGGGCAGTACTGGTATCCAGCACGAAGCTTTTAAGGTAAAAGGAAAGAAAAAGCATTATACAAGCTGTTGTGGTTGTGGGTGCTAAGGGAATCTAAGGTAATGCTCACTACTCTAATCGACTAATAGGTGACTTATACACTAGGTTACTTCTAGTGCAGGAAAGTCTTCATGCGAAAGAAGTTTAAAGAGTAGCGGTACTGGTCATCCTTACAGTATAATTTGTAGATGCTTATTTTAACATAAATAACCATAAAACGCATTAAACTGGGTAATGTTAGCACGTGAATTACTAGCGGGGGCTGAACCAGAGGTTAGCAGTTGTTTTTTCACAGAAGTGGCATGAACACGTTGGGTCCAGCACAAGTAAACAAGCAGATCTATTCAGCGAGCGACATTTTAGGTGAAAAAACGTCTTCAGTGGGTGTAAATGGTTACCCCTCTGAACGGGAAGGAGGTCTTGTGGAGACAGTGAGACGTCACAATCTAGTGACTCCTGCCAGAGATGAGCGTGACGGTAAATCCAAAACGGTTTATGCCGCTAACGTTTTGCAAACTCAGCTTTCCTGACGTCTGTTGGTTTACGAAAAAAAAGAAAAGTTTTGCGAGATTTATGCACTTGTCGTTTGTACAGCTTAACACTGGATGATAATATGTTATGCTACACAGGTCAGTGACGTAGCCCAGCCAATCCAACGAATTCGAATCACTACCAGGCTGGAGCAGCCAATCAGAAAGGCAGCATGTCTCTGAGCACGTCCCGTGTCGCAGCATTAGCAAGTACTTTAACAAGGGGCAAGGAATGAAGTTGCCGTAAGGAACTGCTGATGTCCTTCCTTTTAAATAGCTAGAAAGACTAATTCAACTCAGGTACCCTTTAAGGTTTCTCAGTACGTTTACAGCATTTGGCAGACACTCTTATCCAGAGCAAATTACATTTAGCATTTTTATACAACTGAGCATTTGAGGGTTAAGGGCCTTGCTCACGGGCCAAACAGTGGTGGCATGGTGGTACTGGGGATTGAATTCCCGACCTACAAAAATGCAGAGCCTTAAACACTGAGCCACCACTGGCCAGTGTAACGTCAAGCTACGTAAAAACAATCTTTTCAATGAGATGACAGAGTGGCTCAGTGGTTAGCGGTGTCATCTCAAATAGAGAAGGTTCGGGGTTCAGTCTTTCTGTCTATATATTCTCCCAATGCAGTTCCTCCTACAGTCCAAAGAACTACACATCAGGTCAACTGGTTACTCTTAACTGTCCATAAGTGTGAATGTGAGTGTGGATGGTTGTTTGTGTCTGTGTTAATCTTGCAGTATGGCTGCGACCTGTTTAAGGTGTAAACCCACCTGTAGCCTGATTGGCTCCGGCTATAACGGATGGATGGAAATCTTATTAACTCTAAGACAGAAAACTCAAAGGTGTGGTGGGCTTGTGAGGAAACGACTGTTTATAACATGACTGAAGCCTGGAACTAACTTGCTTCATGGGTTTTTATAATCAAACATAAACACAAACAGCTTTGTATCGTTGAGTATTTTTGGTGTAGCAGTATGTCTGGGATGCTCCATTCCTTATGTGATGTACTGTACATGGTTTATTTAAAAAAAAATTTTTTTTACTTAACAAATTATTTCACATAATATCACTAAGGGTGGCACGGTGGTGTAGTGGTTAGCACCTTCATCTCACAGCAAAAAGGTCCTGGGTTCGAGTCACGAGTTTGCATGTTCTTCCCATGATAGCGTGGGTTTCCCCCCCCCGGGTACTCCAGTTCCCTTCCACTGTTTAAAGAAATGCCTATTAGGCTAATTGGTTGTTCTAAATGGCCCTTAGGTGCGAGAGTGAATGTGAATGCTTGTGTGTGTCAGCCCTGGATTGGTGAGCTGTTCAGGGTGTACCTCGTCTATGCCCAGAGACGGCTGAGATAGGCTCCAACCTATGAATGATATCACTGACCAAGTACCGGTGCCTTATTAGGATACACAACTTGGTACTGGATAGAAAAGTAAATCGGTGACGTCGTCCATCCCTTTTAAGAATAATCTGACTGTAACCATGCTGTTTCTTCCTCATAGGACACCTCAGGACTACTTTACCTCTACCTGACAGACAACAGCATCGATCACATCCCTGTTCCCCTGCCTGAAAGTCTGCGCTCTCTGCACCTACAGGTACCTGCACTCCCACCTCACTGCTGCCCCCATGTGGACACTCTGTGTCACTATGTTCCCACTATTGTCAAGAATATCATTATATGACAAAATATCAGTCTAAACTTAATAAATCAGGGAACATTCTATATTATACTGAAATGGAGATTGAAATAAACCTTAACATCTGAAAGGAAATGTGTTTTGGCTGAACAAATACAAAAACCGGTTCATATTCACAGTGATATGCTTTCACAGTGTAAACATTCTGAGTCACCGGCCGCACATAGATGCTCAACAGTTTGGAGAGACGGCCTGGTAAAGGAAAGGTGCACTTCACTGTGGACTGATAAAAGTCTTCGAAGTTTTTACATCCTTCTCCTGATTTGTTTTATCCCTGAGATCTTTTGACAGTGCCTTGCAACCCATAATTGATTACTTGCAGTAGACTACAGGTGGAAGTCAATCAGCTTGGATAGCAATAGAGAAGGTGATTAATTGCACCTGATAAGTGTTCGTACATAGAAATATACACACACCAACTGTACAGCAGCTTCACTAAGTAAATGTTAAATACAGCTGTGATTTGCAGCTGCAAGACGCTCAGAGCTGCTGTTAGACAGAATTTCTAGTGACATTACAGAGAACCTGAAGATCCAGAGATTTATTTGAAAACTATGGAGGGGTGATCCTGAAAGCAGTGATTCTAAGCTCGTATCACAGTGACAAAGTGTGTGTGATCAAGGGTTAGCACCACCATCTCAGCGGTGGTGTTTCTGTGTGGAGTCTACATGTTCTCCCTGTGCTTCTAGTGGCTATTGACCCTGGACGTGAATGTGAATGGTTTTGTGTGTGTTGGCCCTATGATGGTCTGATAAAGAGGCTCAGAAAATAAAATTAATAATAATAATAAATACCATTGCACTATTTTACCATTAGGGGCCACTGGAGTGCGCCGTGCTAAACACAGCTTTAACGAATACATTTTCTTTTCATCCCGTTTCCCCTCCCATCATTAAGAATTACTCGATCTCTTCCGAAAAGGTGAAGTGATTTATAGAAGTGGAAGCTTCTGAGTACGCTGAAGAATAATGCGTCCCCCTTTTCCTCCCTCAGAACAACAACATCCAGATGATACACGAAGACACGTTCTGCAAAAAGAACGACTTGAACTACATTCGGATGGCCCTGGAGGACATTCGCCTGGACGGCAACCCCGTCATCCTTAGCAGAACGCCACAGGCTTATGTGTGCTTGCCACGTATTCCTGTTGGCGCCCTTTTTTAAACACACACAGACACACGCACACACTTCCACTGAGACACCATAACCTCTGAAAGTTTCCAACATTTTGCTGGAGTAAACATCTGTATGAATGGATGTCTTATACCAGAGGTTTTCCACACACACACACACACACACACACACACACCAGCTGGTTGTTCCTCTCAATAAAATCCCCCCACCCGCAAACATGTGCAATACACACACACACACACACCCAATGTACCTTGTTTAAATGTTAATTATGAAACATTACAATGTGCTAGAAATGAGAATAAATCAGCACGATGTTATTCGGTGTATATTCAAACTCCAAACCCTTAATGTGTTTAATTGCGTGTTTTTTTCTAGTTTGGACTGGAAATGATCACCAGGGTAAATGTGATTTTGTACAAATATAAATGATTATAATGATGATAATAAATGATATATTGTTAATAGCCATGTAATTGTTGTTGAAATCTGTTTAACCCGAGCGTAAAATCAGTCACAGCTGGTGCTCAGTGAATTCTGAAAGGTAAAATTTATTATCTAATGAAATAAAAGAAGCATTAACATAAACATTTTTGTTGTAAAGTCTGTACTGTAATATAAAAACATAAATCATCATTTTTTTCCCCCCACATGAACTGCAATAAATTTGGAATATAACTCGTTCATTAATCCATCTAAAAATGTTCCTTGATTTGTCTCCGGGGGCAGGAGGCTTCAGACGAACACTTGAGAGCTGTGGTACTGTGTGTGTGAGGGCGAGAGATACGAATTAAACCTGGTTCATATGTGCTCTGTATGGAAATACCACAATCTAAATAAAGTTGTTTGGTTGACCTCTCCAAAACAGAGGTGGCTTAACGTTATTCATTGACAGCCTACGCTGAGGAGAACTCTAGCTCACGTCTCAGACATGTCTGATGTTCACATCAGTAGGATACCACAAAAATAAAAATTAATAACTTCAAGCATGGAAATCATTCAGCATTCTCCAAAAATAGAAAATAAAATAAACATTACACCAACACCAAGAGTCCAATTCTTCTCAAAACCCTTCAGAAGTTTTCAATCAGCTTCTCGAATAAATCCAGGAATTTCTGTCTCCTCTGTACGGACGCTAGATCCTTTTCCTCCTCCGCCGCGACCGCCAGCACTTTCTCAGGTCCCTCCTGATTGTCGAGGACGCTTCCTCCGATTCTTTCTCTCTGTCTCTCCAGTGCCGCTCTGTCTCTCTCCAGCCTCGCTCTCTCTCTGTCCATCTCCGCTCTCTTCTTCTCCAGCTGAGCGCGCTCGTGCTCCACCGAGGCTCTGTCCCGCTCCACGGCAGCTTTCTCCCTCTCCAGGGACGCCTTGTCCCGGTCCAGAGCGGCGAGCTCTCTCTCCAGCCCGGCCCGCTCTCTGTCCAGGACCATCTTCTCTCGCTCGAGCACCATCCTTTCGCTCTCAAGCGCCGACCGGTCGCTGTCGATCAAGGCCTTCTCGGGGTCCATGTCGTCCCGGTCGCTGCCCACATCGTGTCCCGTGTCTCCCGAGAGCCCAGTGTCTTCTCCATCGATGAGGAGCTTGATGTCGCTGCGGAACGAATCGCGTCCTCGTCTTCTGGGCTTGTCGGGGCGGTAATCGTTGTCGTCGCCCAGTGACATGGTGGATACCATGGCCTCGCTGTTGTTCAGCCTGCCCTCCATGGCATCCTCCATCAAAGAGAACCACTGCCAGTTGGTCGGGTTCACCGTGATGCCTGGTGGAGGGTTCTTCATTTCCTGTAAGAGGAATAGCAACAGCTACTCGTTATAATTACTGCATAGGACAAAAACTGGACCTCAGCTAACCAACACAAACAAAAGAACCTGAAACTCACTTGTTTTTTTTCTCTAGAAAAGCAACAAACCTATTTTACTCTACATCATTAACATGCTAATATCAAAGTTAATATCCAATACCAACATCCATTTAATATATTAACTTCTAACAGGAAGCACCTCTTCATCTCTGCGGCGATGATACACATCTCGATGCAACAATCCAATACTTTAAAGATTCATATAGAGCAGCTACAAATGCAGTAAAATACAAATACACATTTAATATGGTGGGTCGGCCACATCCATGACAATCATTTGTGACTCAAAGGGAATCTGGCATGAGAAGGGACTTTTATTTTGAAATCCAGATGGTGCCCTGGTGGATAAGTCATAAGGACTTTTATTTTAAAATCCTTTTGGAGCAACGCCTCTAATCTGTGTGAGACTTGGCTGGGAGATTTGAGACTTGAAGAGTGAAGATGAGATGAGATGAGATGAGAGAGCGCACGAGAACCTTCTGAGAGAACGAATTTACGTTAAATATCAATTATTGGTCAAAACATTTGGCGACACAGAGGCAGCAAGAAGGTCCTGGGTTTGTTTGGCGTTTATAGATGGAGATATCACTCCTCCGTTAATAATTATATATTCATGAATCTGATTTTATCGATACGACAAATAGTCTGAAGTTCAATAAACAAATTATCATTCATAACTTTTATGGCGTGAGCATGTACTGTAAATACTGGGTATTGAGCGACTGATGACTGAAAGGGTGGAAATAAAAATTTAGCCGTGATTATCCTCAGGCTGAATATTTTATGAATATTTTAAATAATTAATTATCTACTTTGTTTTTGTAAATATTAGTTTTAAATATTTAAATTAATAAACGCAAATATTTATTACATTTATTTATCCTTATAAATGAAAATTATTTTTAAAAAAATATATTAACTTTTCATTTATTCATTTATTTATTTATTTGCATATCATGAAAGAAAATTAAATATAAACCCAATCAAACCACGTGTGTACTGGGAAAATAGTTACATGCTTATAACGCTGTAATAAACATTGAATTTTTTTTTTATCCACTAAAACTCAATCCAGTGACACCATCTGACTTTAAGTGAGAAAAAAAAGCAGTGCAGGATTATGGGATATAACCGGATTAAACTGGTATTATACAACAGAATCATACCTTGTATTTCTTTTTAAGGTTTTCCCACTTCTTTCTGGCCTGACTGGTCGACATCTTCCTGTGGATCCCCATCTCCTTTAAAATGGCCCTGAAACACGAGCACATCTAGAGCTTACAACTCATCTACACCTGTATTATTACACACCTGAGTTAATGATGCGTGTGTGCGCCTGACGACATCATTACCTCCACGCAATGACCGAGGTATTCCTCTTTCCAGTGAAGAGAGCATCGTTAGCGGCGCGTAACCTCACAAACTTCACCAGCTCGGCTTCAGACACTTCAAATAAAAATCAAAGTGGCTTAATGTCAGAATTCAGCACGTTTACAATATTTCACTTTACCAAAAAATTAGTTTAATTATGTATAAAAAATTTATTTAAAGATTTAAATTTAAATTTAAAAAATTTAAATACTGTAAAAAAAAGAAAGATTTGCGGTGACACGCTCGTGTGTTTTACAGTCAGGTTGTCAGAGTAACCAGTTTTTCATTTCCTCTTTAGTGAAGCCGTTATACGACTCTTCCACAAACTTCCCCAAATGTATTATTGCAAAAGTCACATCAACATTAAAACAAAAACACTTTTAGTGTTCAATAACAACACAGGAGGCCTCTCGCTGACCGCAGTCCTCATCACCCTCACCCCTCCTCATCACCCCAACACCTCAACACCTCCACACCACCCCAACACCTCCTCATCACCCCAACACCTCCTCATCACCCTCAGCCCTCCACACCACCCCAACACCTCCACACCACCCCAACACCTCCTCATCACCCTCAGCTCTCCTCATCACCCCAACACCTCCTCATCACCCCAACACCTCCACACCACCCCAACACCTCATCCCTCCTCATCACCCCAACACCTCCCCACCACCCTCAACCCTCCTCATCACCCTAACTCCTGATTTCAAGCTTTTTAATTATTTCAATTTATAGTTTATTCATTCCGCCTATTTAAAAAAGATTTTACAATATAAAGCACTTTGTTGCTCGCCAGGAAAAGTGCTTTTATTATTAGGATTTAATTCAGATTCACTAAAGGGAAGGAAATCCACGTTTTTAATTTACATTTCCAGCATTTGGCGGACGCTCTTATCCAGCGCGCCTTACAACTATCATTTTTATACAACTGAGCAGTTGAGGGTTAAGGGCCTCACTCAAGGGCCCAACAGTGGTGACAGTGGGGACTGAACCAGTGACCTTCGGGCCTTAACCACTAAGCCACCACTACCCTATAAATAATCATTTAATTATTGCTCCTTTTTTTATTAAATGTATTTATTTATAGTCTGAAGAAGAAATTATTATAAAACAATGAAAGAAATGATCATTTGTTACGCGGCGCGCGCCCGAGTGACCCAGTGGATCACCGGGTGATCACTGACAGGATTTTGTAAGAATGACTTAAAGAGGTTTCAGCCGCCAACACCGTCTCAGTGGGGAATATTTACATCCGCGTGGATTATTTATAACCCATGAAATCATAAAACATGAATTCCTGTGTGTGAATGCAGCAGGCTGTGCCGTTACGCAGACGCCATGAAGCTAGTGTGCTAGTCTGCTCAGGAGTCACTACTCGCTAGCTAGTCAACATGGCGGCCGTCGAGGGAGCGCGCGCGCGCGCAATAATAAAACACAGATAAAAAACAACGCATTTAACACGCCTGGGTAAAAAATTACCGATTTTCATTTCACTTACTCTTATAAGTGAAGTCCGGACTTATCGTGGGATCTTCCGGTGGCGACTGCACCACATAAAACGCGTGATCCATCTCTAAAAAGTTGTTTCCTGTCAGCGCGAAGTGGTCTAGTGTCCGACACGAAGGGGACTTCGAACAAAATGGCGGATGCTCCCTCCCTTTTCAAACGCGCGAGCTCGGTTTGCTTTAAGCGCCACCGACAGGAGCCGTACCACTTCCGGTTCCACAGAGTTGTGGAAATAATGGAGCGGGCACGACTCATAAGTTGAAGCCAGTGGCTGCCATATTGGTACTCCCTTCTCCTGGAGTTAGCAGTACACGCTGCTTTAAACAAAAGTCTTTGTCTATTTTGAGTTACATTTTTTTGCACAGATATATCTTTAAATATTTGCAACATATGTTGACATGAACAAACAAGCAGGATTTTATTTATTACTTCCACCCACAGTAATCATGTTTTGTTAAAGTCATGTTTATTTCCAAACGTGAACTCCTATTAAAATTTGCTACAAGTGCTATAATTTCATTGATTATAAGTTCTGTTTATATTATAATAACATCTTTCCTGTTTTAAATCCTGCATCTTGTAACTTGTGGTGTGTGAAATTGCCACACGTATAAACATTTGATTAGGTAATAAAAATATATTAATAATTTTGTAAATCACTGCGATCAACCAGAAAAGTTACATGGTGCTCTAGACCCATATATTAAGCCTATATTGACAGTTACTAGGGGGTACCAATATGGCGACCACGCGGCTTCAATGTCCTACCCGCTCATAACCTATCGTGCACGCGACTAGTTTTATATGTGTGTGTGTATATATAGATATATCTCAGTAGTATATTGTAATGTAAAGCAATATATTATAACAACTCACTCTCACACTGAGCCACTTAATCCTATTAGGGTCACGGGGAGGTTAAAACGTTCCTCAGAAAACGCTAGGCGAGGGCGGTTACCTTAAACAGGTCGCCCATAGACATCTAAATACAATAGACGGGTCGAGTGTCGCTCTCGCAATGTCAACTTGACGCCATCTTGGAGAGGGCACTTTGTGGGTCTTTGCTATAGAAACAGTGCGGTAAGTAAGCGTAAAGAAAACGTTTTAATGTTGCCACTAGAAACCGAACTGTGGGTTTATTTGGCACATAACATGATATCATAATATCAGTGTGTTTATTTTTATTGTTGTGCAATGCACAGTACAGAATACATACGTTATTTATTAATTAAAGATGGACAGAGGTGGCCTGGTGTTAGGGTGCTGGATTACTGATTTGAAGGTGGGGGTTCGAGCCCCACTATCACCGGATTGATGGTACTTTTTGGTATAAAAATCAATAAAATAATTTGTATACACATGTACAGTATGTTCAATTTATTTTGCTCATTCTTTCTCTCACACCCTAAAGTCCAAATTCATTTTATCACCAAAATATGGAACAACACATACCAACATGTAATATAACACTAAAAGACCTGAAATAATACAAGTATAGAATAAAAAATACAGAAAACTTAATGAATCAAACATTACGCTGATCTGCCATACTAAAACAGGTAAACTGCTATAGAGAACAAAATCAACATAGAACAGTAAAGAACATCAATAGAATGAGGTTCAATGGGTAATAAATGTTTAATTGTTTGTGAAAAAAAAAGTGACTGACCGGTCTTCTTAAATCTATAAATTGTCAGTTAAAATGCTCGTTTTAATGACTGTCACAATACATACAAGCAAAATAAACAGCTATTCAACTGACAGGTCACCTTACATACTGCCATTCTCTGTTGCTGTCACTTCAGTAACCCTGGAACACACAGTACAGTAAGCGTGGTCCAAAATTTCAGGCATTACATCACAAAAGGCGATGCAAAATAAGCCCTTCTGTGATGTACCCTAACCTCTGTTTTGTTATTTCTACTGACATTTACCTTTCTTCTGTTTGACTTTAGCAGATTCGTCAAGGCTAAAGTGCTACGTGTCGAAAGCCTTTTATGCACCAGCACTTCTTCCTAATTACCTAAGCTACCGAAATACATACGCACATGCCAATTTTCAGATTTTTATTTAAAAAATTATTTATTGTATATATTTTTCTCATTTCACTTCACCAACGTAGACTAGTTTGTTGCAGATACATTAAATAAAATTTAGATTAAAAAAAAAAAACATTTAAAGTACAGGTTGTAATGTAACACAATAGGTAAAAAGCCAAGGCCCTGTATACATTAGCCACACACACTAGCAAAGAAATGAAAAAAAAGCTAGCTCGGAGGTGATGATGTCACAGCGTAGGGGTCGATGATGTCAGAGTCTGTGGGTCAATCAGTAGGTGATGATGTCAGTTTCTGGTTGTGTGAGTTGGTCATTGTGAGAGAGGAGCCTCCTGTGACAGTGTAGGTGATGATGGTAGAGAGAGGGAGTAGCAGCTCTCTGTGACATCATCATTGTGGCAGAGGAATAAAGAGACCACGGGAAATTTAAGAAATTGTTTCCTAACTTTATTAAAAATATATATTTCAAGACGTTATTTGGTGAATAACACTCTTCATATTGATCATTGGGTTTGGAGAAGAGATCTGACACGACGACACAACTGGACACTAGATGGCGCTGTAAGCACGGCACAAGACCGATAACAAATCCAACGAAGAAGACAACGTCGCAGCTGATTGGTTGCCGGTTTCTAAACAGGATTTCCGCTTGCATTTAAAGAGTATACGTGACACAGCAGTTTGAGGGAAACAGAACGTTGAGTAGACGCACAGAGGAAGAGGCGGTTTGTCAGCAGAGGGAATTCATTTCTCCGGAAAACTAAAACACTTTTTTTCTTCAATTCACTCTTTTGAAATTCTGAACTTCAATTCCAGCATTTTTTTTTAAAGAGACCTATTTGTTCTAATAGTAAACCGTGCTCGCGCACAGAGAATATGTGCACTGACGCCATGGCGACAGAAGAAAGAAAGAAGCAGCGCGAGCGCCGACCCAGCTGGTGGAGGAGAAGGAAGGCCGCTGTCCCGAAACACTTTGGGAAATCGCCGAGGAAGCTCCTGGGTCGTTCTGACATCAGCCGTGACTTGAAGGAGACGCAGGAACAAGCGTTGGACGCGCTCCCGTTCCCACCAGGCGCGATGGCGCCGAGAAACACCACACAGTACCTGATGGAGCTCGTCTATACGGACATGAACACCTCAGCGCCATCTTCTAGACAGAGTAACAGCGGTTTATCTCCTGAACGTGAACTCACACGTTCATATATGTTACCCTGCACTGATGACAACACGGTGGACTTTCAGCACCGCGACTTCGAGAACGTGTTCTTTGAGAGTGAGGTCTGAATCGACGCCATTTTGACGGCCGCCATCTTGGACGCTGGAGAAGAAAGAAAACGCCTGAAACCGAGCCTCTTAAACCCGTTTAAATCTAATGTGAGGGTTAAAGATGGTATATTTTAATGGAATTTTAGATTTATGGGCTTTTCCTTCCACTTATATCACAAACTTGTCTGTTTTTGCTGACGTATTGTATATGAACAAGGGTTCATGTATTGGCTCTCCTTGTCCTCCTCACAGCAACGCGCATGCGCAGCGGGAGACTCGTGGCTGTGCATCACGTGCCCTTGCCCTGAGTGTAAGCCCCGCCCACGCCTGCACAGACACTAGCACACAGGTAAATCTGCTCCATACAGGTGTGTATGCTGTATATCTGTGTGGTATGTTCTGTTGTGCATCACGTGCCCCTGCCCTGAGTAAGCCCCGCCCACACCTGCTCAGACACTAGTACACAGGTGAACCTGCTCCGTATAGGTGTGTGTGTGCTGTGTATTTGTATTCTGCTGTGCATCTGTGTGCAAGATTTTTACAGGTGTGCTGCTCCATCGTTGATGGCTTTCAGTTGAACACTTGGAGCAGTCACGGTCAGGACACGAGGCCGAAAGGTTCCCAGTCTTCAGACCTCGGTGGGGTAACCTTTTATAATCAGCCACTTGTGTACTGTGTTTTTTCTATAGGGTGGTATAAGACATCCTGTACATTTTTGTAAATACATTTGTTAATAAAGTAAATTATTTTGATATAATTTCTGAGTTTTCCGATTTTGTATGAGGTCTCAGAAATGTTATTCAGAGTACTTCTCTAAAAGGATAAATGTGATAAAATGGTGTTATTTCTAGTGGAAATTCTAATCTCCAGTATTGGTAGCATTACAACAAAGATTTTTCACCAACTAGACACGTTTTTAACAATGCAAGTGGAAGGTAAGTTAAAAGGGCTGGGTCATGGTTAAAGAAAGAAGCTTAAATAACATCAATGGGATTATCACAGCAGACAGTCATTTTAAATGGATGAAGATTTGGTTTATTAGGATATTAGACATGAATTTGAATTATGCAAGAAACTTGCTAATCGTCCTCAACAGGAAAAGAGACCAGAGGATTACAAATGCTCCTGCTATCACGATGACTATTTTCTCAAAAGTTGCATTAACTGATTAGAGACATACAAAGTGATGTAACTCGGTCCATTTTTTTGCTGTAATCATGTTTTATACCTCATTTTAAATCATTCAATTCTCGTTCCATAAATATCAATGTCTCAGTATGGATAATGTTCTACTTAATCCGTTTTATGCTGGAGTGGTGTGTGTTGATATGTCAAGTTCAAGATTACTCATAGAGTCCCAACCCAGACCATTCTGAAGACAAACTATCCACCAAATTTGAATATCACACTATCACACCTTGACCAGCCGAATATAGAAAAAGTGACTTTGAGACTAGTCCAAGGTATGTTAGTCATCTAGAATCCCATCCCAATGGGTTCTGTTTGTACAACTTGTCCTTTTGGATAGAAAGATGTGGGATCACCAATTCTTGATGTAAATGTTCCCTCAGGAGCAAATAGTAAGATTTGTGTATGGGTCATCTTCACTCTTATTTCAGTCATTTTATAAATGGTTCTCGCTGGAACCCCTGATTGTATATTTTCATTTAAGTTATTTGGAGTGATAATGAAACATGTCCGATCCCACTTTCGGATCAGTAATTATAATACAAATAAATCATTACCTGTTATAATACTACTATGGACTGTTGCTTTAGTGTGTGAATATCCACTTGGTACAAAATTCATAAACATATGATGCTGTCCATTATTCCTCACTTTGTGGGGCTGTTTTGACTCCCGACTGAAAGTAAAAGAAAGTGGACAGTTTGTGGCATTAAACACTTCATGTACAGAATGTGACAATTCGGGCCCTGAACCAGAACACTAGTACCTGGACTTTGTATACTCTCCCCTACACACAAACATTACATTCCACCTCAATTGATTGTTGCACTCTGCACACAATGCACTACACTGAGCACACAAAACAACCACAGTCACTGCACATCTTGACACACTTTACATACAGTATTACTTGTAAAATCACCACTGCATTTATATTTCATTTTATATATTTTTGTGTTCTGTATTTTATATTTTACATTTTTATATTTATATAGACCTTTAACTAAAAAGTTCTTTTAAATGGTTATTGTTCTTTTTCTTCTTGATATTGATAGTTTATTCTTCAAATTTTAGGACAGCCATAACAAGCATTTCACTACATACTGTACTGTGTATCATTTTGCACATGACAAGTGAATTTGAAAATCTGAGGTGGAAAACTCCACATTTTTTTATTTATATATATATATATATATATATATATATATATATATATATAATTTATTTTTTGTATCATAACTCTCAAGCACTTTTCTGATTGGATGGAAGACGACTATTCGCAAGCAGCCAACCATGAGAACAGTCATGTGCTGCCTTCCTGTGCTCATTGAAAGTTGAACTACTGGTGTGTCTTGTTTAAGTGCTTTGGTGCAGAAGTGCAGTTCCTTTATATCTTGTTAATTGGGCAAATCTTATTTCGACTGACAATAAACATGCTCAGAATGGGTTCTGATTCAAGCACCAGTACCACCAAGCTGCCATGGTTGGGCTCTTGAATCAACAGCAGATCACAACATAATTGTTGAGTAGTATAAAGAAAACATTATAAAAGCTTCCCTGGATACAAGTGTTTGCCAAATGCCATAAATGTAGCCTGTTGTGCATCTTTCGTGGAAAATTGTCACTCAGTCTTCATGTACGTTTCACTGTATTGTCAGGCTTTGTCACTAGCTGGCGCCACTGAAACACACTTCATGGTTAAATCCATGACTAAGAGATGCAGCACTGCAAATTAATGTAATGTAACATTCTTCTGTTGGTCCTGTACTGAAATATTTCTGTCCTCATGGGAGTGGCCTCTTGCGCGATTATCCCACCACAAAGGCTCAAGGAATGGTTTCTGACCATGATGGCAGTAGAAGATGGCCTCACGGTTGTTCAATTGTAACCTGGTTGGAGCACCATGTTACCTCCTCATGAGCGTTACTAAAACATGAAGCTCATCACTCAAAGGTTGAATGATGTGGTGAAGTGGTCTTCAAAGTGTGTCATGGTTAACCTATTAACACTTTGTCCTCCTTTTAATTTTCCCATACCAGACTTTTTGTCTATCTTTGGAGTTCTCAAAGCTCTTGTGGACGCGTGTTATGCCTTATAGCTTCGAAACCAATCGCCAAACAACAGTTATCCATCTCCAGAGACGACGCGTTTGTAAGGCATCAGCGTGCCATCTCTGCATCAGTGAATCCTCTCTGATCTTTTCCACGCAAGACTAGTTCCCTTTCAGGAACATCGTGTTCCTGTCCTCACCCTGAGGACTGTTCCCTGGGCTCTGCATGTACTCTGTAACAGGTGCACAGTCCTTGCTTTCTTTGGCCACCATGAGGCACTGTTGTGCCACGGTCCACCAGGACAGCAGGACGTTTTTACTTGTGGTGGTGTCTGAGGACTCACGAGAGCAAGGTGTTGATTATTCCACTGCCACATTTAGATTATAGCGTGCGGCATCTGTCTAAGAGGGGCATGTGGGTTTAAAGTGAAGCGAGAGGAGGGAGTGTTGACAACTCGGGACAAACTGCTCTGATTACACAGACAGCGAGGACGTGCACTTCCTCTGTTTTTGCTAAGTTGGTCTCTGTGACTTTGATCAGCCTGAATTGGCCTGTCGCTTCTGTGCTGAGGAAGAGATCACATTTTTCTCTCTACCCCCTCCACTACACACCACAGTACAGCTTCCCCAGTGCCAGTTATTTGCGCCAGGCGGTACACTTGTCCCCGCGATCCATCTGCCAAGACTAATAGACAACTATGGCTCATGCACGGGATGGGTATCAGGGATGCTGTCAGTGAGATGAGGCAGAGAATGAGGCGTTCGATGCTGATTGATGTGAGCCTGTGGGCCAGGCAGCACTGCCACTCTATTGATTGGTCACCAGGCTGGTCTCAGGAGGAGCTGCGCCCTCGCACTATTCATCAGACCTATTTTTCGCAGCTGGACAGACAGGTAGTGAGCCACATTAAAGCGGTTATCCGAATGGCCCCCAGGGGACTTAGTTTTCACTCGGATATGGCATCCTGAATGTGATCGCCTGAGATTCGTGTGGTGGTTTGGCCAGCGCTGCTAAATCCTCAAGTCTCTGCCCATTCTATTGCATGACGGTTTCCATGGTAACAGCTTACACAGGGATTTATAGTATATTTTACAGGTCTTCCATAATACTCAGTACAAAAACCTTTTTTAATTGAAATAGGTATTGGTGTGGACATGCTTTTTGTTGAAATATGTTTATGGAACGTATTTATGGAAGGAGTCTCCAGTACGGGAGTATTAAGCAATCAGATTTCCGAACATTGGAAAGGCTTTACAGTGTCCAGGCTGTTTATTGCTAGTATAATGAATTATTATTCCAGGGCTCATTTGAATACTTGCCTGATTTGGTCAAGCGTGGCATTCAGCCGTCTGTTTCTTTAACACAGCGCTTCCAGTGCCTGGTCCTCCATATTTTAATGTTTTGCCTGCCAGTTACACCCGTTTAAGGTCACGAAGAGCTGTTAATTTGTTAAATCAGGGGTGTTGGGAGCAATGGAAACGCTAAAGGTTCAAGACGAGACCAGGGTTGGGAACTCTGTTAAAGCTGGGGTTGGAAAGCTATAAAACTGTAGCAGTACACACACCCCATATACCAACCACATGCACAAGATCTGCTCTAACTGCTGGCTCATGGACAGTAAAGTCATGCTCTAGCAGTGAGGAATGGGAGCATTTGATTGGATATTTGCCTGGGGTTTGGTCACTATTTCTGTGGCGACAGATAACAACAGCTATTTTCAGATATGTTTTTGATTGCTGTTGGGGTATAAAGACAATTTTAATCAATATAACAGTCTGAGTATACAGCTAAAAATTAGCAACCCCAACTTTAAATCTGAATAACAGACTGTCACTTGGGAAAGGCAATTGCCACCGACTTTAAATTATCCCACTTTACACATGCTGAACTTATTTCCTTGGGAATACTGGTTTAATAAACATTTGTCATCTTGACTATTTAAAGAATAAATACACTAGGCTTGTGCTGGAAGGGCTAGAATTCAAGTCAAAGTCCAGAATTCGAGTCCAATCGGTTAGAATTCGAGTCCAATCGGTTCTGACAAGGGTTATATAACACTTTAAGACAAGGGTTATATAACACACTTTAGTGCATTACTGCATGTTATCTTTACCCATAAATCCATGTTCTGTTTAACAAAAAAAAAAAGTGTTATATAACCCTTGTCTTAAACATTGCCTCTTTACGCATGTGTGTAAGTAAAGTGTAAAATCAACAGAAATTGAAATTATAATGTGTATATATAAGAATAGCTCAGTGCCTATAAATGCACAACACTTACATGTTTACAGCTGCTTCCACGTAAGTCACTTGGCACTTTTTGCGATAAAGTAGTGCCACCCATCTAAGGATATTCCTCTTTAATTCTATTTATTTAGTTATTTGATTCTTTATGAACAATTGTAATAAAGCATTCTGATATGCAAAGACATATGGGGCAATCTCTGAAACTGGTACCATAGTGAGACATTCACAATCCCCAAATGTTAGTGTATTCCAGTTTATTTCCCTCGATATCGATCATAAATTCATGAGCCATTGTTACCAGCCATTGTAGACAGTGAGAGAACTACTTCATGCACATAACTACACTTTTATTAAAATAATCCAGTTCATCTCATTAGTTTTTGGTGAATAAATTAATTAGTGCTCGACTACGTGTGAAATAAATCCACTTCAGTCCCTGTGGTCTATTTATTTATTTATTTAACCAAGAAACCACAAAGCTGAAAAGCATTCATTAATTTTTCAAGCTGCTTAATCCAACTAGGGTCGAGAGAAGGCTGGAACTTATCTCAGCCGACTCTGGACAAAGGCACTGAACAGCCCAGCAGTCCATCATAGGGCCAACACCGACACAACCATTAACACTCACACACACCTTGGGACAGTTAGCATAATGTGCATGTCTTTGGACACGGTAATCACTATGGCAGTGTGCCGCCCTGCTTAGATTCTGGAAAAGCAGTGATCGGATGAGATTCTTTTCAAAGTGCTCTGCTCCAATACGATTCAAGATGCTAACAGTGAGAGGGCAAGAGAGAAGGAGGTGGGGAGTGCGACGCGACTGAGCTTACAGATTCCGTTAATGCTTTGACCTTCTCCAAGACAGGAAGTGACAGGTCCCAGTGGCATTTGGAGGAGCAGGGCTGTGTGTGGACACTAGCGCCTACGTGGTTGTGGAAAGGTTGCCGTGGAAAGTCTGTGATGGGCTGGATAAAAGCAAGACCTTGCTGTTTGATTTCTTGCTGTTCTCATGGCAAATTAATTTGTGAACTTGATGCCACGTTGTGTTGAATCAATGCTGTGAAGGTGTCATGCTGGTTTTTATTTGATGTAGAAACCGCCAGACCCTGTCGTTGTTACTCGACATTCAGCAGCACACATGAAGATGGTTTTTCGGTTGAGATTTTCTTTTAGATCACAGATGGATGCTGCACAGACTTTGTTTCAAACTCTGCATTTTTTTCGTGACCGAATTGAGGTCGAATGCAGCTCACCAAACTCAGGGATTTTAATGACACTCAGTACAAGAACTGGGACATGGACCTAAAGAGCTGTGTGTGTGTGCATGCATGTACCCCTGGGAGCATTTCCAACAACTTCATCCTCTCATTAGTCTAGCCAGCCTGTGTCTGAGGCGCTGCCTGCGCCGCGTTTATTTCTGTCCCCATCCTCCAGGGTGCCCCAACAAACCTTTATGGCTTAGCTACCTCCTGGGATGTAAGGAGGTATTTGATTGGCAGGTGGGTCAGCACCTTAAAGAAACCTTTGTTAGAGTGGGTTGGGCATTGTGTGTGTGTGTGTGTGTGTGTGTGTGCGCGCGCGTGCACACAAGAAAGACATTCATCATGCTAGTAAAACAGGTGGGGTTGAATTCTCCATTCTGATTGGTGGCACATATATATGTATGCATATGAATGTGTGTGTGTGTGTGTATATGTATATGTGTGTATATATATATATATATATATATATACTGTATATATCAAATGTAAGATCAGAACTCTAACCAGTAGTAGCACATCAGGATGAATCAGGATCACTGGTATCACAGAAGAAGCATGTGTACCTCAACAAACACAGCGAGAAGGGGCTCGTAAGTATGCTCATAACAGTGTAATGTCTAAAGAAGGAGATAATCAGTATTGAGTCCAAGTGGCGACCCTGACATGACATTGAAAATGATTCCTTATGCTCTCTTAACCAATCTTTTACTATTTAAGCCCTAATTTTATATTCGTGCCATCAAGAAAGAAAAAGTCCACGGCTGGGATAACCTGGTCATTTACTGCATTCACATTGTCAGCTGACTTCATTTCATACAAATTGCTGAGCCTTTACATGACCAAGTGAAGCAACACTGTCTTGGGATCACATGCTATAATCAAGGCTAAAGGCACTCCAACAAAATTAGTGTGTCGGACGTATTTTTGTCTAGGCAGTGTGTGTTGAAAATGTTGTATTCACTCACTAACAAGACTCATATGGTATGTTTACCAATTACCTCCTCTTTGTTGGTTTTCTCACTCAGCTCTCTGTAGTTTGCACTGTAAATGGTCAAAAGATAATGAGCTCTACTTGTTGAGTTTCCAGGTATAATGAGCTAGCAATTAAGTGACGAATAAGTGACGACTGTAATCTTGATGTAAACATTGAGACCCCATGACCCCCCCCCCCCTTCCAGGGCCGCTTATCTAGAACAACTTATCTATACATAGTTTTATCTTATGTATACAACTGAGCAGTTCAGGGTCAAGGGCCCAGAAGTGGCAGCTTGGTGGTAATAAACCTTTGGACCAGTTACACTACATTGGTTTGTTTTAGTCTTCAGAGGCTTCTCTTTATTTAGTAGAGAAGGCAGGACACTAATCAGCTCTTGCAATATTTAAATCGCCACAAATAAAATCTGCAGCTGTAACCAGGCAGGTGCTGCTTTTCCTGTGCTAAAGGAAAAGCTCAACGCTCTCACCAGGTACATTGACGCCGAGAGAACCAGCTCAAAAGAATGTATAATATCCCCAGGGGTCACCTCATCTGGCTTTCTGTGAGGTACAAATACTGGTAAAGAGATGTCTTATTAAACATTTTCCTAGATTTGAATTCCTAGTGAGAGCGAAAGATCAGGAAGCTGTTTTATTCCAAACCACTAACCCTCTCTACATGGTGACAAGTGACATGAACACCAGCAGGTTTGTCTTCCTGTCTTGTCTTCTCTCTGGGGCTGTATTCATGTCTCCCACACGCTGACCTGGCTCCGGTTCCCTTCCTGGAAACCAGAAACCCACCCCCACTCTTCCCAGAATAGTGCCATCACACTCCGAAACAGGAGTTTCCATGCGAGCAAGCAAGCGACCGCGACTGAGACAGCGACTGTCGAGGAAGAGCTAAAAACAGCCAGCTGTTGAGATGCAGAGCGAGCCCTGTGTCGTAACCCTGATCGTGATCACTAGCACTGAAGATTTGTTCACGCTCACTCAGATCAGCCTCCCCAGACCGTATAATTAACGATGAGTCGCTTCAGAGTCAGTGGTGCTTGCAGTGAAAGGGAGGTATCAGAGATGTGAGTTAGATGTCTGGGGTTTTTTCCTTTGTGGCTGACATGTATTAATTGTTCTAATGTCAGCGTGATGGAGTCTCGTGTTTGTAAAGGTGGTGTGTAAGAAAAAGGAGTAGAAATAGAATAAAATGTCAGTGTAGTGGGGGAGTTTCATGACCGTCGCTTTGGCAAGCAGTCGTAAATATAGGTGATGATTCATACACACGCATTCGGGCCTATAGAATCCATCTGCTTTAAAAAATTCTGCTGACGGGAGACCAAAAAAAAAAGTACTCTGACCCAAAAAAGAGAATATTTGTCTCTTGTTATCTGTGGTGGAAGTCTGACTCACATCTCATTAGACAAGTCAGGCTCGTTAACCTCCCTCTAATTACCCCCAGGCCCGTGGCAAATTTCTTTTCTTTTTTCTTTTCTTTTTCCTTTTTTTTTGTAAGCTCTGCCACTGATTTTCCAGCGTCAAGCCATTTTGCTCCTCAAACTCCAAGTATGTCTGAGCCAGAGTTTGTTAAGTTCATTTTAGATAATGGGTCACGTTATGCTTCCAATCTCATGCCGACTCGACCAAAATTATCAGTCTGATTACCAATGACACATTAACAGCTCCTTTTAAATGTGTTCATTGATCAGAATTTATCTTAAAGGTGCACCCTGATGCATGGGTTTAATCTCTGTCACCTACAAAACAGATCAGACTAAATATATTCACCAAATTAATATGAAAATGATTTATAAATGCTGTATAATGGAATTGTGGGGGTGCTACAAAACTGTGTCCAACTGCTTTATTGTAAAGAAAGGTACACCTTACTGGCAAATATATAAATAAATATCCTCAATCACCATTAAAACTGCAGTTTGTCCCATCATTTAACATTAAAACTACAGACAGGTGAATTTAATAGTATTGTTCGGTGGACACCCTTATCCAGAGTGATTTACGTTCATTCATTTATCATGAACTGATGGTTTAGGGCCTTGCTCAAGGGCCAAGCAGTGGCAGTTTGGTGGTACTGGGTCTTGAACCACCAACCTGCTGATCAGTAATCCAGAGCCTTAACCACTGAGCCACCACATGGGGCACCTTTATAACAAGATAAACGAGTGGAATGCATTGGGCAGAATTCTCAAGCACAGGGTTCTGGGAGACTCTGACCAACTGTAATGATTAGATAACTAGGTTAGAACATCCACAATGGCAGTGTGGGGGTATTCCTAGTATGTAGTGGTTACTACCTGCCAAGAGTTGTCCAAGGAAGAACAAGCGGTGAACCAGGAATAGGGCGAATGATGCCCAAAGTGCATTGCCGTGCAAAAGTTGGATCAGATATTGTAATAAAACACTTGTAGTGCAAATTACTGGAATTGGTGAGAAAGGTTTGAGAACATAGCATGCATCAGGGTAAGTTAAAGGATCTGCTGCTAACATCTTGGTGTCAGATACCAGAACACACCTAGAGAGGTCTTGTGGAGTCCATGGATCAATGGGTCAAAGCTGTTTTGGTAGCACAAGGGTGACATACACACTATTAAACTGGTGGTTTTATTTCATGGGTAGTGGGGCCAATGGCATAGTGGTTAGGGTTCTGGGCTCATGACCAGGAGAATGTGGGTTCAAATCGCTATTAGACCTTTTCCGTGTTAAGACCCCTGGGCAAGGTCTTAACCCCAAGTGTGCCTCTGTCCACCCAGCGATATAAATGTAATAAAAAATACTGGGAAGGTAACCTGTTATGAGCGAGCGTCTCACTCTGGAAGAGTTGAACTCCTAGTCACTTCATATGATGGACACTGGGGATAAGCTCTAGGCTCTGATGTAAAAGCCCAACAAACTTACTTGCCTTACTTTTATTTTCAGGGCAAAATAATCTAAAATATGTAAGTTGGGGTTATGGGTTATGTGTCATGTCATGTCATTTTCTTAACCGCTTAATCCTAATTAGAGTCGCGGGGAGGCTGGCGCCCATCTCAGCCTACTCTGGGCAAGGGCAGAGTACACCCCGGACAGCTCGCCAGGCCATCGCAGGGCAATTATGGGTTATGTATTTTACCAAATTATAAAAATCCTTCTAAACTCTCCTGTTACATTATCTGTTGAATTTTAATCACCAGGTGGTCTTTACTTACATTTTCTGAAGTGGCAATCTGCTTAAATCTGTTCGATAGTTTGCATTATCCATTTGGAATCCGTTTCACTCTTGCAGTTGCGAGAAATCGTGAGAGTTAAACGTGAATACATCAGTTCATATAAGACAACATAACGGCAAAAATAACAGTATACAGATATTAAACTAACAAATCAGATATAAACTAGTGAACTTCAGAATAAAATATACCTCGGCACATCTGCACAAATGAGCTCAAATACAAATACATAGTTCACATACATCAGACAAGCGTTCGATTGTTTATAGGAATGGTATGCCCGCCGTTAATTCATATGCAAATTACTTTCATGTTTACTGACGCTTACATGTGAATCACTTGTGACTTTTCGCAGTACAGCTCCTTCCACCTTTTTTTACGACTGATTATTTCTTCATGAACATTGTATACAATAACGCATTTTGATGTGCAAAGACCCATTTCAAGAATGCATGCTTTAATTAAGTTTGGGTTTCTTTTCAATAAGTTACTTATTTCAATGCCAGTGTATAAGACAGAGCACCATAGTCATTGGGACATGGCTTTGGATGATTGTCTTGTGTCCATCCTGTATCCACACATGCCCACCACAGGAAACCAAATAACGCTGCCACGTTGATGAGTTGATGTATCACTGACTTGCTTGACAATGGGCATCTATCTAAAATCATTTTTATAATAATTTTTAATAATTATTATTATTAATGAAAGAAATATACTCACACAGAATAAAAAAAAACATGCGGTCTACCATGTAGGTAAATAAATCTTGTGGAGCAAACGCTGAAAGCAGAAGCTTGAAAGAACATTCATTTATTCATTCATTTTCTGAACCGCTTGTTCCTTATTAGGGTCACGGGGAGGCTGGCGCCCATCTCAGCCGGCTCTGGGTGAGGGCAGAGTACACCCTGGACAGCTTGCCAGGCCATCGCAGGGCAGAAACACGCTGACGGCAATGCAGCTACTCCTGACGAAAATCAGCAACGTTTTTTTTTACAACCCTCTCACCACAGACAGTGAGAGACATGGCCGGCCTTTGATAACCCAGTAAGCTGCACTGGGGGTTGACAGAACATGAACTTGTTAAAAGCATATTCAAAAATAACAAGACCGGCGATACAAATAAAAGCGGAAATCAGCTACTGAAGGTGTTGAAAAGCAAACTCAGGCTTGGACACCTATCTATAATATATACATAATTCCTACACAGATTCTATTTAGAGCACAGTAATAATGTCAACACTCGTGTTTCCGCCTCACATCTCCTCACATCGGTCTATGTGGAGTTTGTGTTTGTTTTCCTCGTGTCTGCTTGGGTTTTTCTGCTCAGGGTCCAGCAGAATCAAGCTTTGGACCCTGATGAACTGCTTACTGAAAGTAAGTGAATGTAGGTGGGAGGTGGTATTCATTTATCTGTGTAGATTATTTGTAAGCACTGTAATAAAACATGATTGAAAATGTATGCCATGGCATTGCCTCCCCGGAGTGTTGTATAATGAGCAAATGTAGTCCATTGCAATCAGAACTGGCAAGAATATTACTATATGTGGTCAGTTCTTTTTTTTTATTATTATTACAGCACTTGGGGAATGGTTTATATGGTGGGTATCTTTGGGGAGGAAGAGGCAGAGATTTCTTTCTAAGAAAACTGTAATTACACTTGACAGATTTCTATACCAGGCAAGAATGTTATCTTCTGCTCAAGAATTAAGCACCAGTAAATAAATTATGTGGTGTTCTTAGGCCCATCATTGGTGATATAATGTAAGCCTATTGCAGGTGAGTGTATTTGTTACTAGGTAATAAAAATTTGGTTGTTGTCCCCCAGTTCCTGGTACATACTTTGAACAGTGGGCAGCCACGTTGCGGTGCCCGGAAAGCAGTTGGGTGCTGTTCACTCCCTCCACTGCAACACATTTTTTCTGCTCTCCGGTCCAATTTCCACTTCTCTGAAAATTCGGCCATGGCTGACCCTTTTTCAAAGGTGCCATAATACATCTACATCAACAGTATTTAAATAAATAATGAGCATTCCCTATAAGGAAGCATCAAAAGACCAGTGACTGTTACCTTATATGGAGGGTGGTATAATCATGGGTGGACAGGCGTTGTCACTTTGGTAAGTAAGTACTGTGGTCATCCAAGGCCTATTTCGATGAGTTCAGTGCTGCCTTTAAGTTAATACTACAGCACTTTCTGACTGATTACCCTGTATCATCATGGGTGTGGTCTCTTCCAGGATGCCTCTGTTCCATCCAGAGGCTCACTGAATTAGTTGATGTTCACTGGCCTTCACACTCATTACACCTCAACCTAATGAAGCAGGAATGGTAGATTTTGGCATGATAGACGAGTGCTGGACAGCGCTTATCAGTACCATTCCAGAAGCATTGAATCCATAAGTAGCATTGACGTCGTTCTGGTGACTCGTAGTGGCCCAATCACCTTACGAACACACTTTATTAGATTATTTATTACCCGTCTGCAGATGCACTTTGTAGGCATGTAATTACAGCAATTTATCAGCCCTTTACCCCATCCATCAGAAAGCACGACTGAGCGGGTACTCGAGAGGTGCAGATCAATCTCAGTACACCAGTGACTTTGACGTATTAGAGAGTTGTGTTGGTATGAGTGAGTCATTATTAGGTTCAGAAATAGTCCGCCAACCGACCATTCCACAGAAGATAAATAAAAATCCAGCCAACAGCAGCGTTATGGTCAGAAACTGATATTAATGAGGCCTGGGGAATGAGTAGTTTATACGGTATCTAGGCTGAGGGTCAGTCATCAAGAATGTACATAAAAATATCAATTCAGTTCAGTTTTATTTGTATAGCGCTTTTTACAATTAACTTTGTACATAGTAAAAGTAATTTAAGGAGAAATCTAAGAATTTTTCTACAACCCCCTACACAACCCTAATGAGCAAGCTAGCGGCGACAGTGGCAAGGAAAAACTCCCTCAGTTGACAAGGGGAAGAAACCTTGAGAGGCTCAAAAGGGAAACCCATCCTCATTTGGGTGAGACTATGGAATACAAACCATATAAGAAAAATTCCATTACAGTCCAACATGTAGTCTGGTTGGTCATATCACAACTGTAAGTCCTAAAAAATTGCAGCAAGAGAGTTTATATCACCAGCAGTGAAAAGTTGTCTTCGTAGTCGCTGAGTGCAGATCTAAGACCATATGGATCTTCATCAGTCCCTCTATGGAAATGTATTGCTTGTTTGTTTTTGTTTTGGTTTTTGTTTTTATCCTTAGAAATGCACTCAGAGTTCAGACCTCCACCAGAGTAGTGCAATTTCTACTTTGGGTTATAATGGCAGATGATGTAGAATTACAGTGCCCCCTTGTGGACTGTTGCATACTTATTTTTAAGAGTTGTATTTTTTTTCTCCCGCCACATTCTGGGTGATTTCTGCCTTATCTGCCCTATCAGTGTTTAAAAACCCTTTACAACATGCTGGACCCAGATCTGAATCATGCCCAAAATGTAATCTATTCTTCATCGGCCCAAGACTCCCATTTGGTGAAGATTTTGTGGAAATCCGTCCATTAGTTTTTGAGTTATCATGGTCACAGGCACACTGACACACAATCTCATAAAACTCCCCCTTGGTAGAGGTAAATATGGTGGCAAAGCTTTTTGAAAATTAAATATTGAACCAAGGCTGTACAGCCAATATCTCAGTACACCAAGAGATTCTATATGTCAAGAGATTCAATCAGAGCTCCTCTGTGACCCATCAAAAGAGAGTAAAATCAGCCTTATTTTCTGAAAGTGACCATTGAAAAGGAAAAAAGAGGTGAATAAATGAAATGTTCAACAAGTAGAATTGAGTTATTTAGCAAATATATA
>JAOUQZ010000014.1:16114254-16127863 GCA_028564935.1 Neosilurus hyrtlii | reverse complement strand
ACACACACACACACACACACACACACACACACACACACACACACACACACACACACACACACACACACTCACAGAGAACAGCTATGGCTGCACAACTGCCTGCGATCCTCCCTTGTTTATTCTGCGTCACCCATCCGCTCGTATTCCAGGTCTACATCACGCGCTTCTGTCTTTTAACCTTCACACACTTGTTCTCACACTGGAGCACGGCACTATTTTCAGCACATCGGATTCCACCCTGCTATCCACCCTGTGTTCTCCTCTGGGGTGATGATTGTTTTCCTTTCTTTCTACAGCAGAGGCGCAGCACTCGAGTAGATCTAAAGCTTGTCATGTTTCAAAACCTTTTTAATAATCATTTTACAGCACACCATGCTTGGACTCTCAGTTCTGATTGGTCAGAAGGTTCTGATGAACATTTCTATAGCACTATCTTTGAGCGCAGCTATTTATTAATTATATTATATTATATTATATTATATTATATTATATTATATTATATTATATTATATTATATTAAGTAGTTGTTTTTTTAATGGGTCAGTCTATTATACACTGATAAGCCATAACTGTATATACAGTGTTTATATAGGGGTGGCACAGTGGTGCAGTGGGTAGCACGTCCTCCTCAAAGCAAGAAGGTCTGGGTTCGATTCCAGGGATCGGGCGTTTCTGTGTGGAGTTTGCATGCTTGGCCCTGCAGTGACCTGGCAAGCTGTTTAGAGTGTACCCTGCTTTCGTCCCAGAGTCGGCTGAGATGGGCGCCACCCTAATTAGGATTAAGCAGCTTAGAAAATGAATGAATGAATGGGTGTTTGATGTGACAGTTTTCCGCTAATATTATTGGAAGATGTTTTTGATCTCAATGCTTTTTAACAGCCAGAGGATAGTCCTTACCCCTCACCCTATCGTGATGTAGTGGTTAACACCTTCACCTAACAGCAACAGTCCCAGGCTTGGCGTGGCTGTTTCTGAGTGGAGTTTTGATATTCTCCCTATGGGTTTCCTCCTGGTACCCTGGTTTCTTCCAACAGTCCAAATACATGCAGATGAAGTCAACTGACTGTTCAATTTTGACCCTAGGTGTGAGTGTGAATGGTTTTTTGTGTGTGTGTGTGTGTGTGTGTGTGTGTGTGTGTGTGTGTGTGTTGTCCCTGCGATGGACTGGTGAGCTGTTCAAAAACATTGGCCATGGTCATAGGTCATGGTGGAATCAGGACCCAATAAGAACTTTTATAATGACGAGGTAATATCAAAGTGTTCTGTGAGCAAAAGTGAATGAATAAAAAAAGAGATTTAGGATTTATAAGGACCGGATGGAAGCAGTGAGAACATGGTAAGCGCATGGTGCGATCTGATTGGTCGTTGTAAGGGAGAACCTGATGAGAGGGCAAGCTCAGAAAGAAAGCAGGGTGGATGGATGGATGAGGTGATCTTTCTGCTCTCATTTAGTTAATGCTGCACCTGTATCGTCTGCTCTAATGAGGAGAAACGCGACCCCCTGATGTGCCCACAGAATAACTGATCACACATGACCTGCTGGAGCTCGGTCTCTTCCAGCCTGTAGACATGGTCGCATTACATCAGAGATTACGTGCTGCGTTACCATAGGAAGCGAGCTAAAGCCTATACGTGATCATTAAAGGCTTGTTTATGCCCCTTTATCTATGAAAATAAAAACATGGACATACTTCTGTATATCATTTACATTGGCATCGATGTTAAGCAATACATCCACTAGATGACAGTGTGGAGTCCAAAGTTTCCAACAACAACAAGTATGGCGTAATAATGTACTTATTAATAGGCGAAAGTGGAGGCAGTGTTTTGTGTGCTGTGAGGTCATTAAAGACATTTTGACATCATGGGGATGTTTATAACTTCTTACAAACTCGCATAACCCACTCGCCCGCTCACTCACTCATTCGCCGAACCACTTAATCCTATTAGGGCCGCCATAGCTGACACTGGGTGAAGGCGGGGTACACCCTGAACAACTCACCAAACCATCGCAGTGTCATCAGACATTCACACTCACACCCAGGGGTAATTTGGGGCAGCCAATCAGTCTTTGGACTGTGGGAGGAAACCTGAGCACCCGGAGGAAACCAGTGCATCCACAGGGAGACCATGCAAACTCCACACAGAAATGCTTGAGCCTGGGAATCAAAACTTTTCCTGTGAAGCCGGCATGCTGACCACAACACAACTGTGCCGCCCACATTGATCTATAAATGAGTAATAAGTGTCATTCTTTATGTATTGTGCTGTATCTATGCCCTTCATACAGCACTTGGGCTCAGCATCTGTTTTTAAATGTGCTATATACCATAAATAAATTTGACTTTTATTATAACTTGCTGCAGTAGGTTTATAAGTGAGATAGGAGCAACACCTTTCTGATGGTATTCATGGCTTGCACCATCTTCACACCACATCATCATTGATTATTTTTCACAAATGCACAACATTAAGTCATTACATAAGGGTTTAAATGTACATGATGATTTCTGTAAAGATGTTTTCTGGTGGTGAAATGTCCATACCGAGGGTGCCGTGCAGCACAGGACATGAATAAAGGGGGAAGGGGTTTTTAGCCAGACCTGCTAAAGCACATCTCAGACAATATCACAGCATGAGGTTGAGACCCGGTCGTCTCGCGCCTGCACTCAGTGTGTGGTATAAAATAAAATACACAAGGGACTTGAACAGTATAGGGGAAGGGGGTGGATCCAAGAGTATAAGGTCTCTTCTCTGTAATTACTAATTATATTCAATTATTCAGATAGCGTTAACTTAATGTAGACTATTATTCTGTCATCAACATGATCTGAATCCAGCTTGTGAACATGTACTTCTTAAAGAGTATTGTTCATCCTTACAGCATAATTTGTGCGTATGTAATATGTTTAAGTGATACAGACAATTATTTTAACATAAAGGACCATAAAAGACACAAAACTAGGTAATTTTATCCCATGGATTACTAGCGCGGGCTGATTGGTTCGGTTAGCAGACATTTTTTCCTGGTTGTGACGTGAATTAATTTTCTCCATTTTGTCCAGTGCAAGTAAACAAGCAGATCTAATCAGCGAGTGACATTTCAGGTGATAAAAGAGCAGCTATGGCAGCAATTTGGAGGAAATGGTTGTAAATGGTGACTTATTTGAACCAGAGGGGGAGGAGTCTCTTGTGGAGACAGTGAGACGTCACATTCTAGTGACTCTGAGGATGAGAACGCTGCCAGAGATGAACATGAAGGCAAATCCAAAATGGTTTACGCAGCTAACGTTTTGCCAACTCGGTTTTCCTGTCATCACTCGGTTTAGGAACAAAAAGAAATATTTTCCGCGATTTCTGCACTTGTTGTTTGTGCAGCTCAGCACTGGACCATAATGTGTTATGATGTACGGGGTCAGTGAAGCAGCCCAGCTAATCCAACGAGTTCGTGTCACTACCAGGCTGGGACAGCCAATCAGAAAACCAACATGTCTCTGAGCATGCCTTGAGTCGTAACACTTATATGTACTTTCCGAAGGGGCAAGGACTGATGTTGCCGGAACACACCGCTGGTGTCCTACGCTATCGTTTTAAAGAGCTAGAAACACAAAGGTCATGAAGCTGCTTTCACACAATAATGATTTGCAAAAGCCTCGAATATGCACAAAATTTCAGACGAATAGTTTCCGGTGGGTTGATCGGAACAAACCAACAGTGAATGAAACACAATGTAGTCGGGACTGAGAGACCTGGATCTTTAGGCTTCTTGGGATGCAGCTACATCCCAAGAAAAACAGTTTGATCAGGTTGATTGTCAATAACAAACCACAGCAAATGCGGAATGAATATTAACAAATATTAAAGACTGTTTTAACAGGTCCTTCACCTGAAGAAGCAGCTGCATCCCAAGAAGCCTAAAGATCCAGGTCTCTCAGTCCCGACTTTTCTCCACCTACCTCCACATCCTCAACAGTACCTGCAGGGAAGCCCAAGAAGCCTGGCACCACGAAGAAAGAATTCAAGCTCAGCAGTGTGGATGATGAGCAAGAAGTTCACTTAGAAATTAACTTACTTTCGGTGGACGAATGAAGCCGTACTGGTCACTGGCTGCTATCTTATTTCGGACGAACGAGAAGTTCCCAGAACACATACAGAGCTTTCTCGCTGTGCACGGGTTGCTCACTAGCATACATTAAAAACTTTTATGCATGCACAAAAATTTCTAACGAATGGCATGAACAACAATGTACGGGAACTTATTAAAACGAATAACACTGAAATAAAAACGAACTTCAGCCGATGGCTGGAAATGGCAAAAATTATCCATACACTGGCATACGCTGGGTAAACTCGTTATAGTGTGAACTCCTCTTTAAATATACCCATATTCATGGTCTATATAGTGTGTGTGTGTGCGTGTGTGTGTGTGTGTGTGTGTGTGTTTAAATTTCTGCCCAACAAACCCTGCAATCTAAACTGTAGGATGATTTAAATTCCTGCTTGTGATTGGTCAATCAGCATATTTTATTAATACACCATCCAAGTAACGTCCATCCATCCATTTGCCAAACCTTTTAATCCCACTTGGGTTATGTGTGAGCTGGAGCCTATCTCAGCCATCTCTGTGCAAAGGCAGGGTACACCTTGAACATCTCACCAGACCATTGCAGGGCCAAAACACACAACCATTTACATTCACAATTACACCAAGGAGGCAATTTGAAACAGCCAATCAGCCTAATGTGCCTGTCTTTAGACTCAGGGAGGAAACCAGAGCACCTGGATGAAACCCACACAAGCACGGGGCACACTCTGCTACTGTCCTGCCTAGAAAGAATTTTTTTTACGAGTAACACATAGCAAATAACTTTAGTATTATTGGAACACTGCGATGGCCTGGCGAGCTGTCCAGGGTGTACCCCGCCCTCGCCCAGAGTCGGCTGAGATGGGCGCCGCGACCCTAAGTAGGAATAAGCGGTTCAAAAGATGAGTGAATGAATGAATGAATTATTGGAACAGTGCATCTTGTACCACACTGGTAAAGTATAAAACCCTCTTTAGGATAGTAACACTACCTCCACTTTTTATTCATATAACCTTATGATTCATCATGTGTTATTCCCTACATAATATGGTAGCATGTTAGGTTTGCCTCGATTGCGTGCCATATAGATGGTACTTTTCCCATATAGTTAGCACGGGGAGTCATTGAGAACCCACTCACGTCCACTACTCCCTGGGTATTTCCCAGACGCTCTGATTAACATCAGTGTGAACACTAAACGCAGAGCGGTTCTGTAAAATAGCATTTCAGACACGCGCATCACTGGCTCACCTTATTACCTTTATTACAACATAACACTCATATGCTCACGTAAGCACGTTTAATAGGATCACACGCAGCCTCCCCGCACCCCCATGTTTACTCAGCATGGTGAAAGCCATTTTGTCGGCTCGGTGGGAAATCAATAAGCAGGTCTCTCAGCGGAGTAGAGCAGAGACAGACAGCGGTGGAGTAGAGACAGAATGAGGCGACGGCGCCAGAAGTCTTTTTTAGCAGGTGCTTGGTTGTGCTGGTGGTAGGGGGAGGAGGAGAAGAAGGGACATGAGCTTAATTTGTAGACCCGGATGCTAAATTCTAGCCTAATCATAGATACAGATAAAGCATTATTAACACCAAACCTGTGATCATGCATGTCAGGCTCCAGCTGATTGAGCTCTGAAATTTTAAATAGGCTCTGATTTATTTCAAACTTGGTATGCTTGTTCTGTATTGGTCTTGTCAAATGGTCCTAGCAGCGAGAACATCTGGACGCCTGTGGTCTATTTTTCTTCTCGTTTTCCTGTCTTGCTCTCAATTTTTATTTTTTTAGCTCCATTGAAATGAATGTTGTTTCAAAATGGCCATGTGGTGCATGGACAATAATCTCTGCCTGAATGTGGAGAAGACGAAGGAGATTGTTGTGGACTTCAGGAGAGTGCAGACCCAGCATGCTCCCCTTACTATCAACGGTGCTGCAGTGGTGAGAGTGAGCAGCACCAAGTTCCTGGGGGTGTACATCACCGAAGACCTGTCCTGGAGCAACAACACCGCTTCACTGGCCAAAAAATCCCAACAGCGTCTGTATTTCCTCTGCAAACTAAGAAGAGCAAGAGCCCCAGCCCCATCAAGCACACCTTCTACAGAGGCACCATCGAGAGCATTCTGACCAACTGCATCACCGTGTGGTACGGCTCCTGCACCATGTCCTGCCGCAAGACTCTGCTGCGGATAGTGAGAGCAGCTGAGAGGATCATTGGTGCCTGTCTCCCTTCCCTTATGAACATTTACAACACCCGCCTCACCCGCAAAGCCATCAGGATTATAGGTGACCCCACCCAGCCATCTCACTGCCTCTTCAACCTGCTGCTGTCAGGGAGGAGACTGCGGAGTCTCCAGGCCAAGACCAGCAGGCTCAAGGACAGTTATCCACCAGGCGGTCAGGAGGCTCAACTCCCTCCCTATTCTCCCCCGACTCCCCATTCAGCCTCCTGCCACAGACTTTGCCGACACACCCCATGAACCCCTTCAGCATCTGACACACATTATTGCACACACAACTCAGGGACTGCACATTTCACTTCACCCTGCACACTTGCACTATACCGCACAACCTCACTTTATGCACAATAGATCTGTTATTTCTTCATTTCATTACCTCAGGCTAATTTTGTGTTTTTTTTATAATTTGTTTGTTTGTTTGTAGTTTTTTTGCCTGTTTGCACCGTGGGTCCAAGAGGACTGTAATTTCACCTGTGCTGTATGTCATGCATATATGACATATTTGACAATAAAGTTGACTTTTTGACTTTTTTGAATCAACATGTTTCGGTCGAGATTTATCAGAGAGCCACCAAACTTCAAACAGCACCTCTGATCACCTAGCCTTACACATCCAAGAAATCCGCTCTCCCTTGGGCCTCAGTTCATTTTTGGCTGAGTTTAAATGAGTGGAGTCTTAGAATCAAAGTTTGACTACACAGTAGCGCTTCATCGGAGCACCATCACTCCATCAAATCCGCACTGGTTTTTATTTCACTACCACTCACTCTCACTGATATGATTAATCGCTTAATCATATCAGGGTCACGGGGAGGCTGGAGCTTAACTCGGCAGACTCCGGGTGAAGGCGGGATACATCCTGAACAGCTCGCCAGACCATCACAGGGCCAGCACGGACACACAACCATTCACACTCACACTCAGGGGCAATCTGGAACAGCCAGTTATCCTAATGTGCATGTCTTCGGACTGTGGGAGGAAACCGGAGTACCCAGAGGAAACCAATGCAAGCACAGGGAGAACATGCAACCTCCACACAGAAACACCCTCACCGAGCCTGGGACTCGAACCAGCACACCTTCTCGCCGCCCTCTTTCATAACCATGCATTCATATTTGTATACATCAGGAGATTCTTCTTTTTTTTATTATTATTATTATTATTATTATTATTATTATTATTATCATTAATATTATGACTGGCTGTCATTGTTATGATGGATCTGAAGTATATCCTGAAAATACTGGACAGGGAATTCACCCTCAGCTGGAACACCAGTGTGTTACAGGGCACCATGAACAATTTAGCAAAGTCCATTCACATACTACTGCACAGTGGAAGGAAACCAGAGGACCCAGAGGAAAGCCACATGGACACTGAGGGAACATGTGAAATGTCCACATACAGAGAGAAACCAGAGCTGTGAGGCTGTTACACTTCCTGCTGTAATACTGTCCACCCTGTTAACTGGAAGATGCTCTTGTTCGGCTGATTCAAGGAGAAATAAATTAGAATTTGTGAATTTATTTTAGAAAAGTAAACTTGTATCATTTATGAATGTATTTATTCATTGGTGTGTATGGAACACAGCCTGTACTGTGAACTTTATGCTATGTTTTAATAAGAGCAATACTACTACTACTACTATCACTAGTTTTATAATAATAATAATAATAATAATAATAAATAATGTTTGTTTGAAAAAAAATATCAAGGAAAGTCAGATATAGTAGCAAAACCACCAAGACCCCATGTGTCACCGCTGGGGACAGAAGACGGAGCTAAAAGAAGAAAATACAGAAGGTTTAAATTTCTAAATGTCCTTTATCTCCTCGAGACCGATGTATCTTCTAAATGTAAAGTACGCTCACAGGATCTCCTGCTGGTCAGTGAAATCTCCCATATGGACATGTGTAGATGTGTGTAAGGACATGAAAACACCCCGTTGAATGAGTGACACTAGGTGGCTCTGTAGGCCAAGTCAGCTGTCAGGGCAGATAGGGAGTGTAATTGCCGTCACCTGCCCTGTTCTTACCACGCCACAAATGTTTCCTGTATCCTATTGATAGGCCACTGGATTGTGCTGTTTGAATGTCACACCATCTGCCCTGGCATGTTTCAGCCTTTGTGTGTGTGTGTGTGTGTGTGTGTGTGTGTGTGTGTGTGTGTGTGTGTGTGTGTGTGTGTGTGGTTGTGAATATTTCATGAGTTACAGCTACTCCGGCTCAGACCGGGCCAAAGCCCCACAGTCACACACATACTCACACACACATCCATTCATAGACTGATACACAACCATACTGTCTTTCCTATCATTACACACACACACATACTCACACACACACACACAGTCCTGTAACTGCGTTAGTCCTGTAATGAACTGACGACCTGAATTCAGCTGGGATAGGATCCTGTGTCTCCCGTGACCCTGACTCATACGCGGTATACATTAGCAGTGTGGATGGATAGACGGATACAAACTCTTTTACAGTCACCTGATTTATTTGCTTACTTTTTTAATCTTTGTAAATGTAGCTATAATATTGTGCACCTTTCCAGACCATCGCAAGACCAACACACACACTTCAGGCCAATTAGCTAATTAGCCTAATGTGCATGTTTTTGGATGGAGGGAGGAAACCGGAATACCCGGAGGAAACCCACGCAAGCACAATGAGAACATGCAGGGTCCACATAATAATGCCAGAGCCCGGGGCTTGAACCCAGGACCGTCTTTCTGTGAGGTGGACGTGCTTAATGAGCCACCCGCTGATAATCAACCCTTATGTGTGTGGATAGAATTTTTTTTTTAATCACTAATTAATATATTCATTCATTCATTTTCTAAGCCGGTTAATCCTAATTATGGTCTCGAGGAGGCTGGTGCCCATTTCAGCCGACTTAATAAAAAAAAAAATCACAAAATTAATAAATTTAAGCATTTTATATAAGCACTCCTGGCATGGCGGTGTAGTGGTTAGTATGTCCACCTCACAGCAAGGAGGTCTTGGGTTTGAGTTCTCCCCGTGCGTGTGTAGGTTTCCTCTGGGTACCCTGGTTTCCTCCCACAGTCCAACGACAAGCACATTAGGTTAATTGGCTGTTCCAAGTTGCTCCTAGGTGTGAGTGTGAGAGTGTGTTGGCCCTGTGATAGCCTGGAGAGATGTTCAAGATGTACCCTGCCTTAGCCCAGAGTCAACTGTGATAGGCTGGAGTTTGTATGTTCTTCCCATGCTTGCCTGGGTTTACTCCTGGTACCCCGGCTTCCCTTCACGGTCCAATGTCATGCACATTAGGTTAAATGGATGTTCCAAATTGACCCTAGGCATAAGTGTGTGTGTGTGTGTGTGTGTGTGAGTGTGTTGGCACTGTGATGGTCCGGCGAGCTGTTCAAAGTGTGCCTTCGCCCAGTGAGGGCAGAGCGAGGCTCCAGTCTCCAGCCATGACCCAAATGAATGAGTGAGTGAGTGATTCAGTTTTTTCCCCCATAGGTGCCAGATGCCCCACAGGATTTCATCAGAACTGACTTGGATATTAAGTTGGAAATGTTTGTTGATGCGGATCGCGAATGTCTCATCTCAACCATTAAATCGTCAGCCGGACGGAAATAGTGTTGATGGCTCTCCAAGTAGATCTGAGACTGTAAGAAAAACAACGTTCAACTCGTGCGTGTGGGTTTGTGGGTGGGTTCACTTTGCTTAGGCTAAATTTAACTTTGATGAAGTTTTACCATTTTAGTGTCATTAAAAGTGTTTCCTGGTTGGTTGGGGGGTTTATTCAGGGTTATTCATGTCTCCGACTCGTCATCTCATTAGTTGAGTCATAATTCTTTAAGGGTAATTCTCTTGAAGTTAGATCTGATATATCTTCAGCAAAAAAGTTCTCTTTCTGCTCTCCTCTAGCTGGTGATGCAGTTAGTCATCAGCCAGCAGAGAAACAAGCATTAAAGCAATGTCTTTACTCCCATATAACAGTGAATATAATTTCATCTTCTTTGGCAAGTTCTTTTGTAAGATATTCTACAGATATTGACTTCCAATCTACTCCTAGGATCTCAGCTCATATACAGTGACCTCAGTGTCACCATAGAAAAATTAAAAACGCAAATGGTTGTGACTGGTTCTAAGCTAAAGTATTTCATGATCAAAACAGATTTTTTATTATTTTTATTTTTTAAGTGTTTTAATTTTTTTTTCGTTGTTGTTGTTTGTTTTCTGATTCTGGGGAAGAAATGACACAATGTTCTGCTAGCAAACCGGAAGTACCCTTTTCTCAGTCCAGATTGATTCCACAAAATCAAAAAAAAAAAAAAAAAAGAATTAAAGTATGTACTAATAAGAACACATTTATTTATTTATTTATCGAATTAGACAGCCCCCCACTGAAAACATAACTTTATTGGATCGCTAAAATAACAGTACTTCAGCTGCCCAGCTAGCTCCATGCTAACTGGCTCTACATAAAAGGAAACAATATGTAATTAAAGCATTTTATAGATAAAATGTCATTTTTACAATTTTGACAGTTTATTGTATATATGCATATATGTTTAAGAATTTAACTGCAACATTAAGAGAATAGAATAAAAAAGTTATTCTACTATTCAATGCGTGTATAAATACTATAGTATACTATAATAGTATTATATATAGTATTATATACTACAGTATATAATACTATTCTATTCTATGTATGTACATATATATGTATGTGTGCGTGTATGTATATATATATATATATATATATATATATATATATATATATATATATATATATATATGTATAAGTAAATATATATATATATACATACACATATGCACACAGTGTGTGTGTGTGTGTGTGTGTGTGTGTGTGTATGTCTGTATATGTGTATATATAATATATATATATATATATATTTTTATGAAGTATCAGGGGTATTGATGTGTCTCTCAGGGTATCTCTCGAATTTTAGTCTTGTTCAAATTCATAATGTCTATGTTTTAGCGTCGGTTTGTAAACACTGTCGTCTCTTTGTCAGAAAGATCTTTTGTCCTGAGCAGACGTTCACAAATCTTGCTGGAGACACTATTCTACCTGAGTCTGGGCGATTTGATTTTGATTTTGGTCTAAGGTCAAAGGTGAAGGTCAGAGCAAGGTCACAGAGTTTTGGAGATGGAGCTCTTATATTACAGAACTGTCTGAGCCTGGGACACGAACCCAGGACCTTCTTGCTGTGAGGCAGATGTGCTAACCATTACGCTGGCATGCAGTAACTTATTTCTATAGTGATATTTAAAATGGACATGAATTAAAAATGATGTACCGCATGAAAAAAAGGGAGTGTATTGCACCTCGGTCAAAATAGGTACATGGTAGCTAATTATATTTGGCTAGCATGGTTGTAGACAATTGGGTGTTTGTCTTGTCTCTGGGTGGTATTATGTACAGTTGGTTGGATAGACACCTTGGGTGTTGATAACATCTACTTAAGTATGTACACTGTGATGGCCTGGTGAGCTGTCCAGGGTATACTCTGCCCTCACCCAGACTTAGCTGAGATGGGTGTCAGCTTCCCCGCGAGCCTAATTAGGATTAAATGGTTGAGAAAATGAATGAATGAATGAGTAAATATGTACAGTATTATTAATTTTTTATTCAGCTTCTTGGTCAGGATTTGGGCAGCTGTAATTGTGTTTTCGGAAATACCACATATCACTATGCGGATATTACTGCTGACCGTCTGGGGTATTTTTTAAATTGTCTTTAAAGTAGTAGAGTTCTTATTTAATTATGCACAAGGTTAAAATCTGAATACAGCTTGCAGCGTCATGCTCAGCACCATATGGAACTAGCTTGTACACTGTGCAGTCATTCCCATCTGTCATTTATCCCATACAGTAAGTCTTGAATGTCCTCGAGCAACACTACCAACAGACATATGTCCAGAATTGCCCATCTTATTAATCCTTATTTGCACGTCATCGTCCTCATGTCCACTAGCTATCTGCCTCTTTGCTTCAAAACCTCTCCCCCGACTGCAGCATTGGGCCAAAACATACATGTCAAAGAGCATATGGCATTTATTTTCCTTCTCAGGCTGCAAGCGAAACACAGAGGAACTTCCCCGTGTCCTGCTGTTACATGGCATACCCCTTCCCCTTCCCCCAGTCACTCCGTGTGTTGGAGATAAGTTTGGATGTCGGTAAGTCCCCTGTTGAAACTGAACACGCGCTCATTGTTCCAGACTGTCGGATGTCTCACATGTGACACTTGATGAGAAGTGTGACGCGGTTGAAGGAGGCAGCATTCCGTTTTGAGTTACAGAACATAGGGAACTTGGAGGATGTTTTTGTAAATGGTGTGTTAGTGCATCCCCAAATCAGAGAAGGTTGGGACAGAAAAATATGAAAAAATATGAAAAATGCAAATAGATTTATTTTGACTTGTATTTCATTATTGGGCAGCACGGTCACAGCAAGAAGGCCTGGGTTGGGGTCCCAGGCTCGGGGCGTTTCTGGGTGGAGTTTGCATGTTCTCCCAATTCTTGCATGTGTTTCCTCCCACAGTCCAAAAAAAACCATGCCCATAGGTATAAGTGTGAGTGCGAATGGGTGTGTGTGTGTAAACTGCAATAGTCTGGTGAGCTGTCCAGGGTGTACCCTGCCCTCACCCAGAGTCGGCTGAGATGGGTGCCAGCCTCCCCGCGACACTAATTAGGATTAAGCGGCTTAGAAAATGAATGAGTGAATGTATTTCATAACAGGCCGAATAAACGCGGGGAGGCTGGAGCCTATCTCAGCCAACCCTGGGAAACGGCAGGATACACCCTGAACAGCTCACCAGACCATCGCAGTGCCAACCATATACAATACACACTCAACAATACGCACTCACATTGCCACATAGGGGCAAATTGGAAAAGACAGTTAGTTTACTGTGAATGTTTTTGGACTGTAGGAGGAAACCAGAGTACCCATAGGAAACCCACACAAGCACAGGGGGAGGACATGCAAACTCCACACAGAAACGGCCTTGCCGAGCCCGGGGCTCAAACCCCAGGACCTTTTTGCTAAGAGAATGTCAAGTCAAGTCAGTTTTATTTGTATAGCACTTTTTACAATTGACATTTTCACAAAGCAGCTTTACATAGTAAAATTAAATTAGGGAGTAATCTAAACATTTTTCTCAACAACCCCCTACACATCCCTAATGAGCAAGCCCACGGCGTCAATGGCAAGGAAAAACTCCCTCAGTTGACACGAGGAAGAAACCTTGAGAGGAACCAGGCTCAGGAGGGAACCCATC
>JAOUQZ010000014.1:16068541-16076041 GCA_028564935.1 Neosilurus hyrtlii | reverse complement strand
GTCGTATCCAATCCCCACTCATCAAGTACATCAACACCTTGGCTGCACCTAGCAATTCTATCCATAAAAATTATGAACAGAACCGGTGACAAAGGGCAGCCTTGGTGGAGTCCAACCCCCACTGGAAATAAATTTAACATGTTGTTACCAATGTGGACCAAACTCTGGCTCTGACAATAAAGAGACCGAATGGCCCGTAGCAACGGGTCCGGTACACCATATTCCTGGAGCACACCCCACAAGATCAGGTCAAAAGCCTTCTCCAAGTCCACAAAGCACATGTGGACAGGTTGGGCAAACTTCCATGACCCCATGCAAGGATCCTGTAGAGTGTATAGAGCTGGTCAAGAGTGCTGCAGCCAGGACGAAAACCACCTTGTTTCTCCTGAATCCGAGGTTCAACCATCGGCCAGATCCTCCTCTCCAGTACTTCTGAATAGGCTTTCCCGGGTATGCTGAGGAGTGTGATTCCATGATAGTTGGAACACACCGTCAAGTCCTCTTTTTAAAAAGGGGAACCACCACCCCAGTTTCCCAATCCAGAGGTACGGCCCCTGATGACCACGCAAAGTTGTAGAGACGTGTCAACCAAGACAGTGCTACTACATCCAGAGCTTTGAGGTATTCAGGGTGGATCTCATCCACCCCTGGAGCCTGGCCACCAAATATATGCCACCAAATATATGCCTCAATAATGGAGACATGGAACATGGCCCATTCGGACTCTATGTCCCTGGTCTCCATTGGAATGTGCTTGTAGCTTTGCCAGAGATGGGAGTTGAAGGCCCTTCTGACAGGAGGCTCTGCCAACCATTCCCAAAAGACCCTAACTACACGCCTGGGCCTCCCAGGTCTGGGGGGCAGCCTCCACTGCCATCTGAGCCAGCTCACCACCAGGTGGTGATCGGTTGACAGCTCAGCTCCTCTCTTCACCCAAGTGTGGTTGTGTGCACTTGTGGACACCCTTATGTTCGAACATGGTGTTCGTGACGAACAAACCGTGATGTACACAGAAGTCCAACAATGAAACACCATTCGGAAGAGGAGACATGGGTCCGCCCTCCCATGGACCCACCACCTGTGGAAGGGGCAATAGGGGTCGGGTGCAATGTGAGCCGGGTGGCAGCCGAAGGTATGGGTTCTGCCAGACCAATCCTTGGCTACTGACTCTGGCTTTTGTGACATGGAATGTCACCTCTCTGGTGGGGAAGGAGCCTGAGCTGATGTGTGAGGCTGAGAGATACCGACTAGATAAAGTTGGGCTCACCTCAACACATAGCTTGGGCTCTGGAACCAACCTTCTCAAGAGGGGCTGAACCTTTTTTTGTTCTGGAGTTGCTCATGGGGAGAAGCGACAAGCCGGTGTGGGCATCCTTGTTGCCCCCGTCTTGGTGCCAAATCAGTGACTATCATATCATATTTCCGAACCGCTTAATCCTGATTAGGGTAGCAGGGTGACTGGTGCCCATCTCAGCCGACTCGACTTGGGCGAGGGCTAATTAATTATTATTTACTTGCAAATTTAGCACAATGTTTGATAATTCAAAATGGTGGCCAAAAGGATTACGGATTGTTATGGTCTCTGATTCTAAAATCCTAGCATATCAACAAAATGCAAAAAGCAGTGAGTTTCTGAGGATGTCATAATAGAGAGCACATGACCATGGTCATGCTTTAAAAATGTAAAAATAACACAATGGTTTGCTTCTGTTATGCTCCCATGTAGTATATACTATAACAATTATTCACCTCAGGCTCGGACGCATCAGCACAGTTGTGTTCATGGCTTTACGACATCTGCATGAGTATGGAGTGCTGCTATAAAGCAAGCCTCAGACGCATGGCGGTTCTTGTGGTGGTGTGGCAAAACAGCTTCACATGGAGGTGGTTTTGAAGGCGGCTCAGCATGGTTTAATATAATGGCGGTGTGTTAAAACAATAGTGAGCAGTAGGTGAAAACAGGTGTGAATAGGTTGTAATGAGGTTGTACTAAACGTGGTTCAGAAATGTTGGGAAAGTTGACAACACAGCAGCTACATAACACCAGACAGTGATGTAGTTTATGGCGGTCAGTGTTGGTCGACAGCAAACATTCTCATGGGTACAAGACAATGTCACAGTGGTCCAACAAGAATTGGAACTGTGCTGAACCGCCATCAGAACTGCCCCGGTGTGAGCCCTGCTTAATTCTTAAATCTAAAAAGAACATACTGTATATAGAATTATGACATGACTAAGAAAGGTGTTAAGTGAAAAATATTTTATGTAGGAATTTTTTTAAATAGTATTCCTAATATGATCTCCCCATGCTTGTGTGGGTTTCCTCCGGGTGCTCCGGTTTTCTCCCACAGTCCAAAGACAAGCACATTAGGCTAAATGGCTGTTCCAAATAGCCCGTAAGTGTGAGGGTGAGTGTAAATGATTGTATGTATTGCCCTGCGGTGGTCTTGTGAGCTGTTCAGCTTGTACCCCACCTTCGCTCAGTGTTGGCTAAGATAGGCTCCAGCCTCCCCGCGACCCTAAGTAGGATTAACAAGTGACCGACAGTGAGTATTCCTAATAAATCTAGATCTTGATCTTCTGAAGGTTCTCATCCAGCTCCATAAGGAGCTATAATGATAATAATATTAATAATGATAATAATAATAATAATAATCATAAAGATAACAATGATAATAAAGATAATAATAACAATAAAAAGAAGAAGAAGAAGAAGAAAGATAATGATGATGATAATAATAATAATAATAATAATAATAATAATAATAATAATAATACTAATAATAATAAGTATAACAATAATAATAATAAAGATTATGGTAATAATAATAATAATAATAATAATAATAATAATAGCTGTGAGGGAATGTGATGCTGTCCATACTCCTCACCCTGTGTTTTGTTTTTCTGCTCAAGTCACTGATTTCAGGTTCAGGTGCGATGCTGACGTGTGGAACACACTCTAAGTGCTGCCTAATTCATATTTTGGAGTTTACCATGTGGTCCAGGGCATGAATTAGAGCTCAGGGTGTAATTTTACTACTGAGTGTGGGTACAGCAAAAGCAAGCCTTGCAAAAAATCAACACGTGTTTACATTTAAACCCTAAAAGAGGTTTTATTAAAAAGAAAAATTCTGATTTGCTGTTTGTATCCTCAGTTCAGGGTCAGAGACTGTTTATTTCATGACATATTATTACAATGATTCATATTCAACCTGTCAATCACCCTGCCATCTTCTTAAGCCCCAAGAGTTGACAAATGACAAATCATCCTTCGTGTGTGTCCTTTTTTCAATCTCGCTCTAGCCTCCTCTATCCCAGGGTGTGTCTGCAACTTAATTTAAAGCCATCAAACCCAAGGGTGTCGTCTCATCGGTCACTGTCATGGGTCAACGTCCAATCAGGGAGACCTTGCTCACGTCGTGTCCATCCGGATTAATTTGTAAAGCGTGATTTACAGAGTGAGATTCATCTCACTGAGTGGCACCACACAGAAACGGGTCGATCTCAGGAGCACACTGGGCTGTAGTGGAGTTCAGTGCAAAAGTTTTCACCCGAGACAGACGGGTTAACCTCTACGCCACCGTGCCACCCAACACAGGTTTTATGAATAACAATTATTGAATAAAGAGAAAAATGTTAAGAATTTTTGGATGGATGGATCTTCCAGAATAATTTCTGCAGGGTAACACTTGACTGCTTATACTTTATTATCTGTGTATTGTGGTAAATTGCTGACTCTACCCTTCACTGCGTGACAAGGTGATGAACGTAACCCGAGCGAGAGCGAGAGAGCTGGCACAGGAGGCACGGCCATCCTGCAGAGAAGACTTGCCACTGCTTCTTCCTCTGACCTTTCCCTTAATCCCTCCTCCATCCTTCTATCACTCCATCGCTCTTCCTCCACTGTTCGCCACCTCTTGCCGGTCCCACAGCCAATCCGCTGTGTCACACTGTTTGAAGTCGGACATCAGAGGCCATGAAAGCACTGTCTCATCCTGCATTGTTCATTTATTCATCCGTTCCTGTTTCATTATGCATTTCACCGAGTGTTTTATCCAACCTGCTGTCCAAACATTTAGCTGGGAAAAACATGTGATCATGCAGGTTAACACACACACACACACACACACACACACACACACAGAGATCTCCTAAATCCTCTGGGAAAGCCTCTGAAACCCTGGTCCTGATCGTATATATTTTATCTCTTCACAGATTAGCATTTACAGCTGATAGATTCTCTTTTAAGTTTTAATAAATAGGGACGTTCGTATACGTTCGTACAGCCCATCGGTCTGACAGCCCTACTCATACAGGATGGCACACTATCCAGTCGGCTGTCGGACCAGTGGGCTGTAACTGTTGAACCAATGGGCTGTAACTGTTGAACCAATGGGCTGTCAGAATATATGACTGTAACCTTAAGGCTTAATAAAAAAAATTCCTGGTTTCTCATCAGCGCCAGCAGCCAAAATTGGGGACCACACTTAAAACCTCGGACTACTTAATACCTTGCACTGCTTAACTAGGGATGCAACTCTACAGATGGCTAGCCGGCACGCTAGCTGTTAGCATCAGAAAACTTTCCTGGAGCCTCAGTTCACATGTGCTAAACACAAAAAATTACATCCACTAAGTGGGATCAGCCCCATGTTCCCCAGTCTCTATGTTCCCCAGACCTGATGTTCCCCAGTCCCTATGTTCCCCAGTCCCTATGTTCCCCAGTCTCTATGTTCCCCAGTCCCTATGTTCCCCAGACCCTATGTTCCCCAGTCCCTATGTAACCCAGACCCGATGTTTCCCAGTACTTATGTTCCCCAGTCTCCATGTTCCCCAGTCCCTATGTTCCCCAGTCTCCATGTTCCCCAGTCCCTATGTTTCCCAGACCCTATGTTCTCCAGTCCCTATATTCCCCAGTCCTTATGTAACCCAGACCCGATGTTCCCCAGTACTTATGTTCTCAGTCTCTATGTTCCCCAGTCCCTATGTTCCCCAGACCCTATGTTCCCCAGTCTCTATATTCCTATGTTCCCCAGTCCCTATGTAACCCAGACCCGATGTTTCCCAGTACTTATGTTCCCCAGTCTCCATGTTCCCCAGTCCCTATGTTCCCCAGTCTCCATGTTCCCCAGTCCCTATGTTTCCCAGACCCTATGTTCTCCAGTCTCTATATTCCCCAGTCCTTATGTAACCCAGACCCGATGTTCCCCAGTACTTATGTTCTCAGTCCCTATGTTCCCCTGTCCCTGTTCCCCAGTCCTTATTAAATTGATGGACCATCCATTGTTTTTTGTACTTTATACAAGTAAGCTGCAACGATTGTATCCATAGGTATCCAAAAGTATGATGAAACAATATTAAATATACTCAAGTAATTAGTAATTAGTAATTAATACTAAGTATCAATTATTGAATATGGCTTTTAAAGAAAGAGATTCGACACTATTAAAGTAATATATGTTAAATAAACACTAGTATACGTTAAAACACCAATACATCATATATAATGCATGTCTTCTATTTGGAGCTAGTTAGCATGAAACCTAAGCATGACAGAATTCTAACGTCAAAATCGGGGTCAACCGGTGCAGCGGCCATATCCATAGGCAAAAAGACGAACGTATTCTTGACAACATGCCTACCAGTTGTTATGACGTGGACTGCACTAAATTATTAAAAGGCCTTGCACATAAATTCTTTCATTTACCTGTAGATTTACAAAAAGCGGAAAGGCTGATTGATTGCTTCGAAGCGTGCGAGATATAGAAAAACATCAGATTCTTTTATCTATATATTAGCTTCGGTATTATTATTTATTCATTGTCTGTACCATTCATTCATTTTCTCACCCAAATAGGGTCGCAGGGAGGATGGAGTCCATCTCAGCCATCTCTGGGTGAGGGCAAGGTACACTCTGGATAGCTGGCCAGGCCACTGCAGGGCAAAAACACACTGACAGCAACCAGATGCCCTTCTCTTTACGAATGATAGCAATGGTTGTGTTACACGCCTCTTAACACAGACTTTGATGACCCAGTTAGCTGCACTGGGGGACAGCAGTGACAGCCTGGTAATAGTGAGGCTTGAATACAATTTTGTTATTTTTATTATTATTATTATTATTATTATTATTATTATTATTATTATTATTATTATTACATTTCATTTTCTTAGAGTGTTTTCTTTTTGTTTTGTTTTGTTTTTTGAGTACGTACTTATTGAGTCCCCTCCAGGGTCTAGGAGTAAAAAGTGCACAGTAGTTTAAATTGACTTTATATTGAGAGGTGTTTACCTGCAGTTTTTCTTCATACCTTTTCGTATCTTCAGGACCCAGAGCTGACAAATAACGTGAACAAAACTAAATATTTCCAATCATTAAATGAATAAATACATAAATAATAAAATAAAATAATTAGAAAGAACTCTAATGAATACAAGTAGGCAAGTGAGCTGTTTTTGTCTACCAGTCAATGCGTACACATCGGAAAAACCTCAAATGAACAACAACAGTGATCACTCCTATTAGCGTAACTTTAGCATGTTTGGGTAAAATATCACTTTAAGGCCACCCAGATTTCAGCACCTGCTGAAGCTCATGTCAGCTGCTGACACTTCGTTGTTTTATTGCTTGTTTCCTTTCCATTAAAGCTGGTTCAAAATATTCTGACTCAATAAATATTTATCCGTGATGCTGCCACAGGATGCGCTGCAGTCAGGGAGTGGAAAGACTTGCAGAAACAGTAGAACCACCATCTGGCTGTTTTATTGGCAGGAATGTCGACCCTAGAAATGATCCACTGATAAAACAGTAGTACTGAATGTCCTGGACAATAACGATACACAAAGATATCCGAGGGTCAGGTTTTTCCATGGGATGCCAAAACTTTTGTGCATGTGGTATTTATATTGAATTCTGATCACTGGTAGCATAGAACAAGTAAAAGAAGTTTTCTCTATTACTGATTATGTTCTGAAGGGTTATTTTTATTAATTTGCACTTTTGAAACAAAGATACATGACACAACAGATGACTTTTATGCTAGGACAATGAACATTAGCATTTTCTTTCCTTCTTTTATAAAGAATATGAATGGAGTTTTGCATAAATCTTTTGGATCATAATATTGTTGCAAAATCTGTAGATATATTCAGGCATACCTTGTCAGTTACTAGGGAGTACCAATATGTCGGTGCATGGCTTCAATGCTGTACATTCTTGTAAGTTGTTGTACTGACCTCCTGTTGTAGTATATAAGGCTCAGTGTGTACCTATCTGGCAAACTTTAAGCAACAGAATGTGTTAGAATTATTTTTGATTAAGTCCCAGTCAATTTAAAAGAAAACACACAACAGCAATAATCTAAATGCCCACAACTTTAGGTTATCACTGAATCTGGAATTGAATCAGTCAGTCATTTTTTGAACCGCTTAATCCTAATTAGGGTCGCGGGGAGGCTGGCGCCCATCTCAGCCGACTCCGGGCGAGGGCAGAGTACA
>JAOUQZ010000014.1:16057036-16068441 GCA_028564935.1 Neosilurus hyrtlii | reverse complement strand
AGCTGCACTGGGGGGACAGCAGTGACAACCCACTGATAGTGGGGCTTGAACCCCTGACCTTGGGATCAGTAATCCAGTACCCTACCACCAGGCCACCACTGCCCCGGAATTGAATCAAAATAAGAAAAAACCAAGTAACTTAGCTAGCTATATATAGCTAGCAATTTGTAGAAATATTGTAGGTGGTTAGTAAGTTAGCAACTAATTAGCAGAGCCATGAAGACCAGCAGGCTCAAATGAATTGAAGAAGGTTAGAAATGTATGATTTGGAGTTAGCACGTAGCTGTTAAAGGCTGGCTTCGTGTCCCAGGCTTGGCGACAGCATCGCTGTGTGGAGTTTGCATGTTCTCCCTGCACTTCTATGTTCCAGAATGCCCCTATGTGTGAGTGTATGAGTGAGTAGTTGTGTGTGTGTTGCCCTGCGATGGACTGGGGAGCTGTTCAGGGTGTACCCTGCCTTCACCCAGAGTCGCCTGAGATGATGAGACAAATAAGCAGTTTGGCGAATGAATGAATGAATGAAGCTGTTTATAGACAGTCTTTGAAATATTTATGTGGGTTTTTATAAATATTTTATTGGTAATTGGCTGGAGATCTCACTTTCCACACAATGCTTATGTGAGGACTGATTCTCTTCCTTTTCCTCTTTCTCTTCCTCTTCCTGCTCCTCCCTGATGCTGATGTGGCCTGTCATGAAGGCAGTGTAATTCACTTCTATATCAAACCCTGCCTCTTCATCACTTGCTTTCCTCGCCCTTCTAGTTTCTGGGATTTATTGAGAATGATGAGATAAAAGGTAAGATAGGGGTTGAATGAAGGAGTCAAGATATTAGATCGATCAAACAGATTTTTGTCTGATATAAAGCCTATAAGCTGCATATGTGCTTATTGTACTTTTATAGACGTGAAGTCAAGGAGAACTTTACTGGGTAAGTCAATATGTTTTCAGAAGTAACAGTTCTACTCGAGTGGAAATTTTTCAGTACTCTTTCCATCATTTGTCTTGACCACATCCTCAGGTTACTCACCAGCTCCATTCATTATTTGTAGGCTTGTCCATAATGGATGAACAGGTACAATGCACACTGCTCCAGAAGCCCCCTTCAGCCCTGCCTCCCGACTCTTTCTGCACATAGAAAGACACGACAGTCCCACCACACACCCTGAGCCATGTGCTGCAGAGACGTGATGACAATTCGTCTCGTTATGGACATTTCTAGAAGAGTTCCACAATCGTAGAAGCAAATGTCTGTTCTTGGGTTAGCTGTGAATGCACATGACATTTCTTGTAAGCTAACAATTTCCTGTTTGTTTCCTCACAATTAGTCATAACCGCGTCTAGATTTCTACCATAATGAGTTTTTGCTCTGTGACCTGACCTCAACAGCCATCTGGAAAAATTAAAGCCACGCACACACACACACACACACACACACACACACACACACACACACACACACACACACACACACACACACATATATATATACAAATACATACCACACCTACTTCTATATTGGTATCTGTACCTACTGATGGAAAAACATCACTGCCACATTGTTTGCAACAGAGAAGAGGGAGTGGGACAGCATGGTGGCTAAGTGGTTACCACTGCCAGCTCACAGCCAGAAATGTCTTCCAGTCCCTGGCTCGAACATTTCTTTCGTGGGTTTCTTCCAGGTACTTCGGTTTTCTCCCACAGTCCAAAGACAACATTTCAAACTGGCTTTTCCAAATTAACCCTGTAAGTGTGAGTGTGAATGGCTGTGTGTGTGTGTGTGTGTGTGTGTGTGTGTGTGTGTGTGTGTGTGTGTTGCCCTGAGATGGACTTGCAAGATGTTCAGGGTGCACCCCACCTTCACCCAGAGTTGGCTGTGATAGTTTGTCACTTACTCATCATCTTACTCCTTTTGTTTGTTTCCTGTTTTATACTTTGTTTCTTTAATGGGACGTTTATGAGGATAGCATGTTGGCATAGCGATTCCACGGCTTCCACCGCTCAGGCGTTTTTGTGTGGAGTCTGCATGTTCACCACTTGCTTGCATGGGTTTCCACCAGGTATTCCAGTTTCCTCCCACAGTCCAAAGACAAGCACATTAGCCTAATTGGCTCTTCCAAATTGCCGCTATGCATGAGTGTAAGTGTAAATGGTTGTGTGTGTCAGCCTTGCAATGGTCTGGCGAGTCTCTCACGGTCTACCCTGCCTTCGCCCGGTGTCGGCTGAGGTAGGCTTGATTCCCTGCAATCCTGATAGGATTAAACGTTGGCAAATGTGACCTAGGTGACCCAAGTGAACCCCACTTAAGATGCCCATATTGGGCCCATACCCACTTTTTGCCCATGTCACCCAAACATACCCCACATGGAGCCACTATGGAACCCACGGACAGTCCCATATGGGTCCCAATTGCAGCCCACTTACTACTCACATGGGTCCCACAAACAAGTGCAGGCTGGGTAAGGTGCACGTCTTTGGACTGTGAGAGGAAGCCAGAGTGCCCAGAGAAAACTCAAACAGGTGCGCAAACTCCACACAGAGACACCCGAGCCTGGGACTCGAACCCAGGACCTTCTTGCTGTGAGGAGGACATAACTAACTACTATGCAACCATATTGACCTTATTACTGTTGACAAGTGAAATCTGAAGGTCATGCAACCCTTTATATACTTCGTATAGACTAATTGTTGCATTCATATATTCATCAATTTATTTGCTGCACCGCTTAATCCTACTAGGGTCATTGGGAGACTGAAGCCTATCTCAGCCAACTCTAGTTGAAGCAAGGGAACACCCTGAGCAGCTCGCAAGTCCATTGCAAGGCCAGAACACACACAACCATTCACACTCACACCTAGGGACAATTTGAAATGGCAAATTAGCAATGTTCTTGTCTTTGGACTGTTGGAGGAAACTGGAGTACCCAGAGGAAACCCACACAAGCATGGAGAGAATATGCAAATACCACAGGGAAATACCCTCGCCGAGCATGGGACCTTCCTGCTGTGAGGCGGACGTGCTAACCACTGCACCACCATGCCGCCCCCTCATTGTTATAGTGATCCATAAATCAAATGGGTGATGAATAAGTCGAGACATTTTAAAGCCTTTGTGTTTGAAAGAGAAGAGAGCCGCTCTCGTGCATGGTACCTATCGGGTGTCCAGTGACACGAACTAAATATAGTCATGCATTTCTTTACAGTCAAAACCTTCAGCTGATGAGGATGAGCAGCTCCCAAGGCACCTCCAAAACTTTTATCATCGTTCCTGCCCTTATTTAGCAAAGATTCTTTTCTCAGCCAGGGCTCTGGGGAGTGTCGTTTCTGCCACCTCTTCACAACATCTGACAGATCTCAGGTCCTTGTTTGACAGCAGGAGGCAAACAGTCGCTAAATTCCAGCCAAACTGCGTCACAGGGACAGACGTTTAACGAACCAGATCCTGGAACTGGCATTTCGATTCGGCCCAGCTTGGAACGTTTACACTACTAACTACAGGGGTTTTTCCTGCAGTCTGGGACACTGATGTGCACTGTGAGGACGAGTTGTGGTAACCTGACTGAGGAATGTGTGACCCATCACCACAAAATGAGTCTTTTTTCATTTCTTTTCTTTTTCTAAACCATTTTATCCTTCATTTAGGGTCATGGGGGAGCTGGAGCCCATGCAAGTCCATTCCGGGTGAACACCCTGAACAGCTGGCCAGACCAATGCAGTGCAATCTAAATTCACCAAATTGACTTGACATCCAATGATATTACATTTTAAAGCTGAGTGTGCCCTCTATTTTTATATATCCATAACTCAAAAGGTTTGTTTGGTGCATTAAGACTCATTTTGTGGTGATGGGTCACATCAGATTCATCAAACAGTTGAGTAGCTGAAAAGTGCAAGTCGAGTCTGACATGCTCTGAATTTTCCACCTAAAACCGTAGTGTTTTATTAAGAGCGATTTGTGGATATATGATATAAATATGATAATAATCATCAATGAATAGGTTTGAAAATTACTTTTATTCTTTCTTTTAATGCAAAACAATAAATGATGCAACTGATGCTGGTATTGCATCATAAGTGTTCTGGATTGAATCATATTGTCCCTAGAAGTCATGAATGGTGTCACTTTGCTGAACAGATTGTTCTAGATGAGCTCCAGAACCCATTTACATGTAGCTTCACATTCAATATAATGATCTAGGTGTCGAATGTAAAAAAAAAAATGTATATCTTGGAAACAGAAGCCAATCAGCTGATTTTATTATCATATTTGAATTCAGGATACCAACATCTATCATTAAAAGACCACTTTGTTTCTGAAGCAGACAACTTCTAAAAATGTGTACACCAGCATAATGTACATACCTTCATTCCTTTTCCATTCCTGGGAAGGCTGAAGCCTATCTCAGCCAACTCTGGGTGAAGGCAGCGTACACCCTGAACAACTTGCTAGACCATCGTAGATCCAACACAAACATTCACACCTAGGGGCAATTTGCAGCTGCCCATTAGCCTAATGTGCATGTCTTAGGCTAGAACTGTTGGAGGAAACCGGAGTACCTGGAGGAAACCCACACAAGCACATGGAGAAGATGCAAACCCACGCAGCCCTGCAAACACCTTCACCAAGCCTGGGATTCAAAACCAGGACCTTCTTGCTGTGAAGCGGACATGCTAAAGCAGAGAGAGCTAATTCCTCTACATCAGGCGTGTACACAGTGAAAATCTGTGCATTTTGCTGTTATGTCTTCATGGTGTGAACCGAACTCCTCCTGACATTTGTCCTGAATGAAAGAAAGTGCAGAAATAAACAGAGTTTTGGCAATCCCCGGTTTCTTTTTCTTTCCTCCATGATTAATCCATCACACACCATGACAGATGAAAACAAAAAAAATGATGTTTAAAAGAGACATAAATGGAAAAAAGAGAAAGCCCAAAATGATCCGAACTGAATTCCTCGTGGTTCAGGGTGCAGGGGATGACGGTGAAAATCATTTCCATTGCGTCCAAATTGTTTGACCTGCTTTAGCTCTCGGGTTATGTGACGCAATTTCACATTTCTCTCAGCCACGCTAAACATAGAGTCACCTATCTTTAGACTTTCACACTTACTGCAGATTTGCTTGCTGCTGTAACGAAGGGAAGCAACCCGACAGATACTCCACTCGAAATAATGTGTCAATTAATGGAGGTACTTGGAGCGCAGTTCAGCCTGAACAATATGAGTAACATGCGATCACATGAAAAACAGAAACCATGTGAAAATAAAATAAAGGGAAAAAATAAATGCATGCGCTTTCATTCATTCATTTATTTGTTCATTCTTTCGGAATGGAACGGTGGCATAGTGGGTAGCACATCTGCCTCCCAGTAAGGAGGTCCTGGGTTTGAGTCCCAGGTCTGGTGAGATGTTTCTGTGTGGGGTTTGCATGTTTGCTCTGTGCTTGTGTGGGAAATTTCCCTTTGGTGGAACGTCACGTTGAATGGATGGACCGCTAGTCTGATGGATGGATGGATGGATGAAGGATGGATGGATAGATGGATGGATGGATAGACTAATGAATGGATAAATGAATGCATGGATGGATGGATAGACTGATAGATGGATGGATGAATGCATGGATGGAAGGATGGATGAATGGACTGATTGATGGATGGATGGATGGATGGGTGCATAAATAGATTTATTGATAGAGGGATGCATGGATGGATGTAAAGATAGATGGATGGATGGATGAATGCAAGGATGAAAGGATAGATGGATGGATAAATAGATGGATAGATGGATGGACGAATGCATTGATGGATGCATGGATGGACTGTTAGAGGGATGCATGGATGGATGGATAAATAAATTGATAGATGGATGGAAGGATGGATTGATGGATGCATGGATGGATAGACTGATAGAGGGGATGCATGGATGGATGGATGGATTGATGGATGAATAAATGGATAGATGGATGGAAGGATGGATTGATTTATGGATGAGTGGATGGATGGATGGATGAATGAGGTAAAAACATTGATTATGTAATCATGAAAAGTGAGTTACGAGGTTATGGAGCTGGTCATACAGTGTTGTGTTCTGTAGCAAAGAACAATGGTTGTATAAAAGAACAGAACAATTTAACCTCCTGAGACCCAAAACTTAATGTTGTGTCTTCTTATTTCTTCATACCACTTCTGTCCCTTACCACCCGATAACTACTGAACTTGATCAATGTCTTCAAAGAAGAAGTTTGGCAAAAGAGTGATACCCAGTAGCTCTCATATGAGAATCTTAGGAGGACATACACATGTTATTGTTGGGAGAAAATATGATGTCCTCGTATGAGGACAGTGGGGTCTCAAGAGGTTATTTAATGTATATAAAATAAATAAATAAATATAAAAAGCTGAAACTGAATGGAAGTCAGTGGAGGGCTGAAGCTAAGTGAGCCTCTCAGTCCCCTCTGATTGCTACACATTTCAAACGCTCGATTACAGCCTTGGGATGAACTTCAACCTGGCATTATTTCTCAGTTCACTTTCCAAGCTGTCTTTTCTTCTCCTATTTTTATAGGTTGTTAACTATATGGCCACTTAGTGCTGCACTCATAATCGTGTAGCAATAAGTGCTGTAGTCTGCGAAACCCAGACAAGCCACTTTATGGTCAGAAAGATGGGCAGTAAATCCTGGATAAAATGCACACAGGTAGATAGATCTGACTATTGTATTTGTGGGAAAGTTTCCATTTCAGATAGGCCTCCTGGATCACTATTGATATAATCATCTATGGGTGTAATTACAGCTCCAAATCTTCTGGGATATGTCTCATATGTCTCTATTAGCTTTGCACAGCCAGTTCCTAATATTTCTGTTCATTCCTTTTGGCAAAATTCCTACATCTCTGTCAGATTGGATGGAGACTCGTGTAGGTGAGCATCAATTTTCTGTCCTACCCCAGATTTCCAATCAGACTGAGGACCTGGTCTTTGATTTGATCATTCCAGCACATTCAGGTTCTTGGTTTTGAATTACTCCAATGTAGCATTTGGAGCATACTTAGTGTTGGTGTCTTGTTGTTCAACCAACCAGGAACGTTTAGAATTGTCATGTATTTGGCTCCCTCTATCATTCTCTCAACTTTGTTTTATAACCAATTTGTCAGTTGTTGGTTATAAAACAACATCCTCACAACCTCGTTCTACCACCACCATGCTTCACGGTGGGTAAGATGATGAGCAGTGTAACTTTTTCTTGAAACATAACACTGTGTGCCAAGGCTAAATCATTCGGAGAACCATTTTTCTTTTCATGCTAACTTCTTGATTTTTAATGACACCATTTGCTTTGGTATTTTCTCAAAAAAAATGTTGTGTTCTTTTGGGATCAGGTGGATTTATATTGAGATCATTATTTCATTCACACCACTTAATCCTGCTAGGATCGCAGGAAGGCTGCAGAAGGCCTAGTATCTCAGCTAACTCTGGGCGAAGTGACCTCGCTGAGCCCAGGATTTAAATCCAGGACCTTTTTGCTGTGCTAAACACTACGCCACCATGCTGCCCTATTTTGAGGTCATGCGACACATTAATTTCACACAGGATCAGGGCTTTAAGCTAATGATGGAAGGCGTGTCGAGAACTTGTTGCTCCATTTCAGTGTTAAGTGTTTTTGTGTAAATTTTTGGTATAAAATTTTTATTAAGTTGATTTGAGTACTGGGTTTGACTTCATAGTTTACTTGTTAAAAAGTCTGCTCCTAGCATTCAGTAGCATTCTCTAATTTCCACTTGGGATGTGTGCTCTTTTAAAAGTAGGCTAGGGTGTTTAAAAAGACCTATTTTAACAAATGTCCAGAGCCTCTGAGGTGATATGACGGGTACTTTATAATAAGGACTGATCACTAAATAGTATATTGCGACCAGATAGTAAGTATCTCAACATAATCCTTTGTGGCCACAAGATGCCAAAGTCATGGCTACATTGTATGCAACTGCTATGGATAAATGGCCCCCAAAGGTCACTTAATGCGATGTGACCAAATAGTACATCTATGCTGGAACCTCTTTGAATCTTCTGGGTCTCAATCAGTTTAGTTGCTCCACGCTAATTATTTTTTGGCTACATTTGAGATTTTTAGTGATTTGATGTATAAACTGGGCGGCACAGGGGCATAGTGGTTAGTGCTTCTGCCTCACAGCATGAAGGTTCTGGGTTTAAGTCTCGGGCTTGGCAACGGCAGTTCTATGTGGAGTTTGCATGTTCTCCAATGCTTGCATGGGTTTCCAAGTACTCCAGTTTCCTCCAACAGTCCAAAGACATGCACATCAGGCTAACTGGATTTTCTGGATTGGCAGTGGTGGCTCGGAGGTAGGGCGCTGGCTTACTGATCCGAAGGTCAGGGGTTCAAGCCCCACCATCACCTAGTTGTCACTGCTGTCCCCCAAGTGCAGCTAACTGGGTTATCAAAGGCAAGCCATGTCTCTCACTGTCTGTGGTGAGAGGCATGTAAAATGTATGCAAAAGAACTGCTGTTGTTCATAAAGAGTAGGCCATCGGGTTGTCCTCAGCATGTTTCTGTCCTGCGATGGCCTGGTGAGCTGTCCCAGGTGTACTCTTCCCTCACCCAAAGTCGGCTGAGATGGGCGCCGCCCTCCCCACAACCCTAATTAGCGATTCAGAAGAATGATGAATAAATGAAATTCTGGATTTTCTGGATATTCTGGATTGCCCATAGGTTTGAATTGCCCTGTGGTGGACTGGCAAGCTGTATAGAGTGTACCCCACCTTTGCCTGGAGTGGTCTGACATAGGCTCAAGGCTCCCCAGTGACCCTGATAAAGGATAAAGCAGCTTGGCAATTGAGGCAATTTAAAAAATGTATAAACTTTATATGATAATAAAAAGCATTGGTGGATGTAATGTAACAGAGAAATAATCTTGGTTAAGTAACAACATGCTTTTATGTCCAGTTATTGCTACTACGCACACAGTTTCATATTTCCATCCATCCATTATCCATAGCGCTTATCCATCAGGGTTGCAGGGAAAGCTGGAGTCGATCCTGGCTGTCTTCAGGTGAGAAGCAAGGCTACACCCTGAACAGGTCACCAGTCTATTGTAGTTCTAATACAGATGAAAACAACCATTCACACTCACACTCACAATTTATAGTAGCCAGGTGACCTAAATTGTATGCCCTTGGACTGTAGGAGGACACCAGAGAACCCAGTACCTCCATGCAGGCACAAGGAGAACATGCACACAGAAATGCCTATGGCTGAGATTCGGACCCAGAACCATCTCACTGTGAGGCACGGTGCTTACTACTGTAACCAACCCTACCCCAACTGTACTTATCCATACATCCATTTGACAAATTGTTTAATCCTACTAGGGTCTCAAAGAGGCTGAAGCCGACCTCGGGGCAAAAGCATGGTATATCCTATACAGGTTGCCAGTTGATCAACGGGCTAATACACACAACCATTCATACACCAATCATACCTTAATTTAGAACAGCTGCCAGTAAGCCTAATATGCATATTGTCCGACTGTTGGAGGAAACCAGACTGCCTGGAGGAAAACTATACAAGCACAGGGCAAACATACAAGCTCCACATTGAAAAGCCCTCGCCAAGCCCAGGACTCAAACCCAGGACCTTCTTAATGAACACTACCCCTACTGGATTTTAGTTTATGATATATGCCCCTCCCAAAAAAAACCAAAAAAACCTGCATATGTCATAAACTAAAACCTAACAACTCCATGTCAGGCACGAGACAGTCGGCTCCCTTGGGTCATTCTATTATGTTTCAAACTGCTACTGTAAATTCTGTGATCTCAAATCCCAGCCATGATGATCTCTTGAGCTAAGCCCTCATTCCCCTCTGCCCCGGGGGTGCTGTATCATGGCTGACCCTGCACACCGACCCCAGTCCCTTAACACTGAAAAGAATTTCATTGCACTGTACACAGGAAGCTGTCTGCCTGAGTCTGCCTAATTCCTCTCACCGTTTCTTCTTCAACGCTGCTGACTCTGGCTTGTTCATTACATTTCAAATCTTCACTCTGACTCTTGTAAAGCTGCTTTAGGACAGTGTCAGTAGTTAAAAGAGCTGTACAATGATAATTCAGTTGTATTTCTCCCAAGTCAGGAAACAGGTATTATATACTGTACTACTACAGTATTACCTCTTCCTGTCTGTACTCTCTGAACCCATGTGAGGTATTTGAGGTATGGTAATGGGAAGAGTTAGGCTAAAGTGCATGCCCACTGCTCTGGTAAATTTGCACAACCGCTAATTGTTGCTGCCCACTGAGTAAATTTTCTCAGCAAACGAAGCTCAGACTTTGAGTGTTAAGAAAAAACCAAATAAATCCAGAATTCTGAGAATTTGGGTTTATGTACTAAATGGAGCCACTGGAGTCTTCTACAGCCTATGTATAATGTATGTGATTTTAAAATGTGCTACATACTAACAGAGGTTTTGTCCTGGAAAAGTCAGCAAGTGTTTTTGATCTTTTTTTTTTCTTAAACATCTAGGTTTTTACTAAATACCCAAGAGATCCTTTGACTAAAGCTTTAATACATTATACATCATTCTAACTGACACCACACACATCAGTTCTCTCATCTGAACATAACAACATAAGGCCATGTCAGCAAAAGGATTACAGAGATCTTCTATACACTAAAATATACTCTGTATCCTACCATTCTATACTATACACTACACCACTTTATACAATATACCATTCTAAACTATACACTATACCATTCTATAGTATACACTATACCACTTTATACAATATAACATTCTATACTATACATTACACCACTTTATAAACTATACCACTGTAAACTATACACTATGCCATTCTATTCTATACACTACACCACTTTGTACACTACACATTCTATACTATACACTATACCAGTTTAAACATTATACTATTCTATACTATACACTATGCCACTTTATACACTATATCATTCTATACTATACACTATACCACTTTATACACTACTCTATTCTAAAGGATACACTATACCACACCATGCTATACTATACACTATACCACTGTAAACTATACACTATGCCATTCTATTCTATACACTACACCACTCTGTACACTATACCATTCTAAACTATACACTACACCATTCTATACTATACACTATACCAGTTTAAACATTATACTATTCTATACTATATACTATATCACTTTATACACTATATCATTCTATACTATACGCTATACCAATTTATACATTATACCATTCTATACTATACACTATACCACTATATACATTATACTATTCAATACTATACATTATACCACTTTTTACACTATACCATTCAATACTATACACTATACCACTTTATACATTATACCATTCAATACTATACACTATACC
>JAOUQZ010000014.1:16029248-16052354 GCA_028564935.1 Neosilurus hyrtlii | reverse complement strand
CACACACACACACACACACACACACACACACACACACACACACACATATATATATATATATATATATATATATTCCAGAGAACAGGCGGTGACGTCACGGTTTCCAGCGGCGACTGATATCGCGGTTAAGCCAATAGGGGATTCGCACTAATATCTCCTCGAGCCCGTCCTTCTGACGTCGGTCACGTGTGCCCCAGCGACGCACGCCAGTGGGCGGGGCTTCAGGGCAGATTGAAGGAGGGTGGTGGACAGACTGGAGTGCGGCTCACGGAGACTCGTGCGAACGCCGCTCGGTGAGTGTCTTATAGAAACAAATATGTATTATATTTTTTAAAAATAATTTTTTGCATTTTTAAAAAAAAATAGCGGTAAAATTATTTGTTTTTAATGCAATTCGCTTTCATTTCCAGCACGCGCTTCTGAGCTGTCGCTAAGGGCTTTTTTTTTTCTTTTTTGGGTATATTTATCCACCTCGGGAACTGTTACAACCCTTTCTTTAACGTTAGCTAGCCAAATTGGCTAGCACTGGGAACTAGCTCATTAAAAAAAAAAAACCAAAAAAAAAAAAAAAAACGCCAAGTCAAGTCAAGTCGAGTGAAGTGAATGGACTGGTCCGGTTTTAAAACAGAAAAAAAAGCAACAACAACATCAACCCAGTAGGTAAATTCTCTCAGAAAGAGGAATAAAAATGTTTTTCAGTCAGTCAGTCAGTCAGTCAGTCAGTCAGGGGCTATGTTCCGTTGGAGAGTTACCGTTAAGTCGTTGGGATTTAAATATTTAAAAGAAGGTTTCAAACGCACGCGCGTCACAAGGCTCGAGCAGCATGATGACAGGTCATAGAGCACAGACAGACAGACAAGAGAGCGCGCGAGCTCATTGATTTTACCTTGTTTTTCTGAACGTCGCCTATAAAACCCACACACATAAAGTTCATGTCTCATCAGCGACTTGATCTTAGGCTACATCCAAGGTGAGGCACTTTTTTATCCCCATTTACAGTATTTCCACTGTGCAACGTTAGCTACCTTACCTTAATAACCGACGCGCGTGAGATAGATAGATAGATAGAAGGAGAGCACTATGTACTTGCTGCTTGCTAACCCTGATTGTCATTAAATAAGGAAGGGAATTAATAAAGAGCCAAGCAAAGCACGAGAGAGGTGAACTGTGTGTAGTAGACGTGCAGCTTTGGACCAGATGGCAGGTTCATCATCAACATTATAATAATGATCATTGCAAGAGATTTTGACTTGCATGATGGCTTTAGTGCATGATGTGATGTGAAGTGTTATGCAACTTGAAAAGGGAACGGTGTTAGCTTGCTAGCAGGCTGTTATTTGCTGTTGGGCTGTGTGTCTCCATCTCCCTGGGCGTTTTGGCTTCTGACAAAAGAAGAAAGAAAGATGTGCCTTGGTGCAGCAAGATTAGATCATGAAGATGACATTGAGACATTTGGAAGAAGGCATAGTGCTAATGCATCATGTGTAATGTTAGCTGCCCCCCCCCCCCCCCCCCCCTCTGTGTGTGTATGTGGGGTGAGATCCCTCATGTGGTGGACTTGTAAAGGTTTAGGGATTCAGCATGTGGAAATGCAGTGCAGGGTCTCGTTTGGCAGCGATTGTGCTAAACATGTCGCTGAGGTTGACTAGTGGAGTGATGTGTCCTGTTCGGCATTTTCTGTGTAAGTATATCTATGAAATATGTCATGTAGTGTGTCGGGGAGGCACGGCGGCGTAGGGGTCAGCATGCAGCGAGAAGGTCCTGGATTTGAGTCCCGGGTTTCTGTGTGGAGTCTGCATGTTCTTCCCGTGCCCACGTAGGTTTCCTCCGGATTGCTGCTAGGTGTGATCGTGAAGGGTGTCGTGTGTGTGTGTGTGTGTGTCGGACCTGCGACGGACTGGTGAGCTGATCATGGTGTACCCTGCCTTCATCCAGAGTCGGCTGAAATAGGCGCCAGCCTCCCCATGACCCTAGTACGGTTAAGCGGTTTGGGAAATGAATGAATGAATGAATATATTTATAGTTTTTGCACATGCCGTGTGAGAGAGAGAGATCCTACATTATTCATTATCAGCTCAGCTGTCGGATTTTGTGATGTTCCTGCCTGAGTGGTATTTTTGTCTCAGAGCTTTATTTATTGGTTTGTTTGTTTATTTATTTGATAACGATATGCATGTGAGGACGAGGCTCCTTGTCTAACACACCTGATATGAGTTTTTCATGGTTATATTTATGCAACAAGGAAAAAAATTTAGACTGAGCAGTCCAGTCTTTGAGTTTGGCAATAGGTCAGCAAGTAGACCATCATTTCCTATATATTATATATGTATCATGGAGCAGAGTCTGTTGACACTCGGCTACACGCTGCTTCTTTTATTCTGTGCTTTATTAAGTGAACGTGTCCTTTTGTGTCAATGGAATAAACTCCAGGAGAACCCAAGGTCTTTAGACTTTTCCCTTTTTCCCTTCTGTCATAAACAGAAGAGTGTGTGAGTGATTAGATAACTGTGTCCTTTAGAGTGATAGCGGTCCATCTCATTTGTCCTTGCAAACAAATATCATTTTATAACTTTTCTAAAACAAAACCAAGTGAAATTCAAAGGTGGCGCTGAATATTGAGTGTGATTGAGTGGCATAATTTGAAAATTTTTGCCCCCCGATTCCACGCACAGTCCAACGAAGCAGTGAAGGGTCAGTGTGACCGTCACCGAGCGCACAGGTCCAAAGCAGAAACACTTCAGGTCAAAGTTCATGAGTAGCAAAGAGGCTTAACAGTAAAGGGATGGACGGAGAGACGCACACTGCCTTTTTGCTGTTGTCGTAGATTTCTGGTTGATTACGAGAGTGCAAAGGAACGTCGGGAAAACAGATTATGGAATATTACGAGCCAGGGTCACAGCAGCTGTGGGTTATGGTGCGTCACTGACTGAGTGGGTTCTCGATAAAGGAGAGTCTTTACACTTCTGGAGTGAAGAGAAATACACCAATTATACACATCATGGAGTGTGTGTTATGAATGAAGGATCATTTCTAAGGTCTGATGGTACGTAATAGATAAAGGTGCAGCTTTCTGATCAAATTATATATTTTCTTATTCATCAAGGTGTTTTATTTCTATGTTTTCTGTTAATTGGAGTCTCTGTGCACATCTGTTCCACCAACAGTCTGTTTCTCTTACAACAATTCCTGGATGAACGATAGAAATAAAGCAAGTGGAGTGCAGTTATAGAGTGTTAAGGCTGGATGATATTCTAATATAACTTCAGTATTGTGATGAATTGTGTCCCGGTATACACTGCCCATCAGTGCTGTGGTACTGCCAGGGTTTTGCCATGCTGTGTTGTAGAAGTGTGAAATTGTGCTGCACTGTTTTCGAAAACTGTCAAAGATGTTGTGAATGAAGCAGGTGGCAGTAGAGACAATGTAGATAAGAGGAAGAGCTGACGCGTAGCGACTCCTTTATCTTACAGGACTGTCCGAGGTTTTGTTTATTTCTTTGTTTTGGGTCGAGTCGGCATGGTAAGTCGGGGTCTCCGGTTCAATAGAAATCAAACATTTTGTGTGAGTGTGTGTTTATTTTATACCAAGTGGTCTTTGGTGACAAATATATTCATTCATTCAATCATTCTGGTGGAAATAATGACGACTAGCTGCTGGTTCCTGGTTTATGCGAGAGGCATTATGGATTCCTAGAATAGCGTGGAATGACAGCCTCGAACTCTCACAGAGTAGGTCAAGATCTTGACTATGTTGGCATGTTAGGTATCACACACACACACACACACACACACACACACACACACACGCACACGCACATGCATGTATGCATGTGATATATTTTAATATCCTGAAGTGTCAAAATGATAAATGTTACAATTAGAGTGATATGGGTTCAGGAAGCAGTAGCGCCCAGGGGTGTTTGGGAAGTGTGTGTGTGTGTGTTTGTTCTTCTTGTACTTGCTGCATTTTAAGGACCTGAATATGTTTTTGTCCATTTTGGCTGGTCCTCACTTCTTCAGAGGGCATAGACAGTAGAGTTAGGTTGGGGTTTAAGCATTTTGTAGTGACGGTAAAGATTAGCATAAGGGGCTACGAAAATAATTATTTTAATGAATGCCCCCCACAAAGATAGAAGTACAAGTTTGTTTGTGTGTGTGTGAGAGAATGTTTGAATGAATCCTCTTAACCCTGTGGTGGTGTTTGAAGTGAACAGAACGGTGCAGTACAGCAGCGGGTGATACAGCGGTGTGTTGCTGTTATACCGAAGTAGCAGCAAACGACACGACCCCTGACATTTAAACCCAGTGTGATTTTGTGTGCTTTGGTTATTAGTAGATGTGTTTCAGTATGTTTACAGTGGGATGACCCCCAGCTAAAGCTATCATGCCTCCACATGTTAATCACACAAATTTAACCAAAGTCTCTTTGCACATCCAAGGGTACGTTATACCAGGAAAGAACAAGTAACGCCCCCTAGAGGTTTTGGTTACTTTTTTGTTTAGCAAAGAATTGCAGCATATGTTTTTATTAATTAACTTTAGAACAAGAATAATGAGGCAGTTGTGTTCGGTGATGAGACGAATACACAGAGGATGTGCAACAAAAACCTAATGGTGGTCGGTCATGTGACTTGAAATATTGATGAAACGGGAAACACTTATTTTTCAGGAGCTTGAAAGAAAGAAAGAAACTCCTTAGCTGATAAATTAGCGAGTAAACTCATAATCGTACTCAAGGGCTGTGTGGAGAAATGATCAACCAGAATTGCTGATATTTGCACACTATAGATTAAGTTTGTGAATTAAAGCATGCACAGTTCATCAGCCGGAGATCTTAGTGTTATTGAGTCACGCTCAGTAAACTTTAGCATTGTAAACCTTGGGGGTGTTTTTTTAGTGTTTATTAATGATTAGCGGTTTCAAAGGCAGGTTACATCATCAGTGTTTTGCTAACAGTGTGCTATAGATAGTGAACTAAGCTAATGGATACGTCTCAGTTCATCATGTGGATCAAAAGGCATGCAGGATAAGAGCAGAGTACAAAGAGTACCTTTTGTAGAGCAATTCGTATCAGGTTGTGTTTAGTTCTCGGTTGCATATTTCATGTCCTGACATCATTTTCTGAAACTTGTCCGAATGTCCGTAACTCATCACTGAACTTCTTTCTTCTCTGTCGTATGTGTATGTGTGTACTTTTTCTCTCTATGCTCATTAGTGCTAGGTTTATGCTCCTTAATCTGGACTCTGTATCTTCAAGAACAAAGGGAAAGGGATGAGACATGGAGATGGAGCAGATATGATCAGTGAAGATGTTCAGAACTACTAAAACTGTACTGGACATTACTAGTGATCGCTCTGTTTGTCTAATGGAAAAGTCAGGAAGGAGGTTTCAGGAGTGATGATAAAGATGATGATGATTGTTTCATGGCGTGTATCTCCAAATCGTTATTTGCTGTATGCCCTAACTTCTCAGTCCTCGCTGGAAATGGAAGTTCTTCCAGTCCATAAGCTTTGTCAGCCGTTCCAATTCTCTAATTTGTGCATCGAGGAGAGTGATGAGTGAGGATACATGAGAGCAGCCTTCCCGGAAGAGCTGCATGCCAGCATATAAATACCCTGCCCCTTATATGACGTCGGATGTTTTTACACAGCAGGTCAGCTGTTCCGCCGTCATCGTCAGCGGACGCGGGGCTGCATGACGATTCTGAGGAAACGACGTCTCATTTCTCTTAAAGCACATTTCCTCGATTCCATTCTCCAGTCATGGTTTCCTCACGTCTCCCCCTGTGTCCTGTGGACTGTGATTCAAGGGTGAGGCGCAAGTGAGGCAAAAGAAGATGCAGTTTATGGGTTTTGAGAAGCACCTCTGGAATGTCACGTCTTCCTTTCCTCAGTTTTTCAATCCTTCACTTCAACAATCATGTCTCTGATTTTGCGATCTGTATATTTCTCTTTTCTTCTCTGGAGTCATCCTCTTAGCTCTCTGGCGCCACCACTGGATTTATTTGTAATTGTTTCGCGTGTTGTTACTTTTGCCTTGTGTTGAATGTTTTCTTCCTTGTTTTCATTGGTCAAGGTTTTCATTCGGGAATAAAGTTACAGAAGCAGTGACCGGATTGTGCGCCGTGGTGAAGGATCCTGTGCAACAATACTTTTTTATAATAATAATTTAAAAAGGTATTTATCTTGAGGTAGAACTGGGACAAATCTGCTGAACTGACAGAAGTAGGTGGTTCATGGTGACCTCTGGATACTCCCGGTCCCTTTCCGGCTCCTGTGAGAACACTGAAAACCTGGTGATCCAGGTGAGAAGCAGGAAGGCGAAGAGCGTGTGTTGGTGTGTGTGTGTTGGTGTGTTGGTGGGAATGTTCCATGAACACCTGGTTTACAAACGTCTCCGTGTGATGCTTGTTGAAACGAGATGGTTATTTTCATCTGTCGTTAACGTTGACGTTTTAAGTGCCTTGTATTGGGCTGATGGTTCCTGACGTACCCGAAGTGTAAGGGTACTATAGTAAACCACTTGCTTACTCAGAGGTTTTCTAGTCCTTTATGTCATGCATAGGGAAAACTGAATAGCAGTGAAGCGTGTACATGTAGGCACAGGTACACACTACACACGTATGAGGAGTGAACGGTACGCACTCTATAGGGTTTCTGAAGCATACAGCACGATTAAAACCGACACCTCCGCTTTATTCCCGTCACACAGAAGTGTCATGACCCACTTCAGCTGTAGCCGCGGGGGAGACGGAGTGGGGGATGGGGAGGGGGTCGACTGGATGCTGCTAAAAATACATCGCCGCCTGTGACTCCAGTGCAGAGGGATCCCTGGAATCGCTGTCCTTGACTTGTGTACACAGAGCTGGCACACACACACACCCGGTGGGGTTCAGTTGCCAAGCCAGGATGTGCGGTTGGGGTTTCCGAAAGGGTTTCATACTCCAACCCGGCCGAACCCAAACCTATGTTTAGTATGGTTACGAAGAGAGACACGTGGGATTACGTTGTATCATGGTCTTAACGTAACGAGCGTGCGTACGTTCCGGAGAGCTCTTCCTTCCTATTCGTGTGTGTTAAAGAGTGCCAGTCCAGTGTTGAAAGGGTTAAAACTCCACCATGTATTATCCCAGCTGTTCTTTAGCCATCCGGTCACAATGATTTTCTGCTGTTGTGACGTGTGACCTGCTTTGCAACTTGAAACTGTTAGCATGTAGCAAATGTTGGCAGCGCCGCGCCCTTTAGCCACGCGTGATCTCTTGTTCCAGCTTCCCCTATTGGCAGATCCAGTACAGCAGGAAGGTTCGTTCCAACACGTTTGATCTGATCGAGGATCCGAGCGGACCCTGCCGTTGTTGGAAGTAAGAGCGCTGTGTTATTGCTTCCTGCAGTGAACAAGTTGCGTGGCTGAGCTGATTAGGACAGGACGGTTACGAAGACAGGAAGCGAGGCAGCACGTTCTTCAGACGCACTCATGAGGAAGTGTGTGACTTTAACACTGGACCCGAGAACTGCTGAGAAAATGTCTTTCAGCTCCTCAGTGGAAAAGTACAGAACGTATCATCAGCTTCTCTCTTCATCAGCTGACTTTTATTTAAAACTACGGTGCATTATTTGAATTGATTAAACGATTGTTACGAGGTCAGAGGAGCATTATGGTTCTAGTTATAATATTCTTTAAAGTCCCTGAATCGCTGGGAAACATCCAACGTCATTAAGGAAGCATGTAAGAAGTAGAGTGGTGGAAAATGGAGGAGCTTTAGTGTTTTCTTCTGAATGAATCTGAAAATGTTTGATTGATCATGTGTGAGGAGGTTGAGCTGCCCCCCCCCTTTTTTTTTTTTTTAATGAACGCAGAGGGGTTGTGGTCAAAATGTGGGAAAATGTTTTTAATTTCATAGCGTGCCCTTACTCCTTCCATGCCAGGTTTTCACTGCGGCTAGCATATATCCATTTACTTGCCGAGCTGCTTAATCCTACTAGGGCCGCGGGGAGGCTGGACCTTATCTCAGCCGACGCTAAAGGAGTGGTAAACAGTGAACATTTCGACAGACCATTGCAAAGCCCAAACACACACACACAACAATTCACACCCACGTTCACACCTAGGGGCAATTTGGAACAAATAATTAGGCTAGCATGCATGGCTTTGGACTGTGGGAGGAAACCAGTGTACCCAGAGGGAACCCACATGAGCAGGGGAAGAACATGCACGCTTCACACAGAAATGCTTGATCCCGGGACTTGAACCCAGGACCTTCTTGCAGTAAGGCGAACGTGCAAACTGCTACACCACCATGAATACCGAACCCACGCAGGGTGACTTCATTCACTTCCCATAGGTCTAGATCTGAGCCTGGATTCCCAGTTTGTACCCTTACAAAAAGTGCTCTGTGATCTGGTTAGGGGGCTCACGTAGACACTCGGCGCTTGGGGCAAGTCCAATTTAGTGCGACCCAGTTCTTCCTGACCAGGTTTATTCCATTTGGGACCTTAGACGGCTTCCTTTGGTGCCTCACTCGTATAATATTATTTAAATGAAATCTGTACTGGGTTTTAGTTAGTCTGATTGTAGGTTTGTTATCCTGAATGTTTTTCGGGTAGTTCCATGTTACAAATCATGTGGTTTATGTCTTCACTCATGGTGACAAACTGCCACACTGACACTGTTAGCCCGTGGCTTCAAGCCCACGTGTGACTGAGATTTTATATGCGTGCATGCGACTATGGCTTTATTACCAGTGGAACCATTGGGTCTGCTTCAGAATTACAAAACAAAATACGCAATACTACCCAGGCCGATCTCCAGTCAGGGCCGGTCACACTGGAAATGGTTCGATACTGGTCTCCAGCTGGTTTCCTGGTGCATCTGTCAATGCCGTCATTACTATGTCCTCCTGAAGTTCTTATTGTGTCCTGATTCCACCACCTGATCTGCAACACCTTTTTTTTTTATTTTAAAAACATGCCCAAGTTCCAAGGACCACATCCTCTATGTCCATGAAGAGCATACAATGTCCTTAGCAGTTGCTCCTGTGTTCTGACTACGCTCTAAAAGTTCTTACTGTGTTTACACACATTACTGGGAATGAGGCTGAGTGTGACGGGATTTATCAAAGCATGCAAGAAGAGCAAGCAAGAGTAAAAAGTTCATCGTGAGATCTCTGAGACCTGTTTTTCACCTTCAGACTCGATCGAGAGTGAATGATTCAGTCGTCTTCTCATCCCATTCATGTCTTTTTATCCTCTGGTCTGGATTTTAGCTATCTGAGAAGCACCAGTCTTGTCTGACAGATTAGATTATGATACTCACAAGACACGGTGTCTGATGAAGGATAGGAGCAAGCGTTAAAAACGTGGTTTTCTTTGGTTTTTTTTTGTTTTTTTTAAACCCTGACCGATAATGAACTGAGAATATGTGCACCATGTCTCATCAGATGCTGTCCTGGCGTTAACAATCGCACACTGCTCTGTAGGGATCTGAATCAAACAACAACTCACGATTCAATTCGATTCCGATTTCAGGTTTGAATTTGATTGTCATTTTATTCTCAGTTATTTGACTGAATATGATTTTTCAACCCTGATACAAAACTACTGCATGCTGGGGGTGGATGAGTGGGGATGGGGTACAACGTACAAGTACATTGTTGCTACATGTTCTGTAACTACTGTTACTGTACAAAATGAATACTCGATTCTGATTGGTCAGTCATGGCATAGATTTCTTTAGATAGTGAGAGAGTGCACAGTGAGTCCAATTCAATTCAGTTTTATTCGTGTAGCACTTTTTACAATTGACATTGTCACAAAGAAGCTTTACATAGTAAAGTCAGACAGTGGTTATTGTGAAATAAACCCCTTCTGAGCACACACGTTCTGACCAATCAGAATAAAGAGTTCAGTCCCGGTGTGAATTATATTGCATATTATATCGAGTCTCAAACATGACGTAACAAAAGGCAGCGTCAGTGGTTCCTACGGATGGCCTGGCAGCTTAGTTGACGCTGACCTGTCACGTTTTAAAAGTACCTGCGCCGAGGATCAGTGTCTTTACCTCGGAGCTTACTATACAGTCCATTGAATTCCCTTTAATAGTGAACAGAGGTAGGGAATAAGTCAGCGATTTGGGACACGGGTGGTTTCCAGAGTTATCTTCATCTCCTTCCCTTTCTATTACACCTCCATTTCTGCTGAAAGTCGTTACGCTAGTCGTTACCTGCTGGGTTGGAGCATCTCTGTGCTTTCTGTCACTGCTTTGTTTTTATTTTATTTATTCTTCCCTTGATTACTTCCTCTTTTACTTCCTGTTGTAAAGGAGCAGTTTGGGATGCTGCGAAGACGTCTTGAAGTTCGGTGGAATTAAAAGCGCTGACGTCGGTAGGCTGTGTGGTCTGTAGAGGAGCAGTGATGTTTTTCCTCCTGTGCGAGAGTAGGTAGTGTGTCATGTTGAACCTCAGCCAGTGACCTGCTGTTCCTACATTGTATTTATTTTTAGGTGTAATGGAATCTTGTTGAACTTTAGGTGTTCAGTGTTTCATTTCATAACAACCTCGCGTCAATCTGCACACTGTCCGTCCAGTCGCAATACATTATTCTAACCTCTGATTTCTCTCTCTCTCTCTTTCTCTCTCTCTCTCTCTCTCTCTTTCTCTCTCTTTCTGTCTCTCTCTCTCTCTCTCTTTCTCTCTCTCTCTCTCTCTCTCTCTCTCTCTGCAGATTTGTATGGATTGTGTTCTGCGACTCTCCTGTCAGCATGAACAAATGAGCTTAGGCAAGAAGCTAAAGGAAATGGCTTTTGAATTGTCGCAGTCCTGCCACGTTCAGTCAGTCCTCCTCCTCCTCCTCCGCCACCTCCACCTCCTCCTGCTTCCCTGAAGGACGTCAGCTGTTTATGGGAACTACTAGCATCGGTCTCCTGAGGATTTAGCTCTCCTTTCGGGACGCCTCCTCTCCCCTCCCTCCCCTCCCCTCCGCTGCCTCAACAGCGACATGGCTAACAACTCGTACAGCGGGGTGAAGAACTCCGTAGCGGAGCCCAATCACGATGGAGACTTCGGCTGCACGCTCAAAGAGCTGCGCTCACTCATGGAACTGCGGGGGGCCGAGGGATTACACAAAATCCAGGATTCTTACGGGGACATTAACGGACTGTGCTGCAGACTGAAAACTTCACCTATAGATGGTACATAAGATCTTCCTCCCTTCTGTTAGTTATGAGTATGATAGAGTGTCAAGCACCGAGGGTTTTACTGAGTCTGCACGTGGTAAGTGATGGCTTTTTATCATGGCAGAGGACGGCGAGGAAAGAGTGGAAGAAGAATGAAAGGTTTTTGTAAGGGTCACCCAGACACTTCCTGTTAGAGAGATCAAATAGCATAGAATCAAAATACCACCTCGAATAATCTGCTAGTTATAGGATTTTATCTGTTGTGACGATTTGGGATTGGGGACTTGGAGTTTGGGATTGTATGGCGGGCGCCGTAACTCCGCCCACCCGGTACCTGCCGAGAGAGTGAGACAGTAATAAGCACCGAGTCCGCGCCCTGCTCCCATCTTCTCACCGTAGCCATTGTGCTTAATCATACGCATGACCTCCACTGAACCCTCTGGGAAACCAGGGATTTATGGTTTGATCCTAGATTAAAAACAACACATCATCCATCACATCACATTCTGTTCTCCTCTCCACATCACATCCGCCTGTTTAACATGGACCCTTGAGCAGACGTCGGCGTGCTAAGGGATTTTTAGATTGAACAGTACTCCAACATACGACTTAACGTACAGGCTATCAGGGACCACGCTTACTCCGCTTGCGTTTAACAGCGTCAACCGAAACATGGGACGTCCATGGAGTCTATTAGAACACAAAGGTTTTTCGTATTTAATGGAAATAAAGAAAGGTGAATAAATGTCTTTTGTATATGCCACACAGGAATTGCGCGAACTGATCGGTTCACTATCTGTGGAATAATGGGCATTATCCTGAGTGGATAATGCTTTAATCAAAACAGCAAACATGTATTCATTGTTTGTAACTTGGAACAGGTGGCGTTTCACGCTTTAAAAAGTGGAGAAACAAACCATGAAAATCTAGTTTTAGTTACTTTTTCTTATGTTCCTGTGTAGTGTTTATACCAAAACTGTTATTCACCTCAGGCTCGGTGGATTTCGCCGGAATAATTCCTAAAGCGGAACTGATATCCACCTCGTTTTTCTTGTATAATTGTTAATGGTAATTCACTTTTACAATGTTTTTATTTATTTATTTATTTATTTAAAAAAAAAAAAAATAAAAAAACCACCAATTTTACCACAATTTAAGGTGCGTATTGCTACTATCATCGTGAATGTGTAACTACACAAACCTATTAATTTTCATTGCAGTCCGATATCCATGGCCACCACAGCTGCCATCTCGAATTTATATTCTGCGCACTCTGGCATCTCAAAAATGCCATCACTGATCAACATTTTTGGTGTGAATTTTGGGACTGTGTAACTAGGCAAGCCTATCGATTTCTGGTGCTGTGTGATGCCCAATACGGCCACCGCATCTGCCATCTTAAGTTTGTTCACTGATTATATTACCACTTTTGGTGACTTTTGGAACTGGGCATATCTTTAATAGTGTGGCGTGTGGGCTGAGGGGTATTGCCTGCTTTGTAGGGCGAATTTTCTAGAGTTTTAGATCATATTAGAATATGATGAAATAAGCTAAAGGATTAACAAAAATACATCATATTACTGAGGAAACCTAAATGGATAACTGACTTCCATGTCTGGGAGAGTGTTTGTATGTGGACTCGCCTCCTGTCAGTTATTTTTTGGGGCATTACCAGGCTGTGGTAGATTTTGGGGGTGGAGCTCTTGTGTGGGAGTAAAACATCATAAATTATGGATTAAAATGTTATTTATTAGAGGTTTAAAAAAACGCACCTTTAAAAGTAGCTGCTGACTCGTTAGCTCAGGAAGTGCACATGAATTTATTTTGTCATCAGCGGATTTCTCACATGGCTAATTTTGCCGTCATAAACATTAGGGGTGCCGGAAAAAATTGATTCTGAATCGCCATTCTTATTTATTAGCATTCTGAATTGATTCAAGTTTAAAAACGTTTTTTCGAGCATTTCCAACCTTACTCAGCGCGTACCGTTTGTCCACACAAGGCCTCAGTAGTGAATTGTTGCAATGAGTGGCGGGTACAGAACTAGCTTTAGCCTAGCTTTGACATGCATGAGGGAAAAGAAAACCAGCCAGCGACGTCTTCGCTGAAGGCAAATGCTTGCACTTCGGTTTTTACATTTTCCGGGTAAGAAGGAGCTTGACATGACATACACGGTGCGCAAAGTAAAAGTCTAGTATTTCGGGACCACTTCACATTCCCGAGCCCACATCTTACTCGTCACCCGGAGCTAAAAGAACCGGAGCAGCGGCATGACCAACTCCTGACCAACGTACATGCCATCACTTTACTAAACTCCCAACCGACTCTGAACCAACAAAGCGGATCAGTACATCTACAGAACCAGCTGTGTATTAATATCATTTCTTTCTTTCTTATAGAAGAGTCGTTCCGAGCTTATAGAAGAATGTAGTTACTCGTGAAATTGGCTTCCTTTTTTTGTAATGGTTATAAATCAAAAATCGATTTGAATCGAGAATCGATTCTGAATCGAATCGTCACCCCAAAAATCTGAATCAAATTGAATCGTGAGTTGTTGTTAGATTCACGTCCCTAATAAACAGTTTAAATGCTTCAGTGTTTTTCTGTTTATACAGACTATACAGAAGCACATGCGGTTGGATTTGTGCTGGAATATTCATTTATTTATATTTGAAACTAAGCAGCTAGATTTTGGCGCCCGTGTACGTAGTGTGCAGCGAGCCAGATCCCAGCGTCCCACGCTGCTCCGTTTCCCCTCACCCATGAGCATGTTGTTAGGAGAGTATATTCTCAGTGCACTCATCTTGTGAACTAAAGGTTTCCTTAATTACGCCACAGTCCATGACAACACGCTACACTTGTGATTTAAAGTCCCAGCGAAGAGCCGAAATCCTGAACACGATAATCTAATGACCTGTAAAGACTGCCTCTGTCCGGAAGCACTAGGGCTGCACCTGCCTAGATAAACAGCATCATAAAAAAATTATTTTAATTAAAAATTAAATTAAAAAAAATATTTTTAACAATATAATGATGTCCTCTTGGTTTAAAAAAAAAAAAAAGGTGATACAGTTATATCCCACTCCCTGCCAGACCCCACATGTAGAACTGTTTTACAGCAGGGTTACCATGGTAACCTGTTTCCCAACACCACCACCCCCCCACCCCCCGGGAGCCTTTCTGTACCTTTGTGATCCTCATCACCACCACATTCCTATAGATATACCTGAATTTTAAAAGGGGTTAATGCACTTCGTTTGGTCCATGGCCAGATTTCAGATTTTCTTCAACTGCCACCGTGATCACTCCGCATTGGTCCAGATACCTGGCCTGAGCAGACGACGGCGATCCGGAAGTATCTTTTCCTCCCGATGTATTTTAATCAACAATTCAGACCTGCTTTTATTTTCAGACAATAACTTTTCCTTCTGAATCGTATTGTATGTACATTCACATTGTCAGAATGGCACTGCTGGCTGATTATTGTTCAAAAATACCATAATTTTTCCTCACTATCTACTTCCAAATCACCTGTCTTCTAGTTGATTATATCAGTTTATGTTGTAGACCTCAACCGGATCCGATTACATCATCCAGTCCTGCAGTCTTAGTTAGCATGCCGTCTTTGGAATCGTGCTTATTTTTGAAAAGCTTCACTTCTGGCGCAGGTCTTCTTTCATTTGTGCACATTCACACTTTCCATTGTTTTCCCTGCATTTTCCTAAATGGAGTGTTTCCTGAAGGTTCATCCGACTCGACACTGCTGTGACTTGTATAATTTGCACCAATGCTTGTAAAGATCTTCTCATTTGCACAGGATTATTTTAACTTGCAAATGTGAGCAAAACGCTGGTACTGCTTGCGCCCGTGTTCCGGGGGGGGGTGTGATGTGTCCTCATGAATAGCCTGTCTAAACTTAGATGTTGAGTCAGAATAGAGCTCTGCAGCGGGAGAAGGGTTCTGCAGAGATCAGACATGTGTCTCGCCCTGCCGTAGCACGAGTCGAACACGTTACGCAGATTAATCAGATTGGAGGAAACCATGTTCTGAGACAGTTCAGAGATTTCCACATGTTCATTTTTTCTTTGTCTCATTCCTCTTTTAAGTTACTGGTGTTAGAATAGCCAGTTAGGACCGAGTCAATTCATTTCTTGTGGATGAAATTATAAGTGGAGTACAGGAGTAAATGTGGTCTTGTCAGTTTGTCTCCAAGATGAGCTCGTGTGGTCTGGGATGAATGACAATTTATAAGCCGAGCGTAAAAACATCTTAATGCGTCCCGTGCAACAGTAATAGACTGATTGATCGAAATGTATCTGTCATTTAACCAATTTATTGTTGTACTGAAATTGAAATTCATTTGTCATTCGTAAACAGAACGTACTCCAGTTTCACCGTATCTTTAGGATAAATGTCTTTTCTCTACAGAATTTGATTGACTTGGCAAACTTTCTGACCTGGGCAAAATGAGCTCCATAGCAGCATCCGAGATGTCATTCGAACCCCAAATAGAGCTCCAAAGTCGGCTAAAATTATCGTCTGCCCCGATGCCTGTCTCAGGAACTGTGAAATACAACAGCATGTGGCCGGTGTCAGCTACTGAGCTCCTTTTAACTGTTCAGACATGATCCGCAATTTAAACTGTACATGTAGTGCATGTTGTTTTTTTTGTGGTTCAGACCTATCAGAGTGTAGATGATTCCCACTAATGGCACAGAGTGTCTGTAAATCAGAGTACGTTCTATATATTTTACCTTTATGGGTTGCTTAGAGGGGGACATCTGGTGCTCAGTATAAAGCAGGATAAATAGAATATATTGAGAATTACAGTGCTGAAATCACTCCTGTGATATTTGCTATGCTGTACATCCACATGAAGTCGGCAATGGGAAGTGATGTTAGGAAGAATGAAGTGTGCAGAGAGCAGCACGTTCATTCCGAGCAAGTCATAAGATGTTTAAATATATCCTGTTGATTATTAGATTACAGTAAAAAAAAAAATCCAAAGAAATGGCAGTGCATGAGTACATGGTATTAGAATGTGTTATCAACAGAGCCGTACACCTCAGCTATCAAATCACGAGCGGTTGATTAAACGTTTCAGCCGTGATGATTACTCATCAGACGTTAAGCAAAAAGCCACGCCCGTAATCAACGACCATTGTACCCGCTACAAGTGACATGAGTGATTTGTCACCTGATGGTGTGAACTCGGGGTTAAATGGATTTTAATCCAAAGGCTCTGTTGTCGTTGATAATAAATATAATTCCCAGATCTGATCATTAATGGCTTTTTTTGTTTTTTACCTCGATAGTGAGTGAATAAGGTAGCGGTTAAACTCTGTTTTTATTGAGGATGCGCTGTTTGGGGTGTAAGCGGAGGTGTAGAGCCACGCTCCAGCTCGATGTGAATTTAAGGCTGGATTGAACCTGTGTGCAGGACCGGTCAGTGATGTGACGTACTTGTGGTCAGGGTAGTCTGTCACTTTTTAAACCAGAATTACTTCCTCGTTCAAACGCATCCGCGTCACCCTGGTGGGAAAGAAATACTCTCGGGCGCGCAGAGAACAGAGCGTACGTATGCACACGTGACTAGCATGGAAACGCCCGTGTCGATGTTTTTTTTTTGGGGAGTTTTTTTGTGTTTTAAACTCTTTGTCACTCATGCTTCCTGTTAAGGTAGTGGAGCGAAAGGCAGTATTGTGAAAACACTGTGTCTTTGCTGTGGTGTTGAGTCCTGCGACGTGAGGATAGACATAGTGAGTAAAACATTAAGGGTGAAAGACACTACAGTGTACAGGCATCAGCTAGTAAAGAAACACTGCACAGGTCCTGGGCATGGACACTTCCTCCATTCTCCTACTTCCCCTCCCTCCGTTCTCCTACTTCCCCTCCCTCCGTTCTCCTACTTCCCCTCCTTCCGTTCTCCTACTTCCCCTCCCTCCGTTCTCCTATTTCCCCTTCCTCCATTTTTCTATTTCTCCTTCCTCCATTCACCTGTTTCCACTTCCTCCATTCTCCTGCTTCTCCTTCCGCTATTCTTCTCCTTCCTCTATTCTCCTGTTTCCACTTCCTGCTTCCTGTCTTTCCTCCTCTCTTCTTTTGTTTACTCTCTCCCTTCCTCCATTCTCCTACTTCCACTTCCTTCATTTCCTTCTTCCTTCCTCCCTTCCTTTCCTCTCTCCCCTCCTTTCCTCTTTTCCTTCCTTTCCTCTCTCCCTTCCTTTGCCTTATCTCCCTTCCTTTCTCTCTCTTCCTTTACTCTTTCTTCTTTCCCTTCCTTTCTCTCTCTTCGTTTCCTCTTTCTTCCTTTACTCTCTCTCTCCCTTCCTTTCTCTTTCTCCCTTCCTTTCCTCTCTCTTCCTTCCTTTCCTATCCCCCTTTCTCCATTTCCTCCTTGCTTTTCTTTCTTACTTTATATCCTCCTTTCTTTCCTTCCTTTCCTCTCTTCCTACATTCTCTTCCTTTCCTCATTGCTTTTCTCCTTTACTCCCCCCCTTCATTTTTTATTCCTTTCTTTACCTCCTCCTCACCCTTTCTTTATTGGTTCCTTCCTCAGGAAGCTCTGGTGCTGCTCCTGGTAAGGCTGGGTGGAATAATGGCTGTTATAAGTATAGTGAGTTAGTTAGTGCAGTAGCACAGATATAATAAGTACGTAATAACCCTGCTGTGCTCGTTAAGACCCTCTGTGCTTGTGGTTTTGGGTGGAAGTCAGTAATTTGTTAGCGAGTGTTTGGATAGGAGCTGTGGGAATTCATCTTCAGATGATATTCAGGACATTATTCTTTCTCAAGATGTTGAGCTGTGTGATCACATGATCAGTCTTTTCACACGCCTTTAATTTCCTGATTGGGAAAGGGTGGGATGTTATCCGAACACGCTAATGAACCTGAGTAGCGAACAGCGATGCGTGTAGTGCAGTGAGTGCTGGGATTGTACTCAGAACGGGTAGTGTGTACGAAGGTTACAGTTGGACAGAAGGACCGATAGTAATCAACTCGGGTTGACCTGCTTGTCAGAGGGTTCGGGTCAGTTTAATAAAAGAAAGTTGTGGGATTGGATGAAAATCTGACTGCAGAGCCGCAGTTATACACCCCCAGGTTTCAAGCCAGACTGTGGCGTCCCCTCTTCTTGGTTCATCTTAGCAACTGTTGGGATATTCAGTATTCCAGTCGGTTTTAGGTTTAGGTTAGGTTTAGGATTGACAACAATGTCCCTTCCACTACAGCACGAATGTCCGCCGTTTACATGGCACAATCACAGAAATACACAGGTGTACACGGTCCTGCTGCGCAGTCTCTGCACTCTGACACTCACTTTTTTTTAGCTCCTGCAGTGGAAACTATAGTCACGGGGTCAGGTCGTCCATATACCTTTGGAGGGAAATGACCTAGGAATACCAAATTTGGTGTTTGAGCCACCCCTCAGGAACAAATAGGGTGGGATTGTATATGGATCACCTTGACCTTGTTTCAAGGTCACAAGGTCACTTTTTCTATATTCATCTTTTCAAGGATTGGTAATATGATAACTTTGGATGGAGATGACACAGGAACACCAATTTTGGTGGATGGGTTCCCCTCGGGAAGATCTCAGCCTGGATTGTATGTAGATCACCTTGACCTCGAAGCAGTCAACTTGGTGAATTCTTTTTATATTGGCAAATTATGAAAGTATCCTTTTGGCAGGAACATCTGGACCCCCATCTTCCTTCCTTATTCATACATTCATTCATTCATTTCAAAAAAGATATTGCTGAACCTTGGGGGTAAAATCCTGGCTTCAGATTACACAAAAAATGTGAGTAATTCTTCACTGGCCCACATTAGATAAAAATTCTGGGGAAATCCATCTATTCATTTTTGAGTTACCATGGTCACAGACACACACACACACACACACACGCATGACCTCTCATAACCTCTCCCCTCGGTGGAGGTAAAAATATGGACACCATTGCTATACAGGCTGAAGGTAATGGCTGAGATAGTGGTTGGGTTGTTGATAAATGCAGTTTTTTTTTTTGGGGGGGGGGGGGGGGGGGGGGGGGCTGTCAGGTGGTGCATTATATACTTGTGCCAACCAACAACCATAAGTCTCATAATAGGGTGGGAGGGTGCAGGTAGAAAAAACCTCTGACCCGATGGATGAAGTCCCAGATAAGTGAATAGATTAACAGAAAGACAGATACATGCATGTATAGATGGATGGACAGATGAGTGGATAGATGAGCTCCATGGCAGCGTCTGAGGAGTCATTCAAAACCCAAATAAAGCTCCAAAGTCAGCTAAAATTATCGTCTGCTCTGATCCCTCTCTCGGAAACTGTGGATTATAGCGGAATGTGGCTGGTGTCAATTAAAAGCTACTGAAGAGCTCTTTAACAATTCAAACATGATTGTGTAACTATTTAACCTATACATGTAGTGCATGTTATTTTTTGTGATTCAAAAGCCTCTGATCCGATGGATAAACTGCCAGATAAGTGGATGGATGGAAAGACAGATAAATGGATGGACAGATGAGTGGATAGAGAAAGAGACTGATACAAGGATAAACAGATGGATTAACAGGTAGATTAGATGGATGGCTAGATGGGAAATAAATAGATGGATAGATGGATGGGACAGTGGTGGCTCAGTGGTTACGGCTCTGGATTTCAAGCCCAAGTACCACCAAGCTGCCACTGTTGGGCCCCTGAGCAAGACCCTTAATCCTCACATGTACACATATGTAAGTCACTCTGGATATGGACATCTGCCAAATGAAATATATGGAAATGGATGGATAGACGGAAGGAGAGATGGCTTGATGCCTGGATGGATGGATGGATGGATAGACTGATCGATGGATTGATTGATAACTTTATTATTCCCAGAGGGACATTCAGACATGTGTTGCACCACTGTAAAAACACATTTTGGTTAAAGCATAGAGTTTTGTTTACACATACCACAAGATATCAAAAAACACCAAAAGTTTTTGGCTGAAGTACAATAAGTAGTATGAGGGGTGTTTTTTTTTTCTTTTTTTTTTTTCCATGAATGAGAGGAAAAAAAACAACCTGTCCATCAGGTGACTGTGGATAAAAGAACTCGAATAAAAATAGCCCAGACGTGTAATCTTCTTGTCCAGGTTTTGAGTTTGCCTGCATCACTGATTCTTCCAGTTCCTTTTAACCGGACTTTAAGAACAGAGTCGTCGTGTTCCCGTCTGAGGCACATCACTCCATTTCACACACTCGCTCCCTCACAACAAAAGCACCGTGGACCGTGGTGCCACGTGCCATGTGCTCAGATCAAAGCCTCTGTCTAAATACACGAGATACCGTACGGGAGGAGTTTTGGTTTTCTGAGTTATGTGGAGGATCATCATCATCATCATCATCATCGTGACAATAGAGTGTGCTGACTCCGCTGCCAATCTGTTTGACATGCATACTGACAACACACACACATTCACACACACACACACACAGCTCCAGTGACTCATTCAGTGTTCGAGCTGCTGGAAAGTGTGAATAGAGCAAATTGTCCACCTGGTCACTGGTTTTCAGTACATGCATTAAAACAACACGAGGGTGCTGTTAGCGTTTCACCGCTTCGCAGGTTATGTAAATAAATAGCAGACTGTTGTGCAGCGTCAACTGCTTTATTTCTTGACTAGACTTTATAAAGGTAAGAGTTAATGCAAATAAAATATCATGTCATGGGTACAGATTGGGTTTGATCATCGCGGGGATGCTGGAGATGCATGGGTTTTTTTTCCCCCTCCATTTATGACTCAGAGTTTCACATCAAGACCACAGTAAAGCGAGCAGGAGGAGCAGGTTCTGAGCAGTAATCACGCAGTAATGATTGAGTCATGTGATCACTTCGTCTCTGAGCGCCCAAACAACAAAAAAAGATGTCAGTTTGAGTAGAAACAAAGTTTTGGTGTGATATCTGGGTGAGGGTCACTGATATATACGCCATGCCACTAGAAACCGCCAGAAGCAGCAGCAGCACCCTCCACCCCCCCATGGTCTGAGGTGATACCTGTATAGAAAAATCAAACGTGTATTAGACTGGACTGTAATGATCAGATGAGTGCTGCGTCTGGTGAGTAAGAGTAGCACGCAGAACAACACCGACTGACCTGGTCGATCCGGACAGAAATAAAACCTCAGAGGAGCAAAATGGAAAATAGAAAATTAGCCCATGTCCTGAATATTTAATCCTGTCTGAATAAAGCTGGAGATTGATTGATGTGTAAGATGTACGTCAGTGAAAAGGGAGGAGTTCTCAGTTTACATGCAGGACAGAACACGATATGGACAAAGCACAGAAGAGGTGTTGAATATCTCCGCGGTATAGAGGGATAGAGGAGAATGAAAATTTTTTATTTTGCAAGTTTTTGCTATTATTATTATTATTGTTGTTGTTGTTGTTGTTATTATTGATCAGGTTTCTATTGCACAGTCGATAACAGTTATACGGGTATTTCTATTTTTCCGCCATCACCCTAAATATTTTTTCCACTAGTTTTCTCATGTCCTTTATACGCATGCATGTGTGGGTTTCCTCAGGGTTTACTCCGGTTTTCTCCCACAGTACACATACATGCATATTTGGCTAACTGGCTGTTCCAAATTGTCCCTAGCTCTCTGTGTGTGGGCATGTTTTGGTTCTGCGATGGACTAGCGAGATGTCTGTGATGTACCCCACCTTCGCACAGAGTCGGCTGAGATCCCTAGCTGGGGTTCGGTTACTGAATGAATGAATGAATGAATTGTTGCGACACTGATCACTGCTCTTCTGGTCACTCTTAAAAATTAGAACAGTGAGACTTTACTCTGGTCAAAGTCCACACAGCTAAGCAGGTTGTGTCGATTAGTACTTTTTAAAAGGTTATGGATTTGAATGCAAGTTGTGACTGAGAGACAGTGTATCAGCTGTGATAGTTTAATAAATAAACACATACATTACAGCCAAAAGCCAGTTCAGCGTGCGACCCATCCCGACTCCTAGTTTGTCCCCCCAGTTTAATAACTGGTAAAGTGTGTGTGTGTTTAAGGTTTCTGGTTCTATCCTATGACCTGAACCATGTGTTGTAAAACGCACCCCCCCCCAGCACGCTGTCCTCTGATGTTATTTCTAATCATTCCATTATTCATCTGTTGCTAGTGTGTGCTCACATGGATACGGATAAGGATGTGACACACGATCCGACTCTGCAGGGAACACTTTAAAGCTGTTAGTGTGTGTTTGTGTTAATCCCCTCTCCCCTTCATGTGTCCTCTGTACGGACAGCGATGGAAATCAGTGCCCCGCGTTTTACTGTGGACGCATCGTCTGTACTAAAGACATTAAGGATCCTTTTACAATGAGATGGGGGGGGGGGGGGCTCCATGGGGTATGACAGGGCAAGAAATGTACTTTAGAGATTAGATATGATTCATTAAACGTGTCAAATTGAAATGATTCATTCAAATGATTCCTTGTACCAGAGGGATCCCATCAGGTGTGATCGGGCTTCATCAGTTCAACCAAAAGCTGTACTTTGTACTCGATGTTAGTTTCCTGTTTACTGTTTCACACCTAAAATGAAAGAAAACCAGATGCGTCCTTATTACATATTGGACACACGCGCACACATGTTAAGAAAGGAATCAAGTCTTGGAAGGAAGGAGCAGTGATTGTTGGTGCTTCTGGAGTATGTATGTAGTTAGTACAGTTAGCACAAGCAGCTCTTCTGCGAAAAGTCCAGCGTGCAACTCAAGCCCCAAGCAGCCAGTAATTCTACCTCTTTTTTGAGGGCGGTATGCAAATCCAAGCATTCGAGGCATGACTTCTCTGTTTAACAAAAACACTTGGAATAAAAGGGAAAAATCCTTATTTTCTCTCTCTCTCTCTCTCTCTCTCTCTCTCTCTCTCTCTCTCTCTCTCTCTCTGTGTGT
>JAOUQZ010000014.1:16001918-16019141 GCA_028564935.1 Neosilurus hyrtlii | reverse complement strand
TGTGTGTGTGTGTGTGTGTGTGTGTGTGTGTGTGTGTGTGTGTGTGTGTGTGTGGTGTGTGTGGTGTGTGTGTGTGTGTGAGAGATATACCAGTGATAATACTTTGAGCCTGTATTAGCGCACCCAGGTTGCTTGGTCAGATCACTGTTTGATGTGTGTAGTTAGTGTTAGGGAAACTCCTCCTCCTGCTTTACACACACACACACACACACACACACACACACACACACACAGATATATATATATATATGAAGATACAACGGTTATAGCTTCAAAATTTCATTCCCTTTTATTTACCAGTTTAATTAGTTTGTATAATATTTTTTAATTTTTAAGGAAATTAGTTGTTTCCAGCAAGAAGGTTATGTATTGTACCCTCAGTTTGTGTAAGGAGGGGGTGTGGGGGGTGGATTTGGGTGCTAGCATTATTACACAAAAACTCATGTGAAATTTCTACCAGGGGTGGGAGGAGCTTTGGACCAGACAGACTCCCATTAGATTTTGTAGATGATCCAGATCAAATGTGGATCCAGGAATTATTTAGAAGGGACGTATTACAGCAGGTCAAGAAGGGGGTGCTGTGCACTTCTGGTTTTTATTTATTTATTTTTCTTTAATTTGGGCTTGGTGGAGGTCTGCACTCTCTCTGAGTGCTCTTGTTTTAGTTTATTTTATTTTTTTTAACTAATTCATTACTGTCTCATTTTTATTTTCAAATTGATGTAGAATCCACTGCACAAATAAGACTGAAAACATCACTGATTTTTTTTTTCTACTTTTAGTTTGTGTTGGATTGTTTTTACTGTTTTTTTTTTTTTTCCTCCCCCCATTTTTCTCCCTAATTTAGTTGTTTTCAATTCACACCCATCAACTTTTGCCTTCCCTATCACACGACCACCACCGACCAGGGAGGGGCACGAGCAAGCACACGCCCCCTCCATGACATGCGAGGCTACCGCCCGCCTCTTTCCACACTGTTGAGCATGCGTATTTGGGGTCTAACACATTCGGAGGGAAAGCGCTATTCGCCCCCTCGTACGAATGAGCTCACAGACGCCCATGAGTGTCTGGTGATCGCTGTGAGTGACAGGGAAGTGAGCGTATGCCATCCCTCCCGTGAGAGCTCAGCCAATTAGCACCCATGGACTTCCGGTCACGGATGGCTGTGGCATCAACCTGGATTCGAACTTGCGATCTCTGGGTTGATAGTCACACATCTTGTCGATGCGCCACTTGGCAGCCCACTGTTTTTATGTTTATTAACATATTATTTTAACTCTATTAACCTGGGAGTTTTTCTTTCATTTTTAGTGCATTCATGAAACACAGTTTGCTTGTAGAGAGCACAGAGCGCCCCAAGACACACACAGCATGTAGCACAGCTGCACCTGAACGTAAGAGTCTTTGAGTAGCCACAGTAGTGAGAGAGTAGCACTCAAACGAAAGAGACAGAAATGAAAATCAAAGTAAAATGCGAGCTGCAGGCACTAGAAGGACTGTGAGAGAGTGGGCGTGCTGGCGGGGTTTGGAGATAAGTCTGTTACACACTCATGAACTTTATCACCATGCACAGAGTTCATTCTGTATATGGCTCCAGCTTTCCCTGTTACACTTGTGATAAGTGTTGTGGATGGATGCATGAAGAATAGTTATGAAAATCTTCTTAAAATGTAAAATTATTATTATTATTATTATTATATTAAATAAATTTTATCTCTTGCTCTCTTTCTCTTGCGCTCTCACATGCTGTCTCTGTCTCGCTCTCACTCTTTCTTGCTCTCTCTTGCTGTCTTTCTCTTGCTCTCTCTCACTCTCTCTCGCTGTTTGTTTCTCTTGCTCTCTCTCTCTTGCATTTGCTCTTTCTCTCTCTCTTGCTTTCGCTCACTCTCACGCTCTCTTGCTTTCGCTCGCTCTCTTGCTCTCTCTCTGTCTGTCTGTTTGTCTGTCTCTATCTTGCTCTCGCTCTTGCTGTTTCCTTCTCTTTCTCGTTCTTTTGTGTTCAGCTAAAGCCCAGGATGGAGCCGCGATGGAAATGCAACCCCTGAACAGTGACGAAGGTGCAGATGCGGAGGAGAAGCGTAAAGCCAACTTGCCAAAAAAAGAGAAATCAGTTCTCCAAGGGAAGCTGACTAAACTAGCGGTCCAAATCGGCAAAGCAGGTCAGTGCATTTTAGCCCTCGTTCCAAATGTAAAATCTTCCTCTTCTTTCAGGTGGAGTGCAGGTCGTAAGGGTGTACTCTTCTCCTCCTCTGTGCAGGTCTGGTGATGTCTGCCATCACCGTCATCATCCTGGTGGTGTTGTTTATAGTGGACACGTTTTGGCTGCAAGGCCTTCCGTGGGAGAAATCCTGCACACCCATTTACATCCAGTATTTCGTCAATTTCTTCATCATCGGTGTCACCGTCCTGGTTGTGGCCGTCCCCGAGGGGCTGCCTCTCGCCGTCACTATTTCACTGGCTTACTCTGTCAAAGTACGTCCCCAAAGTACAGCCACACGCTGTAGACGTATCAGCACGTCCATGTTGGACAACATTTTAGGATTTCTCTCGATTAATTTTGTCCTTGCACTCTCTTAGTCCCGTATCGCCGCTCCTTCCCATCAACCTTTTTCTTTTTATTCAGAAAATGATGAAGGACAACAATTTGGTAAGGCACTTGGATGCCTGCGAGACCATGGGCAACGCCACTGCCATCTGTTCCGATAAGACGGGCACTCTGACCATGAACAGGATGACTGTGGTGCAGGCGTACATCGCGGATCATCACTACAGGAAAGTCCCTGAGCCGGAAGTAATCCCTGCCAGCACTATGGACCTGCTCATCCTGGGCATCAGCGTCAACAGCGCCTATACCACCAAGATCATGGTGAGAGCACCGGCATCTACTGGGCCAGTCACGGCTGTCGTTCAGTTAGTCATTACTCCTTCTGTACAGGAGATGTAATATATACATACGTTATATTTTTAATTCTTCTCCTTCTTTTCTTTTTCTTTTTTTTTTAATCAGTCTCCTGAGAAGGAGGGAGGGCTCTCGCGTCAGGTGGGCAATAAAACCGAATGTGCCTTGCTTGGCTTCGTGCTGGACCTGAAAAAAGACTACCAAGCAATCCGCAACGAGATCCCCGAGGAGAGGCTCTATAAAGTTTACACTTTCAACTCTGTCAGGAAATCCATGAGCACGGTGCTGAGGAACGCTGACGGAAGCTTCCGGATGTTCAGCAAAGGAGCCTCGGAAATTCTACTCAAGAAGTAGGCGTCTCTCGAAACCTCAGGCTTCACGTCACTTTTATTTCAGAGAAAAGAAAGAAATATTAAAAAAAAAGGGGGACAAGGATCTTGAGGTCATGAATCATGTGATCATGCTAACTTAACAGATCACATGCTTTCTTTCTGTCTTCCTTCCCTTCATTCTTTCTTTCTGTATTGATTTGTTTATTTCTTTCCTTCTTTATTCCTTTATTTATTTTTGCTGTATGTACAGTGAGATTAAAACATCTACACACTCCTGTTAAAATGATGAAAAAAAAAAAACTAGAGAAATCATTTCCGGATTTTCAACCCTATTTGTTTTTCTTTCTTTTTTCTGTTTATCTTTCTTTTTTCTTTCCTTCTTTTTCTTTGTCTTTCTTTTTTCTATTTTTTCTTTATTTTTCGCTTTCTTTCTTCTGTTTATCTTTTTTCTTTCTTTCTATTTTCTTTTATTTCTTTTTTCTGTTTATCTTTCTCTTTTCGTCTTTCTATTTTTTTCTTTGTATTTATCTTTCTTTTTTACTTTACTTTTTTTTTCTGTTTGTCGTTCCCTTTTCTCTTTGAGTTTCAATTCAGTATTTATTGTTCCTGTTTGTTGTATAAAACAAGGTAGCAGTTGATCATCTTCATATCTTTCTATTTTTCTTTCATTCTTTCTCACCTTCCTTTCTTCCTTCTTTCTAATCAGCCAGTATGCTACTCCCTCATTTCCTCAGAGAAATTCCCAGATGGTGTTTTGTTCATCCTGTTTCTCCTGTACTGCTCTTCCCCATGTAGGTGTTATAAGATCCTTACAGCGACTGGCGAGACCAAGGTGTTCCGGCCCAGAGACAGGGACGACATGGTAAAGAAAGTGATTGAGCCCATGGCGTCTGAAGGCCTGAGGACCATATGTTTGGCCTACAGAGACTTCCCCGTGTCCGAGGGAGAACCCGACTGGGAAAACGAGGCCGATATACTCACCAGACTCACCTGTGTGTGTGTGGTGGGCATCGAGGACCCCGTCAGACCGGAAGTACGGACCTGTGTTTCTTTAAAAAAATCACTTAGAGCTGCCTCTTAGATCTCCTTTTGCGAATATCTTTAACACTTAGCCAGGTGTGTCAGCTGACCCAGTTCTCTCAATCAGGTCCCTGATGCTATTAAAAAGTGCCAGCGTGCCGGGATCACAGTACGCATGGTCACCGGGGACAACATCAACACTGCTCGTGCCATAGCAACCAAGTGCGGCATCCTGCAGCCCGGAGATGACTTCCTCTGCTTGGAAGGGAAAGAATTCAACCGGCGGATACGCAACGAGAAAGGAGAGGTGAGATACATGGTCTTTCTGCAAGAGCTCTCACTCAGAGCTTCTGACAGTCCTGACAGCTGTGGTGCTCTCTGATTGTAGATCGAACAGGAGCGCATCGATAAGATATGGCCTAAACTCCGAGTTCTGGCCAGATCCTCTCCAACAGACAAGCATACGTTAGTCAAAGGTATTTATTTTTATTTCCATGCATGTTTAATTCACTAGAATAAAGTAATACTGTAGTGCAGAGGTCTTGACGTAGAATCGGTTCATTTACAGGTATCATCGACAGCACTGTCGAGGTACAGAGACAAGTAGTAGCAGTAACGGGAGACGGTACAAACGACGGCCCTGCTTTAAAAAAGGCTGATGTTGGATTTGCGATGGTATACATCTTACCTGTATCCTTAAATAAAACATATCAGTCAGTCAGCTACGTGTGTTTATCAAGAGACGTGTTCACTGTCCTCAGGGAATCGCTGGCACCGATGTAGCTAAAGAGGCCTCCGACATCATTCTCACCGATGACAACTTCTCCAGCATCGTCAGAGCGGTCATGTGGGGCCGCAACGTCTACGACAGCATCTCCAAATTTCTGCAGTTCCAGCTCACCGTCAACGTCGTGGCCGTGATCGTGGCCTTCACCGGAGCCTGCATCACACAGGTAAGGAGAGTACTGATGGAAGTAAACTGAGCAGCTGTTAATGATGAGATATTAATACAGAGCAGAAGCAGAGGATTACGACCCGCCCGAGACTGATTTAAAACCATTAGCCGTGAGCTGGTGATGAGAGTGACGATTCTTGCTTGTTTGTGCTGCCGTAATATCTTCAGAACAAAGCTTGAGTGCATGCTTCTGTAACGCTCAACCTTTTACAGATTACACTCTAGACCACAGGTGTCCGGTTTTATCCGGAAAGGCCGCCGAACACATCCGAGTCAGTACCAAGGCTCTGTTTGATTAATCTATTTTCATTTAGGAAGCTGAGTGACACGACCTGCATGTATCCAAAGCCATCCAAGTCGTGGTTTCCTTTTCCCGATCTCTTTTCGCACAAGGGTTCACTGGGCCGTCCTGTACGAAAGAAAAAGAGATACCGCCGTCCCACAATTCCTCACAGCGGCATCCTTTAAAAGGCAGTAACATTTGCCGTCACGTGATGTGACGTGAAAAGTGCTTCGATCATGAGGGGTTATTTATTTAATATTTATGTACTTTGCTTAGTCATTCCTAGCCCAAGATCGCTTCTGATTGGCTGGAATGAAAACCTTTGCGGTTAAGATTGGACAACGAATGCTTTGTTTTAAATAAATAAATGAGTGTTTCTGTTTTTCCTCTCTGTAACCAGGTTCTCCTTTCATTTTTCCTTTCGGTGCTATAAACCAGTTTTCTGCCCTCGCTCTGGAGTACGAATGTCAATCTGATATAAAAATCTGAGTAAACAATTCATTTTTGCCACTTCAGAATGTTGTTGTGTTGTGTTTTGTTTTGTTTTTTTTTTAACACTGAAATCTTTGCGACAGGTAAAGTAAAGGTAAAGTTTGTTGGTAATTTTAAACCCCGAGCCTGCTGGCTCTATCCCGGGTTCTATAGCGTAAGCGATTAGCAGCCCCGCTCCTCCTGGTACCCATTTATACTGCACACTTGTGTTTGAGACCTTGCTCAGGAGTCTTACCAAGGTGGAGGGTTCTAACCAGATTTGAACCCACGACCTCTCGACCATGACCCCGGCACCCCAAGCACTACACCAGCTACGGTGTCATTTAAATTATTCGATCAGTCCTTGTTTGTTTAAACTCCATCATAAAGAAGGTGTTAGAGAGCAGCGTGTATAAACTCCCCCTATTGGCTGATGTGTGGATGGACGTTCTCTTCACTGACTCCTACTAGGGGTGCAGGGAGGCTGGAGCATATCTCGGCCAACTCTGGGGGAAGGTGGGGTACGCCCTGGACGGCTCACCAGTCCAACACAGGACCAACACACGCACAACCATTTATACTTACACTTCAGGGCAATTTGGAACAACCAGTTAGCCTAATGTGCATGCCTTTGGACTGTGGGAGGAAACCAGAGACCCTGGAGGAAGCCCAGGCAAGTACAGGGAGATCATGCAAACCCTCACCGAGCCTGCGGTCATGCTGTAAAGCCGACGTGCTTACCACTACACCGCACCACCCGAGAGTCATTTCTACATGCTTTATAGAAGTTTTAATGTAATAATTACTATTTAACTAATAAATAAAAGGGCCAGTGGTGGCTGAGGTGGTTAAGGCTCTGGCTTACTGATCTAGTCATGACCCAGTACCACCAAGCCGCCACTGTTGGACCCTTGTGCAAGGCCCCTAACCCTCAATTGCTTAGTGTAATGCCGTAAATGTAAATAAATCAGTTCTAACACAGGCAGACAAAATGTGCCTGATTTTCTAGAAAATATACAAGATCTACAGTTTGGCTACTGTGACTGAATGATGTCTCGAAATATTTAGTTTTTCTCCCTGAATATTTCAAGAGAAGGATTTATTAGTGAAACATTAGTAAGACTGTCATGCTGCATTTCCTCCCTCAGGATTCTCCACTGAAAGCAGTACAGATGTTGTGGGTAAATCTGATTATGGACACCTTCGCATCACTGGCTCTGGCCACCGAACCCCCCACAGAGTCTCTGCTCCTGAGGAAGCCATACGGCCGGAACAAACCCCTCATCTCCAGAACCATGATGAAGAACATCCTGGGCCATGGCGTTTACCAGCTCACCGTCATCTTCACTCTATTGTTCGCTGGTGAGGATCATCAGCCGGGAGAAACGCTGAAGTTTTATTTATTTATCTGTCTATTTGTTTTACTTAACCTCCGACTTATTCTCAGGTGAAAAGCTGTTCGATATAGACAGCGGCCGTAACGCCCCTCTCCATTCACCACCCTCTGAGCACTACACTATCGTCTTCAACACCTTTGTGCTGATGCAGCTCTTCAACGAAATCAACGCCCGCAAAATCCACGGCGAGAGGAACGTCTTCGACGGTATCTTCAACAACCTCATCTTCTGCTCCATCGTATTCGGGACCTTCGTCATCCAGGTGGGTATCAGTTATTAAAGTATTTTTTTATAGTATTATTTTGAGGAATTGACTAGTTTTTGTTTAGTTTTATGATTTAATTGTAGTTCTTACTTTCTCTGTAATGGTCTGGCGAGCTGTTTAGGGTGTACCCCGCCTTCACCCATTGTTGGCCGAGATAGGCACGACCCAAGTAGAATTAAGTAGTTCACCAAATCAGTGAGAGATGAGATCTTAATTTACTCAGATTACTGCCCCCTTTTGGAAATACTCTGTTACTGCCTCATCTTCATCTTCAAAGTGGTGTAGCAACCACAGCGCAAACTGAGAAGGAACTGAAATGACAATGAAACAAATTTTAATTCCTTTTATAATGTGTTGTTCATTGTAGCTTTTATTGATTTTTTTTTTCTATAAAAAAACTTGTCATAAAATTGAAGTTAATGAAATGATCTTCACCCTTAGATTTATTTGTTGTGTTCATTAGCTGTATTAACCCTTGTGGGTACGAACTGAAATTCAGTACAATATCTTTCCTTCCAGATCATCATTGTGCAGTTCGGAGGAAAACCCTTCAGCTGTGTGGGTCTTAGCATTGACCAATGGCTCTGGTGCGTGTTTTTAGGCTGTGGCTGTCTGCTCTGGGGTCAGGTAAGACCACAGTTATTTATCTGTTGATTTTTAGAATAGTAAGAAAGTACATCAGGCCACCATACTGATTTTGGAGGTTGTGGCATCTCCCTGTTGAGCCTGTATTTTAATAACACTGTGGCTAGACACTGCCCTCTTGTGGTCATCTGCATTGAAAATAGTTAAATTATCCATGTGAATAAAGAAAAAATAAATACAGATAAATAAAGGCACTGGGAGACTCCATTTATTTTTTTTTAAATGGAGTCTCCTGGTCGATGGGACTTTACGTGTTTAAGTCGAGTATATGATGCTGTTCCTGTTGCTCCACACTTGTACAGGTGATCTCCTCCATCCCGACCAGCCGTCTGAAGTTCCTGAAGACGGCCGGTCACGGAACTCAAAAGGAGGAGATCCCAGACGAGGAGCTGGAGGACATGGAGGACCTGGACGAGATCGACCACGCAGAGCGCGAGCTGCGCAGGGGGCAAATCCTCTGGTTCCGAGGCCTGAACAGGATACAGACCCAGGTAACTTCACCGAGACCCCCGTCCACACGCCCCATGTCGAGGAACCTCAGGACAGACCTTTCTGCAGTCTTAATTAGCAGCAGCATGTTTTCTGATGTGTAGATTATCAGTACTGTTACTGTGCAGTGAGATTTCAGGTGAAGTAGCTCTTCAGATTTAACGTACTGTTCAGGGTAAAGTCAGGAGGTGAACTGTCTTCCATTCAGTGCCTTTTTCTCTCCATGCTGCTTCCTGTCCTCTCTTTATATGGGTGCCCTTCTTTATCTGTCCTCCCTCCCTTCTTCTCTTCTTCTCTCTTTCTCTGACTTCTTTCTCTCTCTCTCTCTCCTTTATGCGTTCTTTGGGCCCTCCTGTCACGCTTTCTGATTCCTTACAGATGGATGTAGTGAGTGCGTTCCAGAGCGGCACTTCCTTTCAGGGGGCCCTCAGGCGTCACCCCTCAAGCAGCAGCCAACAGCACGATGTAACCAATGTTTCTAGCCCTACACATGTAGCGTTTTCTACTGCCACTGCCTCCAACAAAGCTTCTGCCACTGTGGGGTGTGAGTGCGTGTTTCTTAGTGCATGACAATTAACATTTCCTCCTTCACTCGCCTAACGTTCTACATTCTTCTATAATGTCCCTGTGTATGAGACAGGAAAAAAAAAAAAAACACAGGATATTCAAACCATGAGTTTAAAAACATCCAAAAAAAAAAAAAGAAATCAAGCTAGCTGTCCACTACATTGCTTCTGAATCCAGTGCTGATTTTGATGGAGATATATCTGTGTGTACTGTTCTGAGGCCAGTGGGGCTGAGGTCTCTCTGTCACTGTTCTGTTTGATGGCTTTGGCTGTTTTTCCCTCTTCAAATAAACAGTGTGTTAACATTCTAACAGATCAACATCGTGTGTGTTGCGTCTGCAGCCGCTGCTGTGCGTCGGTCCCTCTGCTGGGCTCCGTGACTGCTCTAGTCCTCTGTGTGTAAATATTTTGAGTATATGCCCATGGTCACACCGACAACCAGCTCAGTCACATGACTGCTCAAAATCTTTTTTTTGAACTCGGATTTGTTTGGAACCGGAGAACTGACCTGATGTGATAACTCCCTGTGAAATGACGATTTTTGTTTTTTGTTTCGTTTTGTTTTTTACTCCTCCCCTGGTCTGAATCCAGTCCAGGGCTCTGCAGGTCCATCTCTTCTTTCTGGAGCCGGATGTGTCCCTTAATTCGTCTGTAAGCAAGACGCAGGGGAGGGAGCGAGGCGTCTGCTTCTTCTGGAATCGCTGTCATGTGCTCTGTCCTCTGTGTTTATATCTCTGCTGTCGCTCTTTCTTTCATTTTTTCCTCTTCTGTTTTTCATCTCATCTGTCCAGTTTGCATAATTTTTGGGGGGGTAGGGCGGCGTCCCCCCGTCTGATGGTTATCATAAGCAGCACATAACTGTCTGGTGTTTGTATTACCTTCCTTTAATACATCCACACACATATCCAGGCCTTATCAGGGCAAACGGGCAGGGTTCACCCTGAACAGCTCTCCAGTCAATCACAGGGCGAACAGACACACACACACCCATTCACACTCACAACCAATTGGCCTAATGTGCATGTCTTTGGAGTATGGGGGAAACCGGAGTACCCGGAGGAAACCCATGCAGGCACAGGGAGAACATGCAAACTCAACATAAAAACACCCTTGCTGAGCATGGGACTCGAACCCAGAACCTTCTTGCTTTGTGTCGGACGTGCCAGTCACTACGCCATCGTACCGCATCTCAAACTCCTCCTGCAAGGATTACAGTGTGAGTCCTGTCAGTGTGGAAAGGTTTTATTTTTACTAGCGCCACCTGCTGTGCTGGAGCACTTGTATGTTCAACCGCAGGTAATTTATCAGAAATATTAACTTTGCTCCAGAAATGATGTCTCTTATGTACCGTCATATAGAACTACCTTAGTAAATATCATGATGATTATATTACAGTCCTGCTGTGGTGTGGGAGATGGAGAAGCAGATAGGCACCAGGTCATGGGTGGAAGAAGGTGTTTATTATCCAAAACTGCAGAATAAATGCAATGTAGAGTTCCAGAGGAAAGAGGAAATACACAGCACTGGTGCTCATGAATGATTCCTCTGTTTGGAACTGCATGCGTGTATGACAGGTGTACGCCAAGCCCTTATTGGCTACAGTTGTGCACAAGGACGTGTGAGCGCCCCCTATCTCCTGGGTATCCATATACTCTACTTACAGCCAGCATGTTCAGTCACGTTGTTTTGGCTCTGTTTTTTTTCTAATATATCCTGATAAACATAATAATCGTGAAAATGTCAGAAAACATCATGATATCATTCCCAGGTCGTATCGCCCAGCTTTATCCCAAACCACGACGGTCTCGTCTTCACACTCTCAGACGCCTGATGTTGTCTCCTCCTCACGTGTGCTGAGGTGTACGTTTTCTGACTTACAGTCGTGTCATCATCCATCCACATCCCACCCTTGGTTTCTCTTCCTCACCCCTACTTCTTTTGTGTCGTTTCTTAATGGTATTGCTTCCACCATTTCTGAATGTTGCACCCGTTTCCTAACTCCTGTTTTAATAGACTGAGCATTGTTTCATGAAAACTGTCCAACAGCTCCTCTCAGGTGGTCCTCAGGAACTCCTTCTCTTCAGTCACACACTAACGCTGTCTGTTTCTTAGGAAATCCGGATGAAGCTGCTGAACCTCCGTGCTCTGAACATCCATAACTTCTAAAGATATTAACTGGATAAAGTTTCTTTATAATCAAACGTTCCCCTATTTGATTCCAAAAAACCCAAACTGACTGCGACATGTTCCTCCTGTAGATATTGTGAAATGTGGCATGGGCTATACTCAAAGGTTTACTTCTGTTAAACAAAAGGTAGCACTGCTGTGCATGGGTCCAGTCTCTCTTGTCCGTTTGTGGAATTTATTTGTGTTGTACAGCTTCGACCTGCTTGGCTGCTCAACGTTTCTGTATCAAAACATAATTAGTGATTAATGATCAACTCCCCCAGCCACCCCTCTTACACCCCTCCTTCACCCTTCCTTCACCCCATCCTGCTCACCCAAGCATGTCCAGATCTAATAACCTCTCATCTTCAACTATGTACTCTCTCTTTCTCTCTCGCTGTCTTTCTCTCTGTCTCTCTTTCTCTCTCACTGTCTTTCTTTCTGTCTCTCTGTCTCACTTTCTCCCTCTCTCTCTCACTCTCTCTGTCTCATTCTTTATCTGTCTCTATCTATCTCTATCTGTGTCTCGCTTTCTCTCCCTCTCTCTGTCTCTTTCTTTATCTGTCTCTCTCTGTATCTGTCTTTTTTTTATCTGTCTCTGTTTCTCTCCGTCTCTGTCTCTGTTTCTCTCCGTCTCTGTCTCTGTTTTTCTCTTTCTCTCTGTTTTGGCTCTCTTTCCCTGTGTCTCTCTCTGTCTCTCTATATATATCTTTATATTTCTCTTTCTTATTCTGTTTATTAATTATGTCTTTCTTTCACTGTCTCTCTCTTTCTCTGTCTCTCCTATGTTGTCTCTCCCTCTGTTTTTTTTCTCTGTCTTCCTCTCTCTCTGTCTCTCTCCCTGTCTCTGCCTCTCTCCCTCTCTACCTTCCTTTCTCAGGCTTTGTGTCTCTGTCTCTCTCTCTCAGTCTCTCTACCTTCCTTTCTCAGTATTTGTGTCTTTCTCAGTCCCTCTGTCTCTCTCTCTCTCTCTCTCTCTCTCTCTTTCTCTCTCCCTGTCTTTGCCTCCCTCCCTCTCTATCGGCCTTTCTCAGGCTTTGTGTCTGGCTCTCTCTCAATCTCTCTCTTACTCTGTCTCCCCTTCTCAGGCTTTGTGTCTGTCTCTCTCTTTGTGTCTCTCTTTCTCAGTCTTTGTGTCTTTCTCAGTCCCTCTGTCAGTCTCTCTCTCTCTCTCTCTCTCTCTGACTCTCAGTCTGTGCCTTTTCTCTTTGTCTCTCTGTCCGTCTCAGTCTGTCTTTCTCTGTCTCTCGCTTGCATTTTGAATAACAGGCTCTGCAAGTTAATTTTTTTAACGCTACTGAGAGGTGATGCTCAGATGACATTTATATATTTAATATTGTATCTTGTACCTTTTTCACTGAAGTGTGAGTGGAAAGAGAGAGGTGTTTTTCCCCCTCCTTCTCAGTGGAGCTTGCACTAGCTTGCAGTAACACGACAGTCTGGTTTTACTCACCACAGCCTGTGTGTGTGTGTGTGTCGTCCCGCAGCTCACTCTTGTTATCATCAAACAGAAGCCGGGTTTACTCTGTAGCCATACAACAGTCATTTGGGAGGTTTTAGAACGCATTAATCTGGTGCACTCACTGATTCAGCATCATTGTACCCAAAGATGGCAGTGTGAGGACATTTTTTTTTTGTTTGGGTGCAGGGTTATTAGATTACAGACTTGCTCAGATAAATTAATAAAACGTTAGCAGTTTTACACACCTGACCCGTGTACAGTACAAATCTACCACACCCACTGTGTTACCCCCTGTAATCATCTTAAATCCATCCACACACTTTTTATCAAATTCAGTAAACACTCCAGTGTTCCTTCTGTAAACATGCCGAGAAACTTGTAGCATTCATATGCAGCCCTGGCTCTAGAGTGGAAACTAGCCACACAACACTATTCCAGCCAATCAGCAACAGGTACCCTTTGTGCTCATGCACAGCACTAATACTCCATGTTGCTGATTGGCTGGAGAGGAGGTTGGGGTGGTGTTTTTAGTGTTGTTGCCTTTGGCAATGGGTGTCCATGAAATTGGGAGGGGGGCAAAGCTTCTGAAAGGAGGTTTGTATTTGTTTATTAAGTCCAGGTTTCTGCACTCTTCTCTAGAATTGATGACTCCCCTTTTAAGCCGACATTAAAGAGACAAGATCGCGCTGACTGAGCGCTAAATGTCATTAAAGGACTTTTTTTTTTGAGGTGTAATCTGACCTGAAGAACACAGAGTGATGCGATGATATAATGGGGTTTTGTTGTGTAGTGTAACGGTCTTAGCAGCCCACAGTGTAAAACCGGCTTGCATTCACTCTAATGATTGGTCGTAGTGTAACCTGTGTTTAAAATGCAAAGTGTGAGCATCTCTGTGATTTGTGCCTGACTGTGTGGAATGTACCCCATTCTTATGAAATATTAAAGCTGACTGTGTGTGTGTGTGTGTGTTTGTGTGTATGTGTGTTTGTGTGTGTGTGTCCCTGTCTGCCCCCAGATCCGAGTGGTGAATGCATTCCGCAGCTCCCTGTCCCCCTATGAGGGGTTGGAGAAGCCAGAGTCACGCAGCTCAATCCACAACTTCATGACCCACCCGGAGTTCCGGATAGAGGACTCAGAGCCCCACATCCCCCTCATCGACGACACGGACGCCGAAGACGACGCCCCCACGAAGAGAAATGCTACCCCCACCCCCCCTCCACCCCCGTCTCCGTCACCCAACCAGAACAATAACGCCGTGGACAGCGGCATCCACCACCTCTTAGACAACAGCAAGTCGCCCATGCCCTCAGCCCCAGCGAGCCCCATGCACAGCGTGGAGACGTCCCTCTGATGGGCTCCGACCCCTCCTCCTTCCTCCACACTCTGAACCATGCCCACCTGCCGTCTCTACAGAGACCCGTGCCCACTCAGTGGACTCCCAGGCGCGGAGCCACGTGTGATCTGGGAGCTTGGCTCGTGCTTGACTGAAACGAGAGCAAGCTTTCACCAGAATGTAGGGTGTGTTGTGATATTACCTTCTCTCTCTCTCTTTTTTTTCTTTTCTTTTTGCTGTCTTATGTTCTCAGCATCCTCTTGGAGAGGAAAGGACTCTGTTTCCGCCTCTGCTTTTAAAATCTTTGTTCCCTTTGTGAAAACAGAGGGATTGTTCATTGAGACTGAAAGTGACCTGTATTTTTATTATTATTATTATTATTATTATTATTATTATTATTAATACTGAGGAGACGTTTGGTCTTTCTGTGGCTTGCAGATGATTAGCTGTAAGAATTGACCTTTCCACCCCTAATGGTGGTGTATATTTCTTTCTTCGGCCCTAAATCACCCAGGTTCATTTCTGCTTCATTCGGCTGTTCATATTCCGAATTATTTATGGTGGGTATTTTTTATTTTTTTTTTTCTTTGAAAAAGGCAGGTCTGTTTACAAATTTTGTAGATAGTTTTTTTTTCTCTCTATGTTGGTGAAGGAGCTTCCTGATGCAGAAAAATGGGGATAAATTAAAAAAAAAAAAAGAAATGAAAGTAATATTTCAGATACTGCTGTATTTTCAGGATAAAAAGGGTGTTTCTATGGAAACCGAACTATTTTTTTGCCTGCAAGTTTTATTTGTTATATATTTGTGGATACATAGAAATCTTCTAGCCAAATAGATAACACTAAGGCTTGTATAGCAGCGAAGATCGGCGTCGAGGTCCAGGTCCGGCGAGGACAGGGATGCAGGCAAGGACCTCGGGCAGTACATTTCCTTTAGGCATTTACTACTGCGTTTCTTCAGTTTTAAAGCTAGTTTATCATGCTTACTAGGGACTGCGTCATGTTACCAGTTCATCATTATCTATCGCGAGAGAGAGAGAGAGGTGCTCTAATGGTGGGAAATCTCGGGAATTCATTCGATTTAAAATAGAAATGATAAGTTTGGTGATTTTTGACTCTCGTGCTAACATGGAGTTTGTAATTATTTATCCACTGGTGACATTTCCGTCCCTGCCAATCTGTGATTTCGAGCATCGTGATCTCTGGTGTAGGGGGAAAATAAAAGAGATAAAAAAAAAAATAAAAGCAAAAGGATGCAATGAACACAAATCATGCATCACTGAGTGAATTTATTTATTTATTTTTGTCTTGAAGCAAATCATCGTTTTTCAATTAACATTTAAAATTTGACATTAATCTTGGTCAGATAAAAACACGTCTGTAATTTTTCAAAATGTCATTTTTGGAAACATTTCCACTCCATACGGGGAATAGGCGGAAGGGGCACAGAAAAGAAAGATCGTATTCTTCTTCATCTTATTCCATCAATATTCTAGTCATTGAGAATGCTGCGTCTGACTTGGCTGTGGAAGAAGGTGTGTGTGTGTGTGTGTGTGTGTGTGTGTGTGTGTGTGTGTGTGTGTGTGTGTGTGTGTGTGTCACCTGAAATACTGGAACATGTTTAAAATGAAAAAAGGGGGGATTTTTAAGGGAATTAAAAAAACAACACTCGGGAATCGCATGGTCTCTGCACAGGGTACACGGATTTCAGCTCCCTTTGGAAATTTTGATACAGACCATATAAGGAGTTCCTTTGTATTTTTATGGGACATGAAGATCTTTTGAGCTGCTGATGCAGACTTTGAGGAATTTTACACCATAGCCAGAGCAGTAACAGCTTTTCAGGCAAGGCGGAGCGAGTTGGTTCGGCTAGGAATCTATTTCTCAGGGTGGCGAATAGTACGAACCAGGCTTTAAAAAAAAAAAACACCTACAGTCACACATCTACTAACACTTTTTAATTTTTTTAGATTAGTTCTTGTTATTGTTAATTTTTTTTTTAATGTTTTTTTTTTTTGTTTGTTTGTTTGTTTTGCTGTATGGGCTATGGATTTTCTCCTGCAGGTCTGTACGGGAAGAGGAGAAAACTCTAAGAAGAATAAACACTTTTCCCCTAATTTATTATAATTTTTTGTTCCTTGTGTTATAAATAAACAGCAGCTTGAGTTTGCTATTTAGTGAAAAGATGTGGAGCGAAACGAATCCATGAGTTTATTCTGTAGCTTCTTCCTGTAACAGGGATGAATTTTTTTTTTCCATCTGTTTTATGGATTTTTTTTTTTAACTTAACATTTGGAAATAAAAGTACTTCATGTCTGTTTATCTGAAGAAATGTAAATGGTTATTGTGATTTAACTTACATTTGAACCTTGTTGAGTAATGTGTATTGTTTTTAAAAATTAAAAGTGAAAAATGGAGATTTAGCCTAATCTGAACACCATGTTTTCCTTCATCACTGCAGTCTGAAGCGTCCTGTGGAGGAGAACAACACCGACCTCTCGGGATTTAGGAAAATAATCAGGATGATGTCATTCACCCTGACGCGAGGAGGAGTTACGCGTACTGCGCATTATTCGATTACACGAACATTACGAGTCTCTTACAGCTTCGAACTTGTAGCAGAAAACGACCAGTAAACAAAGTGATTCATTCCTCAGATTCAATTCATCGTCTCCTCGTATCCAGATCAGGTTCTCCAAAGTATACTTTTCTCACTCGTCCTCCTCCTCCTCACTCACTCACTCCTCCCTCGCTTCTCCTTCACCTCACTCCTTCTCCACCCCCTCACTCACTCCTCTCTTCTCCTTCACTCCTCCCTCTTCACTCACTCCTCCCTCGCTTCTCCCTTACCTCACTCCTTCTTCACCCCCTCACTCACTCCTCTCTTCTCCTTCACTCCTCCCTCTTCACTCACTCCTCCCTCGCTTCTCCCTTACCTCA
>JAOUQZ010000014.1:15983184-15996313 GCA_028564935.1 Neosilurus hyrtlii | reverse complement strand
GTGTGGTGGAATTGATTTGGTGCCATTTTGTGCTCTTTCAGTGCATCTGATCTATGGACCACTTGATCCGGTGAATCCGTACCCCGAGTTTATTCATCTGTACCAGTAAGTACACAAACATCATGCCTCACAGGCGGAGTTGACCTGCACACCAGAGTTTGAATGTATTCCACAGTGCTCTAGAATCCTCTCGACTGATTGGTTACTCAATTGATTTCTTTTCCCGTCACAGTGCGCCTAAAAATCACAGGTTCGTATTAATGCGCAGCTTTACACAGCTGTACACTACATGTGAACTGTGTGATCTGATTGGTTCTCTGTCTGGGAGATGACCTACGTTAGTACTGTATGTACTACATGTGCACGATGTGATCTGATTGGTTCGCTATAATCTCTGGATTAATATTGACCACGGGGTCCAGACGTTCCTGCGGGCAGGACCGTTTGATAATATTTGTCAAAAATGGAGAGACCTTTCTGAGGCTTTCATAAAACAAATTTAGTGTCGTTTCCTTTCAGTTATCGCACTAACAACCCATGAAAAGCTAAATATAGAACGATCAAGGTGACTCATATACAATGCCAACAGAGAACTTCCAAAGGGGAACCCAGCCACCAAATCTGGTAATCCTATGTCTTTTCCTTTTAAAGTTATCACTGCCAAAGCCTTGGCAAGCCGAAGATAGTAAAAGTGACCTTGAAACCAGGTCAAGGTGAAACATTCAATCCCACCATATCCTTTCCTAAGGAGGAACCATCCACCAAATTTAGTCATCGTATGTCCTTTCTTTTTAAAGTTATCACACTAACAAGCCGAACATAGAGATAGTGACCTTGTGAAATTGAAACAAGGTCAAAATGACCCATACGCAATCCCACTCTATTCATCCCAGAGGGTAACCCATTGATCAAATTTGGTAATCCTATATCATTTCCTTTTAAAGTTATCACACTAAAAATTTGTAGATGACAACATGCGAACTTCGCTTAATTCATCTGGACTGCTGTGGTAGCCAGAGACAACGAACGTCGATGTGTTTGTGTTTATTTGCAGTAAACTGGTTCCGAGGTCGACTATAACGGTTCTTGATGAGCACATCAGTCATTACCCCCAGCTCGAGGACCCCACAGGCTTCACCAACGCCTACCTCAACTTCATCAACTCTTTCTGAACAGCGCACTCTGACGTCACGCACCGCAGCGCTGGAGAAGAAGCGATGTGATGAGGAATCCAAGCCCCGGAACGTCATTATACCAAGTAACGGCGTGCGCTACGGAGAACCAGTTATGGACTTGAGTAAACGCCTGTTCAGATAAATTACAGATTTCTATTTTGGTAACATCGATGAGCAGGATTTAAAATAACATCTCTACACTTTGATCTCAGCACTGAACTGTTTACCTCGAATCCAGAAATAATTCTAGTTTGATTTGGGAATAAAAAAAGGCTAAATATGAGTGTGTCGTGTACTAGAAACGATCTGTGGTATGAATAAACGTGAATTCCAACGCTGCTATTTTTGGATAAGTACAAATTTGTGTCTGACATTTTTAATAATAAAAACCTTTTAATGAAACACTGCCGTTGCTGATGCGTGTATAGACCACATGTTGGTTTGTTGTTTGATTTATTAAAAAAAGTTCATTTATAACAGTGTTAAAATGGCTGTATGTTTTTTTTTTAATCAATTCTTATTGGGTGAACAGAAGTAATAAACAATTAAAAGAAATATCCATGTTTGTTTTTGGTTTTTTTTTAGGTTTATTTATCACTGTAAAAGGCAGATTTTGAAATGAACATTACCCACAATTCCACAGTGACAGACAAAACAACAGACCAAACAGAAAGGAACGCGCTCTCTGCTAATGCACTTTGTTTTTATTTATTATTTATTCTTAATTTTATATTTAACTATGGTTACGTTTCAATAAAGAAAAGGTCTGGAAAGACAGATGTGCAAGGTATACAAATATTTATGAACTGGGGTTTGATTGACACGTGACCTCATCAGTGGGACGTGGGAGCGTTCTCTTAACCCACGGCGGCCAGGATGACGTCCACGACGTTCTCGTCTGTACTGCGCACCGTCACCTGCATGGTAACTCCATCGGCGAGGGCGAGGCGTGCACGCACCAGCACGTCATAACCTCCCCGGAACACGCCTTCACAGAACCACAACATGTCATTAGTTCACATCTGAGCACTTGTCACAGGTACATAAATAAAAAAAAATAGATAAAATGTTCGAATGCATTCTTTTTCTACGCTGCTTAATCCTAATTAGGGTCGCACAAACACCCGAGCGTGGGAATCAGACCCAGGACCTTCTTGCTGCGAGGCGGACGTGTTAACCGCTGCACCGCCCTGGATGCTTGAATTAAATAAGGAAATTAATTTGTACCTGCGAGGAAGAGGACGTGAGAGTTCTTGTTTTCGGGCACCTTGTCCGAACGCTCACACGGCTGCATGCCCAGGAAGCTGATGATGTTGTTGACGGCCTCTGTGGAATCACACGCGGTAACGTGGGATTGGTCATTCAGTACTGATTAACATGCATTTAATGCACATAAAAAGCAAAACATCACCATCCAGAGTCCTGACTGAAGCCAGAGCGAAAGTCTCCTCCTTCTCATAGTCGGCTCCGACCTCCTCCCACGCCGCACCGAAATTCGGTTTCATGACTTTCTGGATGTGGTCTGCGACGGTTACTTCCAGATCCTCTAACTAAAAGAATGAGAGAGAGAGAAAATGAGAGAGTGAGAGTGTGTGTGTGTGTGTGTGTTGGGACAGGAATCAGTCCAGACAGTGCTTAACAGGTATAAAACAGTCATCAGTGAGATCATGTGATCTTACCACATATTCGTCGTCGTAACCATCGTCGTCAGGCTCGCCGGTGTTTGGATCGCAGTCACGCACCAGATATTTCATCGTACAGCTGAACGTGCAGGACACTGAGGATTTAAAAATAAAACATTCTTTAGTTTTAGAGGTACGGCATACGATGTGAGACGTGATACGTCACGGATACCGAATAAAACTCCTCCGGCATCACCTGCTGTGGGGTCGTCTTCTGGTAGGCGGATGAGTGTGTAGCAGGAGCCGGGTTGGTTGTAAGGCAGGCTGGGAGCCGGGACGTGATGCAGCACTTCGTACGCCTCGGACGGCTCCATCTGCACCAGGACGCGCTGCAGGAGCTGGTCGTTCAGCGTGTTGGTGCAATCGAACTGGAACACCACGTGACCAGCAAACGTGTGCTTTATGCAGCGAACCACGTATTCTGTCTCCGCCTCTGTCAGCTGTACCGGCTCTGACGACTTGAACAGAGGACCGAGACCCTGGAACTCGGGAATGGCGGAGAGTTGCTCTGAGAGAGAGAGAGAGAGAGAGAGAGAGACACGAGCAAGAGGTAGAGAGAAAGAGCGAGCGAGACAGAGCATGCGAGGTAGAGAGAGAAAGAGAGAGCAAGGTAGAGGTATACAGAGAGAGGGGTAGAGAGGTAGTGCGAGAGAAAGAGATAGGCAGAGAGAGATAGACAGAGAGAAAGATAGAGAGAGAGCAAGCGAGTGGTAGAGAGAGGTAGAGAGAAAGAGCAGGCAAGGTAGAGAGGTAGAGAGGTAGAGAGAGAGAGAGAGAGAGAGAGATTAATTACACTTTCTACCTTTGACATTTGTACACTCGATCCAGACATGACTCGGATGACTGACGCAGATGCGTAAACACGACTCACAGCCCTTCTGTTTTTGTGTCAAGAGCATGAACACGCCGCTTCGACACTTGCTTCTGTTCCTTTGCGTTACATGTTTGTGAGCGTAATCATCTCCCAGCACGTTTATACACGTTAGCTGTGGAGAACATGTGACTAGGTCTATTATAATGTAGAGAGTAAACCCTGACAGACTGATCAGGACCCTTTAATCATACTAAAGGGGCTCATTTAAAGGGGACCTGTGGTGAATCTGTATTACTAGCTCTTTAAAATGATCAAGTATGACATCAGCGGTTCTGTTAGGCATGTCAGTCTTTGTCACTTGTCGGTACGGTACTATTATTACTCTTACTACTAGGCATGCGCAGCGACATGTTGCCATATTCATTGGCTGTTCCAGCCCTGGCAGTGACGTAAATTCGTTGTTTTGTCCTATCGGCTGTCACTAAGTCTATGATAACACGTTATCGGCCAGTGCTGAGCTGTGTGTCGCCAGGACAACGGTGGAGAGCAAAGCGTACGGCTGCACAAACAACAAGCGCAGAAAACCTAACGGCACAGGTTTCACTTGGAGTTCACGTCACTTCTAGGTTGTTCCAAAGTGGTTCAGCCCCCGCTAGTAATCCACGGGATAAAATTACCCAGTATAGAGCTTTTTATGGTCATTTACGTTAAAATAAGCTCTGTATCGCTTAAACGTATTACATTAGACACCAGTAACCTTGGTACTCTTTAAAGGTAATGATTGCTTTTGATAAGTATGTGTTACACCCAGCATTGATCTGTTATACAGAAAGTAATAATTAATTAGTAGTTTAATTAGTAAGTACTAATTAATAGTTTGTCCAGAACACAGTTTGCTTACCTTGGTAGATGTCTTGGCGTGAAGGTGCCAGTTTTTCCGGAGCTTTACTTGTTGCCACTGGTGCGATTTCTGAAACAGGAATTAATTTTTATTATTATGGCTGTAAACGTGGGTGACGATTTTAATTGAGATACACCCCAAAATTGGAAGTGACGAGTAGCATAAAGGTAAAACATGGGAACAGACGTGCACCTGTTTTCTGCTCTGTGATTGGTGCAGTAGCCAGAGGAACGGTCTTCATGTCGAACGGTTTCTCAGAAGGCTCCAGAGTGTACTGATGGAGCGATTTCTCCAGGCCAGGAACAGACACCGTCAAACCTGAGAGCAAACGCAAAGCATGCTCCCTCAAATAAGAATTTTTAATAAGCACGTGGTGGTGCGGTTTTTTTATACAGTGATAAATGAAACACGTCGAGAAGTGACCATCAGGATCATACCATTAAAAATGTAAGCAGCGTTCAGAGCCTTCTGTTTCTGCTGCAGGACGTTCATGTAGAAGGTGGCTCGGTCCCGTACCTCATCGTCACTGTCCATCATGCACCTAAACCACACACACACACAAATAAATTCCCATTTATACACAATATGAAATAAAGATAGGGATGTTGCCTCCTGTCTTATTTCATCTGTACTTGTACACATTTTCTAGAATTTTATGACTATCAACGATTCGGCGCAGTACCACAGGAAAACACAGAGGTCAACAGTTCAGGACTCATAGCTGCCCTCTAGTGGACACACCACTGAACATCACCTGAAGCAATTCAATCGTAATTTTACTTGTATTGTCGGATTATAAATATATTCACTACATACTCCAGGGGAACAGTGTGATCTAATTGCTTCAAAGTCTTGGGGATAAAGTCATTATCCATCCATAGAGGCATTGGTTTATAGAGGCAACAGGTGAAGGAGGGAAACACAGGTATCCCTCCGTCCAATGATAATCTGTAGCCTCTCCCGAGGGATCCCGAGGAGATTTTTGTTTCAGTAAATGTGTATGTATATATATATAACTGATTAGAGTTTTCTGTAAACACACACACATCTCACAGCAATATTCTTGCTTGTTACATCACAGATGCCTGAACCACCTCCAGCAGCTCCACCCTAACCCGCTCCGTTCTACCGTCACTCGTGAACAAAATCTCGAGATAACCAAACTCCCCTACTTGAGGCGAAGACTCGTCCCTGACTCAGAGGGACCTTTTTCTGGTCGGGAACCACGGCCTCCTGCAATTCTGAGGTTCCCAAACCGGACTCCCTCCTCTCCACATACACCAATAAAGACCTATATACACCCCGCAAACTCTGGATAATGCTTGAATCCATTACCAAGGTCAAAATAAACCATAAAAAAATTATTTTATTTTCCTATGTTTCCATGTACGATATACTAAACCAGTTATATTTATTTTTGTATATAAAAGGGGTATAAATGAGCCCTAAAGCAAACGCAGTCCCTGTACACACACCGCATGGTTAAATCTGGACATTAGGATTCCTGAATAATAAAATATAATAATCGTAGGTGTGTACATTGTCCATTTTCAGCGTACAGCACGGATTACCTTTGCAACAGGACCAGTACGCTGGGCAGCAGGTCATCGTTCTGTGCCCCAAACTTCGCCAGAGCGCTCACAGCAGCTTCACGATAAAAGAGGGGGGAAAAACTGATTAGAGTTTTCTGCAAGGTGACGTTTATTTAATATTATATAAAAATAAGTGCCGAGACATGAAAAATAAATAAAAGTTAAAATAAAGATAAATGAATAAATAGTGCAGACTGTGAATGTAAGTGATCTATAATTACAGATAATTTCTATGATATTCATATTCTTAATCTTCCCTGTTGTAAAACTGCAGTGGTGTAAGAGGAATAAAAGACCTCAGGACGCAGTGTCAGAGTAAAATAATCACCGTCGTCACACCACACTGTGCTTGATTATGTAGCGCAGAAAAAGGGGGGGCCATAAAATTTTGGAAAGGCCCACCTTCGACAGTACCCGGGGAATTTTTGACCCACCCTGAAAAATTCCTAGATTTAACCCTGGAGATAGAAAGGCTCACCCGCGCGGACCGCCTCGCTCTCGAGCACCACGCGGTTGAATATGAAGCGGATGTATTTGGAAGGAGAGGGGGTGCGTGGACCCTCCTTCCCCAGCAGGTGCAGGATCTTGGTGGCCAGAACGGTGTGCTCGCAGTCCTCGATGAACTCACACAGGTGAGCCAGGCCCGTCTCCTTACTCTCGGGATTCTCCTCGATGATGCTGATGATGCAGTCCACGATAGCACGCTTGTACTCAAAGCCACCCTTTAAAAAAAAATTATTATAAAAAATTATATATATATACATTTTAACATTTATCTTATTTTATTAAAGGGGTTTAAAAAGCATGTGATTATATCCTTCACCATAATAATCCCTATAATATAAACATACTGTATCTAACAGTTCCATATTTGGTTTCGAGGTAAAATGCACCATAAAGGGTGTACAAACTTCTGCATGGTAGACATTAGAGCAGCCACTGCGTAACTTACATCATCTCTGAGCATGTTAGACAAGAAGTTCATCATCACACTGTGCTTTCTGGGGTACTTCTGACAGAGAGCACTGATAGCTTGAACCACCACCACCTGGAACACACACACACACATTAAACATTGCTTTAAAAGAAACACGCCAGCATGTTCCTGATTATTTCATGATATACTAAACACATGATTCAGTTTCAGACCTTGAACTCGTCAGAGATCTCCGAGACGAAGGAGGAGATCTGTTTCATGAGGCGGTCCACGCTGCTCTCACTGCCCGTCTTCAGCAGCGTGGTGATGGCCAGAGTAGCGATGCTGCGGTTCGAGTCAGTGATAAGATTCTCCAGGTCCAGGTTACAAGCAGTCACTGCAGATGGGTGCTTCATCGCCACCTGGTGGATACCGAAAGAGTGACAGCGATGACAAATCAACACGTCTCAACATTATCACAAGAGTAAACGGGAAGCAAAATAATCTCGAAAGCACCAAACTATCCTCTAGTCACTATTTTTCCTTCCTGGGTTTTAGATTGGACAGCGTTCACGCTAAATATGAACTGTGGTGGTTAACAGCTTTTCCCCTTAAGTGACATCAGTGTGTTGAGCAGAGTTGATGTCTCTTGTGGACTCTGAAAGCGAGAACGCTGCCAGAGATGAGCGTGACGGTAAACCCAAAACGGTTTAACGTTTTGCCGACTCGGCTCTCCTGTCGTCAGGTGGTTTAGGAACAAAAAGAAATGTTTTCCATGATTCCTGCGCTTGTTGTTTGTGCCGCTAGCACTGGGCCGTAATGTGTTATGATGCACGGAGTCGTAACACTCGCGCACACTTCCTTCACGTGAAAAGGAAGCTCTGATGTTATACATGATCGTAATAACTAGCTAGTAACACTGACCCTTTAATATTAATTTAATAGTGTTAAATAATTTTAAACAAACTTCTACAAACTTCTACCATTAACAGATAATATAAAAAAAATTATTGTTATTATTATTAAAATTAAATACTAATATGTTTTTTGCCCTCGGCAGTTAATGCAACGCTGCACTTATTTTGTCCACTAGAGGGCACAAAAATCCAAATAAATATTAGTGCAAATAATGAAATTTTTGTTTTAAGTTAAGAATCTTTTTAGCTGTTTAACATTAGGAATCATTTGTGGCGCAGGAAGAGTTGCTGATGTTTTAGCATTTTTGGACACAGTGCTCAGGACATGAGAAAGATATAATGGAAAGCCACTCACTTTATTGAGGGTCCTCACGGCTGCATAACGCAGTGCTGCTTTCGGTGAACTGCAGAAGAGCTGGAGCACTGAGAACAACAAGCAACCAATGCATCCGTCAATCAATCAGTCAACACCTTAAACACACCCACATACAGGAAACAGAAACCCACCAGACACAGCAGGGGCGAGCTCTCGGGCGGTGCATTTGGGCATGTGGACGATGGCTGAGGCTGCTTCGTACACCACCATCTCGTGCTTATTCCTCAGACAGCTCTCGATGAAGTCAAACAGGGGGCTGTCGTGTCTGTAAGAGAATCTCAGGGGAGTCAGGATATCAGATCGGGATGGATCAACCTCCTTGTTAAATTTCTACAAACACCATATATTTAATTTATGCATTAAATTGAACTGAAGAACTGACTTGAAACACCTCAACGCCTTCTGAGCGCCCTCTGGTAGACAAACTACGCAATTACAAGCTTTCAAAGCAACTTAATGAGTCTAAACCTGGTTTTATCTGAGCTGTGTATTAAAATGAGAACATCACACACCCTCCTTCAGTCTCCTCCAGCAGCTTACTGGCGATACGGATCAGCATGCAGTAGGCGAACGGGGACTTCAGACCCGACTTGGTGAACTTATTGAGCATCTTGGTGACGGCGAGACGGTCGTTCTTCCTCAGGTGATAGAGCAGGCCGAGGGCGTGGTACTGTAAAAAGTGCCCAAAGCACAACATTAGGCTTTTATTTATTTATTTTTTAAGAAAGATCAGATTCAAGAATAAACGTAACGCGGCGTTCCACCGACCTGCACCATGATGTTATCACTGGACGCTGCTTCCTGAGCTTCATTAACCCAACGCTTTACCACATCATAACTCATCTTCACCATGTGCTAAAGGAAAACAAATCACAGCAAACACAAATCAACACATCATGATCTTAAGGCGGCCTGGTTAACAACGTGCGGTCAAATCATAACCTGGTTCTCACCAGAGAAGAGACGAGAGCCGAGCTGGACACACTGGGCACCTTGTCCACTATGGCCTGCTTCATATATCGCTCGATGGCTTGTAGCATGGTGGTCTGTAGGATAAAAAAAAAAATACAGGAGGGTCATAACGACGGAGGAAACGGTGACCTATTTGAATTAGAAGGGGAGGAGTCTCTTGTGGAGACACTTGCTTTAAAGAGCAAGTAACACTAATTCGCCACAGGTACACTTTTCTAGTCTAAATGTGAACATGGTTGGGAATTTTTTATTTGAATCATTTTTGGGTCTCTAACAACATTTATGGCTTAAAAATTTTTGAAAAAAAAGCATCATATCTCCCCTTTAAACTAAATAAATAAAATCTCCTCTGAATAATGTGAGAACGCTTAAAGAAAACGTGCCACACTCACGTCAGTGATCCTGCACAGAGCTCTGATGGCTGGACCTCTGTACACATCCTCTTTACCCGTCATGTCTTTGGTCAGACTAACACACACAAAACAAACAATACGGCAGATGAGAGTCAAGTTGTCCGCACTAAACCCGCATCATATCAGCAGGTGATGAGAGAACCCGAGAGATCCTCACCTGCTCGTAACGATGATGACGTCCTCAGAGATGTTGGCCATCTCCTTGATAGTCAGGTAGCACATCCGTCTCAGTGTTTGCTACACGGAAAGGTTTGTTATTATGCTAATTATTATCTCTGTTACACATGTGACTAAAGGTTTAATGTTTAATTACATCATTCGACTGGAAGAGCCGGGTCATGGCAAAGAAGGCTTCGGTCGCTTCTGTGGTTCCGAAGTGCTCACCCTGGAGAGAGGGAAGAAAATCGGAGTACATAAAAACACAAGCAGGGAAACAGAACGGGAGAGGAATAACACGCACACGTCAGGAGAAATTACTCACCTGGTTGAGCAGGTAGATGATTTTTGTCAGGATGTGGAGGCATCTTCGAGGGTTGATGGGTGTCTCATTGAAGATGCGAGCCTTTTCCAAAAACAAAAAAAAAAAATTTGAGCTATAATATTTGCACAAGCGTCTCTGCTTCTTTCAGCATCCTTGTTATTTAAATAGTAGATGCATTCAGTATATCTGAGCACCAACAACCCACCAACTCAAATTTATTTAAATATTATATATTTATATACATGTACTGTGGGGTGAATATTAACTGGGTGCTGCTGCACTTTTCGCCAAAAATTAGGTTTAGATGTCATGTGATTTGTGATTTAACAAGGAACATGAACATACAAGAAGCTTGTCTGTAGCGGTTTCCAAGGTAACAAAAGAAATAAAAATGTTTATTTGCTGAAAACAACTCAAGCTTAAAACTGATTAGGTCCACGTGCAATTCCCAATCGTGACAAGAGCTGATGGTCACATGTTTGAGGAAATAAAGAAGGATGCTCTCAGTAAGAACCCGTGTCGAAAAGGTTTGAAAAAGCAAGCAATCCAAAAAATAAATACAAGAACTGCTTGAAAGGTAAGATTTGGTGAATGCATAAGATAAGCAAGTTTGTCTTTCTGATGATAAACAATTTGCAAGATTTGAAGCTAAATACCATCTAAATGGGATGACAAGCGTCCCATCCAAGAGGAGTTGGACTCCTAGTCACTTCACACTACAGAAACCGGGGATAAGCACCGACCTGATGAGCCACTAGGCTCGGGTCTAAAAGCCAAACAGACTAACCTTAACCTTAATACTGTTTTGCAGTCGGGAACATCAGCAGAATGTTTACTGAAAGCAAACCAGCACATTTCTTAACACTTTTAGTTTAGAAAACATTTCAAAACTAAAAATTCTTTTGATTTTAATCTCACAAAAGTTATAATTATCCATGTTAATATTTTGAGGTCCGATTATAAAATCAATTAAGATTATTCCTTTAATGTTTTGTACAAACACTTAAATCCATTTAATAGATACCGTAATGTCAAATAGACTTTTGCGACTCTGAAATAATAATTTTGCGGACGTCACATCGATCTATATGAAAAATCTATCAGTATTCAGTACTTTTTGACAGGTTTGAGGTGACTTACAGGGATATTTCTTACTGCTTTGATGACTCTATCAACAGGCAAATCTATACAAGTCTCAGTATCACACATTCGAATAACAGAAACCCAAACTTTTAAATCAAGTTTTCCTGAAAACGGAAAAAAACAACAACAAAAAACTAAAGGTGCAGATAGGCCCAGTTAATCCTCAGCCCATGTCATGTCTTAGATGGGAGTTTAAAGTTTGGATCTGTGGCACTTTCTCTCATCACCTCCTGCAGGACCGCACTCTTCTCCAGATGTTGAAACGGGTTCGAGCCGCTTCCTGGGAACAAACACATGACATAAATAAAAGTGAATACACCCTCAGGATGCAGTATGGGAGTGATATTTATTAAATAATTCCACATCCTGATGAGAATAATGGATCACATACCATCACTGCATACTAGTTTAAAGACCTGGCACATGAACATGACAAACCACCAACAAATACACAACTTATCTCTAATCCCATGCACCAGGAATAAGGAATAAAGATTAAAAATAAACTAAAATAGACTCTACCACACCTACAGGGCATAATTTACCTCAGTAACTAAGTATATGACCAATAATAAATTAGCCGGTTGTTATGCTAGTTAGCCAAAGCTAAATAAAGACTTTCAGAAAATGTATTTATTGACGTATTTGGTAATGTTGTTACCTGAAAGTGCAGACAAAGTGCATAAAAATACATTATGATGATTATTTACATTCTGTGGTGTTAAAAACACCTTAGGAAAGCATTATTAGCAAATTGTCAATAGAATGCTAAGCTAACATCCAAACATGTATTACCGTTTGGTTTTTTTTCAACAAACAGCACGACATGGAAAAAAGGTTAAATAAATTAAACTCATTCTTACCCGCCTCCTCGTCCTTCTTGTCAAATTTCTTTATCATTTTAAGGAATGTTTTGGATATTGAGAGCGAATACCGAGCTCCTCTCTGTAACGTACACACATCCGAGTTTCAGCTCCACGTCAGCTGCTGGACTGACGGCACTGTAAGGCTCAAAATGGCGTCCAGCGACTGGTCCTTCAAAATAAAAGTCCTTTATAAAAGTTCTTTATTTTTGTAAAATTTTGTCTAAAAATTTATTTATTCTTTAATTTTTTGCTGGTAAGCTGGACGAAGGTACACCCTGAACAGCTTGCCAGTCCATCACATTGTGGGGCCGGTGCTGTAGTGGTTAGGGTGCTGGGCTCGTGATCAGGACGTCGTGGGTTTGTATCCCCTGTTGGACCCCCACTGTGCAAAAAAAACCCTGGGCAAGGTCTTAACCACAGGTGTGTCTCTGTGCACCCAGCAGTATCAATCAGTACCAGTAAAATACTGGGAAGGTAACCTGCGATGGGCTAGTGTCACATCCAGGAGGAGTTGACCTCCTAGTCGCTTCACGCTATGGAAACCGGGGATAAGCTCCGGCCTGATGAGCCACTAGGCTCCGGTGTAAAAGCACAACAAACTTACCAGAAAAATAAGGTAGCCAACAGTACCTTCCTTTGTTGCTGGGGTGGTACATGCACCTTGTGCTTGTGTTTAGTATGTATTTTTTATCAAGAAACATGGCTGTGGTGTACATTTAAAGCCCCCAGTGAACTCAAGCATGGCCACAAAGGAGAGATAAGGCATAGTTTGGATGATGAAGATCCATATGGTCTTAGATCTGAACTCAGCGACTGCGAAGACGACTTTTCACTGCTGGTGATATAAACTCTCTTGCTGCAATTATTTAGGACTTACAGTT
>JAOUQZ010000014.1:15964829-15979944 GCA_028564935.1 Neosilurus hyrtlii | reverse complement strand
CAATTGACATTGTCACAAAGCAGCTTTACATAGTAAATTAAATTAAGGAGGAATCTAAACATTTTCTCCAAAACCCCAAGACGTCGGTGAGAAATGAACCCGACACTGGACGGAAATAAACATTCTGTTGTTTAGGTTTGTTGAAACGATGGCTTGACGATGACGTGCTGTTAGCAAGACGGAACAGCAACATGTTTGTGGGTGCAATTTTTTTTTTTCTTCTGCCGGGCGGTGTATTTATACAGTCATTAAAATGATCCGTGTGATAATATAAAAATAGTCCGTTCTAATGTGGTAGCAGTGACTTCAGATCATCTCACCACCCCGAAGGGTTTCATTCATTTACATTATTATATTTCACATGATCAGAACGCACAAAAGAACAAACAGAACCTAAACATGGAATAAAATCGGCAAATCTATCTCGATATAACTCTGTTTTAACAGTAAAGATGTTCAGGTTAAAAAGTACGTTAAGGAAATTCTGGAACTTTTGAGTGCTGGATATAAATGACGTTCGTACGTTGAACATTTCCGCTTTAATCCGAACCACAGGAATGATTTAGCCCAGCTGAAGGATGCGTACACCAAGCTGTTTGATGATTATGAGGAACTTCAGCAAGAGAATAAGAAACGACAGGTGACCATTCATGCACTCTACACATTTATTAACAACAGCTACATAATCATTACACATTTCATATAAAATGGAACGAAGTTTGTTTGTGATGTTCAGGGAAGCGTCTCGCGGGAGGAGCACTCGGAGCTTCTGTCCAGGATGGCTGCAGCGGAAAAAGCTTTAGCGGACAAGCAACAAAAGATCGACATCATGAAGGAGGAGCTGTGTGAGAAGGACAAAGAGCTGGAGACCGTCACTGTGTTTAAGGCTCAGGTGCTGTTTCAGAGTTTACAGCTGCTTGGTCATGCAGTTATCCAATCAGCCAATCATGAGGCGGCAGAGGAACGCATGCAATCATACACGTACACGACAAGTTTTGCCCTAAACCGCCGAACAAATGTGATCTGTAAAAATACTGCTGAGTGGAAACGTTAATTTCACTCGTTTCTCGAACCACTTAATCCTGTTACGGTCGCGGGGAGGCTAGAGACTATCTCAGCCGACTCCGGGCGAAGGCGGAGTACGCTGTGAACAGCTTTCAGGACCACTAAGGCCAACACACACGACCATTCATACTAACGTGCATGTTTTTGGACCAGAATGCCCAGAGGAAACCCATGCATGCATGGGGAGAACATGCATCTTCACACAGAAACACCAAAGCACAACACGATGGACGACTCTAACCCCGAAAATATTCACCCCTATATTTTTCTCAAACTCACACGTTAGTGCTTAAAGCATTAGCTTTTAAAGTTTTCGAATAAATTCTCATTTAATCAGTAGCTTGAATTCATGGCTGGATGACTCGCCCAAAACCGTACGGCCTTCCCAGAGTGCGGTTGGGCGTCACATCCGGAGGGATAGTATTCATCCTCACTGCCCCTGAGGATATGCTGGAGCGATGGTGAATTCACGGCTGGGGCGGCTTGGTGGTGTAGTGGTTAGCAAGAGGCTCCTGGGTTCGAGTCCCAGGCTCGGGCGTCTCTGATTCAGATGCAAAACCCAGTAAGTCCACTTATTGTTTTAAAAAATTAAATCAACCTAGAAAAGGGTTTATTTTAAATAATCTGATATTTTGTTGAGTGCCGCTTAACTATTCCATAACAAGAAAGGGGAAATGATTGAGGTTTCCTCTCACCACCAGGTAAACAGCATTGTTTTAAAACAAAAGAGATCAAGTGGACTTACTGGGTTTTGCATCTGAACTCTTCATGTACTCCCTATACTTGCAAAGGTTCCCTCATGGTTCTCTGGTTTTCTCCCTTAGTTCAAAGACACGCAGGCTTATTGGCTGTGCCAAATCGCCCTCAGGTGTGGGATTGTGAATGGCTGTGTGTGTGTTGGCCCTACGATAGACGGGTAAGCTGTTCAGGTTGTACCCTGCCTTCACCTGGTGTCGGCTGAGATAGGCTCCAGCCTCCCCGCAATCCTAGTAGGATGAAGCATTGCCGCAAATGAGTGAATTCATGGCTTTGTATTTGTTGCTCTTGTTTGCCCCCTAGTGGCTGAACACAAAATAACTCTTAAAAATATTTTGGATTTAGTTAAAATGAATTTAATGTAAAATATAAATTTTAAATGTGTTTGAACATTATTTTTTGTAGGATTTACTTACGTGTGTGTGTGTGTGTGTGTGTGTTCACAGGCAGAGGTATATTCCTCTGACTTCTACGCCGAGCGAGCTGCGAGGGAGAAGATTCACGAGGAGAAAGAGCGCCTGGCTGCTCAGCTGGAGTTTATAAAGAAGCAGAACATCCAGCTACAGGATGAGGTGGAGTCGATGGGCAGGTGAATCATGTCCGTCTCGTGCCGTGTGTGTGTGTGTGTGTGTGTGTGTGTGTGTGTGTGTGTATTCTTTAAATCTGTCTGTGACGTCTCTGCATTTCTCAGTGTGTGTTTTATTCACCCAGGCAGTCTATGAGTGAGATGCAGAGGAGACATGTGCCTCGCGGTACAAACCCAGGCGATTCTTCACCTCACCACCACCTGCAGGGAGGCAGAGGTATGCATCTACCGCACGAGGTAACACTGTGTCGGTCAAGACACATTAAAACCTACCTACTAAGTATTACCAGACTTGTATGAATTCTCAATTCTAATTGGTCAGTTATAGTAATCAGTGGTCTGTTATTTCTCGATTACTGGAATACATCATTACAAGGAGCAATGACATCATTTTTAGATTATTATCACAAGTATTTATGTAATAAGCAGGCTCTGCGATGGCCTGGCGATGGCCTCGCCCAGAATCGGCTGAGATAGGCGCCAGCCTTCCGGCGATCCCAATTAGGATTAAGCGGCTTAGAAAAGGAATGAATGAATGTAATAAGCGGCATATTGTACAGCAAGGTGGTCAGTCCTGTAAAATAAAGCCTCCTCAGGATGCTAGATGGGGCAGCACATTGGCATAGAAATGAGCACATCCTCCTCACAGCAAGAAGGTCCTGGGTTCGAGTCTCGGGCTCCGGGCGTTTCCTCCCACAGTCCAAAGACTTAGGCTTACTGGCTGTTCCAAATTGCCACTAGGTGTGAGTGTGAATGCTTGTATGTGTGTTGCCCTACAATGATGTTGAACAGAATTTCCACTTACTGCGTATCCTGAAGTATATTCATTCATTTCCTGGCGCCCATCTCAGCCGACTCTGGGTACGCCCTGGACAGCTCACCAGGCCATCGCAGGGCAGAAACAGGCTGACGGCAATGCAGCTACTCTTTACGAAAGTCAGCAGTGGTTCTTTGCATAACCCAGTTAGGTGCACTGGGAGGACAGCAGTGACAATCCGGTGATAGTGCGGCTTGAACCCCCGACCTTGGGATCAGTAATCCAGCACCTTACAGCCGGGCCACCACTGACCTGTTTTATCTTGTGGAAGTTCCCAGTGAGTAGGTCTGAAAAAGGTCTGGATTTTTTTTTCCCAGTATTGCCGTTCTGTCCTCCTGTCGTAATGTTTTTTCTGGAGCAGATCTCCTGAAAATTCAAGATCTATGAATAGCAAACGGGTGTGTGAATACATCTGGGGATGGAGAAGAGTCGTGTATCTGTTTCCTGTCCCTGTGACATTGACCTTTTGACCTCCAGCATCGAAAATGCTTGTCCCGGAGCGTTATCAATCATTCTATTAAGTTTTGAATAATTATAGCCCTTATCTCACTTCGGCTTATGGCAGGGGCATCTGTGTACCATGGACACATTCTAGTTTAATCTCTCTCTCTCTCTCTGTTTTAATTAATATAAAAATTACTTTAAAAAACATTTCCTAACTTGAAGGTTTTTCTGCACTGACACTGGAGACTCCTTACAGAAAAGCTTCTTCAAGCAATATTGTATTAAAACATGCGCATTAATATGAAAAACAATTGAAGCCAGAATCTGCCGAGACAATTTGTACAACACCTTCTGACCAATCAGATTCGAGAATTTAACAGCAGTCCTACAATAACTACAAATCCCTGAACTGTAGGCGGAAAGTGGCTGGGGTTTTTTTTTTTTTTGTTTGTTTTTCTCCATCTTCACTGGGATTACAACCAGGAGACCCAATATGAGTGAATAATGAAAAGAATTTAAAAAAATGCATCTCTCTGTTTCTCTCGCAGTTGATTGGCAGCAGCAGGTGAATATTCCTGAGCACGCCTGTCCAAAATGCGGGGAACTCCTTCCTGATCTGGACACTCTCCAAATCCACATCATGGACTGCATCATCTGAGCATCAAGACTTCGTCTGGGTCATGCAACAAAACAGGACAGCAGGATTTCCTCCACCTACCCCTGCACTCATGTTTAACACTGAGCATACATTAACATAACCCCCAGCCAGAATTCCATTCTGTTTATTCTCTTATTGCTCCGCAGAACTACTTACTTACCGTTCTTCAGTATGTAACGGAAATGATCCAGGACACGGGAGTAGGGATTACGTCCTCGTTATATGTGAAACATTTATATGATCAGGAGGTGAATGAAGCTAAAATAAAGCCCAGTGAAGAGGCTGTAGAGCCGGTGAATAAAGAGGAGGATCTATATTTTTAATTATAGAAATAAAATGGAAAAATATAAAACCAAAAAAAAATGGGGGGCTTAAGCTCCTTTGCTTTGATATCTATTTACATTACATTTTATTTTAACGAATGGAAAACTTTGTGTTTAAAGTGTGTGTGTGTATATATATACATATATAATGACTGTGAGAATAGCACCTTTAGTGCGTGTACGAAGACACGTATATTCACAAATGCTTTATATTAAGTCGAATATGAACGGTGTGAAGACAGAAGCTTTTAAAATGCTTCATTATTTATGTTTTCTTTGCTAACAAGAGTAACGCTGTAGCTAAGTTCAGGTGCTGATGCAATTGTATCCCCTATGCATTCACATTTTTGCCTGTAATCAAATAAAACCATTCAAATAAAATACTATATTATCCTCAGAAACTTTCTGCCTCTGAACCTTTGGGAAACACGTCACACTCGTCATGGGGAATGAATTAAACGCTTGGCAGCGGAGGTTGTGTAGTCACCAAGGTTTGTTTGTTTGTCTGTCAGCAGGATTACACAAAAACTACTGAACTGATTTTCACCAAATTTGGTAGAGGGATGGGTCTGGTAAGGATCTAGTCATGTGAAAAAACTAGGACACCCTATCAAAGTTGTGTATTTCTGAAACAATTTTGGACCTATGAATATTTAATCTCATTTTTAACAATAATGAGAGATGCAAGTGATATAGCTGAACAATTGAAACTGAATAAAATACATTTCAAGATCTTCTGTAAAAAGAAATTCTACAAAAATACCTATTTCGCCTGAGGATAAAGTTAGGACACCCTACCCCCTAATAGCTAGTGTTACCCCCTTTCACTGAAATAACCGCAGTGAGACGCTTCTTGTAGCCGTCTACCCGTCTCTTGACGTGTCTGAAGAAAGTTTGCCCCCCTCCTCAATGCAGAATCATTTCACCTGTGAGATGTTTGGGGGATTTCTTGCACGTGCAGCCCGTTTCAAGTCGCCCCACAGCATCTCCATGGGATTAAGATCTGGACTCTGACTCGGCCGTTCCAGGACTCTCCATCTCTTAGTGTTCAGGCAGTCTTGGTGGATTTACTGGTATGTTTTGTGTGTCATTCTCATGTTGCAGGGTCCAGTTCTGCTTCAGCTTTAGTTTTCTTACAGGAGGTCTCATGTTGCTCAGGCACCCTCTGATACACAGTGGAATCCATGGTGGAGTCTATGTGAGCTGTTCAGGTCCTGCTGCAGCAAAGAAGTCCCAAACCATGAGACTTCCACCTCACAGCTGGTATGAGGTTCTTTTCCTGGAACGCTGTGTTTGGTTAATGCCACACGTCCTCTGTTCTGGTGTCCAAATAATTCAGTTTTGGACTCATCTGTCCATTGAACATCATTCCAGAAGCTCTGGTCTTTGTCTAAATTTTCTAAATTTGTCTAAATTCTCTCTGGCAAACAGTCTGGCCTTGGTGGGTTTTTTTTAGAGAGCAACGGTTTCCTCCTTGTACACCTCCCATGAAAGTTAAACTCGTGCAGTCTATTTCTGATTGTAGAGGCACTTTCATGTCACTAGTAGCCAGAGCCTGCTGTAGATCCTGTGATGACATTTTAGGGTTTTTGGAGACCTCTGTTTGCGTCTTGTGTTCTGCTCTCGGGGTGAACTTGCTAGGACGACCAGACCTCGGCCTGTTGGCGGTCGTTTTCCAGACAGTTTTCCTTCCTTCCTTTTTCTTCAGTTTTAATTGCTTAGTATTTTAATGGCAGATAATCTTTCATCTCTCTAGACATTTTAATAATGATATGTAAGGTTTAGTGTAATTGTTGACAGGAAATTATAGATATATTTGATTAATATATACCACACGGGAAACACGCAATCTGATTGGTTGGCTATCTCTGGATTAAAGGACATTATCCTGTGTAGATAATGCTTGAAACAAAACATGCTTGAAAAAAAAAAAAAACCCAAACCTCACAGCTTGTCACGGTTTATTACTTTAAAATGGAGAAATAAACCATAAAAATTTCAATTTGGGTTTTTTTTTTTTTTTTTTTTTGGGGGGGGGGGGGGGGTTCCTGTATAATATATACTTAAACTTTACTACGTGTGATTTATTACGTTACTGCGTACGTCACAACGTCCACCTCACCTTCGGGTGCATAACCGTTGCTCAGTCATTTGCCAAACTACTTAATCCTAATAGGGTCGTGGGGCAGGATCCTATTTCGGCCATCTCTGGGTGAAGGCGGAGTACACAATGAACTGCTCTCCAGACCATCACAGGACCAACACACACACACCTAGGGGCAATTTGGAACAGCCAGCTAGCCTAATGTGCATTTCTTAGGACTGTGGGAGAAAACCTACGCAAGCATGACGAAAACACGCAAACTCCATATAGAAACGTCCTCGCCGAGCCTGGGACTCGAACCCAGGACCTTCTTGCTGTGAGGTGTATGTGCTCATCACTACGCCACCACGCATGATCGTTATCTATATTAAAAACATTTTTACCTGTAAAGAAACCCATCTACGCAATACGAGCTGGAGCTTGTCAGGAGGAGATCGCCGACCATGAAGATCTTACGGAGTTCTGAGGGTCTTCGCTCATCAAAGCCAAACAGTGCGATTGATTTAAAGGCCTGTATTTTTTATTAAATTTACAAATAATGTAACAAATCGTGTTGTATCGGTGCGCAAAGCACAGTTTATATGAAACTTGAACATCCTATAGTGCAAACCACACATTTAATTCAACAGGTAAACGCTGCCAATGATTCATTACATGTTTTTGCTTGGTTTACATTTTATTCAACTTTTTTTTTTTTTTATTTAAACATTTTGCACAATGTTAAATAGTGTATGGAAAAAAAAAAAAAAACACTGAAGTGACTAAATGGCAGAGACACAACATTGTAAATCGAGAACTCGGATAGTAGTACAAAGCAAAATAACTTAATGACAGGTCAGTAGCATTAAGTAAACACACTGTTGGGATGTAGTTCTTTCCACAGGAGACAAAAACGGAAAATGGATGGGGAAAAAAAAAACCCTTATTGGAATTAATGCAGAAGTGATGCCATTATGTGACGTTGTGGTAAATATCACAAGTGACCGAAGTAGCATGCAAGTTGTTTATTATTATTTTTTTCCGAATGTGTCAGGTGGTGCAGAGAACTGCATTTGTACGTATTGGCACTTTGCTAAGCGGCTTTATTATTTTTTTAACAGGTGGAAAGTGAAGAAGTAAACAGAATATATATATATATATATATATATTTTTTTTGCAGTAGCAGTGTCTATGTTCCAAATAAAATAAAAAAGGTGATATCGGAGTAATGACACGTTTGTACTCAGTAAATTCTCCTTACTGCTGGAGTAAACCAGGGACATGGTCTCTACCCAGTGTATCCTAGTATTAGATATATTGCATATTCTGCACTGCAGCTACTAAATATCACTTTTATTAACAGTAAAACAAGGTGCTCAGGTTATGGAATTCAAATCGGCGCAAACCACAACTCGGGAGAAATGTCGGAATGGCGCTGGGTTTCCGTCGAACACAGAATTAACGGAAAACTCGGATTTGCTCGAAAGCCAAACGAAAACCCAAACGAAGCTCTGCGTTCTAGATTCACGGATAAAGCGTTGAATCAGAACAAAGTTTGGGAAAAAAAAAATAAAAGAAGTTTATTAAAACCTTGTTCTTAAACACTGAAATAAAATACAGCCAGTTGGAGAGAGTAAACGGATGCTAAGCTGTATTGTAGCTCTCTACACGTGGACTGTATTAATAACGTGAACTTTTCTGGTACCTAAGCTTTAAGGCAATGGCGTGTAAAGTCTAGCAGATCCTATCAGTGATCAGTAGTTAAAGATGACAAAACTCACTGCTCTAAGCCTTGCTGTTGCAGTCGTAACAAGCCTGTGCCACTTCACGGATTAATAAAGCTGCCGTTTGCTGCTCTATATCAATTACACAGACATGACACGAGGACACATCTACTGACCGGGTCTATACCGACGTTCTAACCTACACGAACACACTGTTCTGATTTATTCAGCATTCTAAGTGATATATTAAATGTTGTAAGATTGCTGCTAAGATTACTTTTAAACAAGCTACTGATCTGCAGGAAAAGCCCAAGGCAGTTATTTTGACAATAAAGCAAGAAGTGTTTGAGATAAAGGCAAGCGCAAGTAGGAAAGCGGCGCCGTTTCCGACACTAGCGCACAGTAGAGACAGTCTTGTGTTGGTGAGGTGCCACCTGACACTTCTATTCTTGGTCCTGCCACTGAACTGAACTAAACGGAGCAGAATGTTCATTCTATTTAACAACAATCAATTAGCAGACAGACTAGTACACTCAAAATCCTCCCAATACACCACCATCACTCAACTTACTTTCCTCATCTGGACATCTGATCCCCAGCCAACACGAGACTACCACACTTCCTGTAAGCGCCGATTCGAACAGCTCATCTACACCCGGCCAAAAAGGAAAAAGAAAAAAAAGCCAGGCTAATATGGGACACAATAACACATGCTATACAACCCAGTGGAGCTTCTTTAACTGGTGGTCGGCCACTTAGCGAAAGGGTTAATGCAAGTCTCCATGTTAACTTCTGGGAAATCTACATAGCTGCTGAACATAGACCACAAACTACAACTGGGCAATTGTAGAAGCATTCCATCTGGAAACACCAGGACATGTTAGCATTTCTACTCGTACACTTGGGCGTAATAAACTCATGAAGGTTGTAGCATGTAACAGGTGGTGTGCACCACTTTCCCTCACTCTCAATGTTACCCATCACATGGATTTTCGTTTGGATAACGTTCTCGCATGTGGTCACTCCTCTCCTCTCCTCTTCAATATTGATTCCAATGTGAAGTGGCTGCCAATGGAAACACAGGGCACGTTTTTTTAATCCCAACAACCTGCCTATTGGCTGTCCCAAAGAAAAGAGTGTTCCTCACAGAAATTACAACAGTCGTGCCAAATTTACATGCTACACGAGCATTGATGAAAAGGAGGAGGGGGCGTGTTGTTGCTGATCTAAGAACATCGACCAGCAGACTTAAGGGCAGGAAGATACAAGACATGGTGTCCAATAAGTCTAGCACCCAAACCGAAAGCTCATCACTGTCCTTTAGTCTTAGACAACACTTTGAAGAGTCTACAACCCCTTTCTAACAGATATAAGGGAGATCTACGTATGTACATCACCAAACGTTACAGAAAAATGGCATCAAACTACAAAACGTTTCCACTAAAGGACACCGGGGGAGCCTGTTAATCACCGTAAGTGTAATATGAGCACCCGACTAGGCACCTACACGTCTCCGCTGCCAGAAAACGTAATCACAAAGCGCAGAAAAGCTGAAAGAAAAAAAAAAGGAAAGAATGCAAGGCACTAGAAACTCCAGTATGCTTACTGGGTAGTGGGGGGAGTAGAAAGAAAGAAAGAAGGAAAGAAAGAAAGAAAGAAGGAAAGAAGAAAGAAAATAAAACACAGATCAGGTATTCAAGTACGTTAATTGAAACTGTTTTACATTCACATTTATCTAATACAATGAAGAAGTACAAAGGGGGGAAAAGGAGGGGGGTTAAAGTGTCTCCAATAATTTTTGTAATAAGGTAATAGCTAGCCTTACATCACCTGTCACCTCATAGTAATAAATCCTGCTCATCCCACCTTTTTTTTTCTTTCTACCATTGCTTTAAACATATGTTGTCCAACAACATTTATAATAAATCACAGTGTTTCAACATCAATAACTGATGGATAAATACAGGTCCGTACAGAACACAACTTTTCTCATTTAAACACACAGTTCCCCCCCCAAAAAAAATTCAACCTGTCATCATGAGGTCCCAAATGCGCTCGTGATTATAAAAGCTGTAACAATGCTAAGAGATAATAGATTTAAAGCTTCACCAGCCTGCAGTATGCACAAACAAGCCACACAGGCACCCCTACCTCAATCCGCTCACCTCCAGCCTCTCTATTCAGGTTGTGCGACACCTGAACGAATAACTCAGGACTACTCTGTTAATTCACTGATCCGTTATATATCAGGCACAAGAACACATGGGGCGACTGGGTACACTGGTGTACCAGTATTCGTAATTAAGGGTGGATAAAACTTCCAAGGAGAGAGGAGGAGGTGGACGCCAAGCATGACTGTGTAGTGCAAAGCATGATGGGAGTTTATACTCGGCACCGCTTTGTAGTCTCAGGGGTGTCTGAATGGCCTCCGGCCAGGTGAAAAATCCACACAACCTTAAAATGATACCCCCAAATTTATATCTATATCTATAAAAAGACAGAAGCTGTACATGAATACTCGTTTTCTCTACTCAAGGCCACTTCCTGTGTTTTTAATATGGGCTTCGGATTTTCTATTCTTATTGCATTAGCATTCGAGCAAGACACCAGGCTAACGGGAGATTCAGTTTGTAATGAAGCCGTTCTCGCTTCCCCTCTCTTCCGTCACCGGTTCCAGGGACCTCAACTGATTAAAAAGGTGTGAGATAAGGTGAAAGAGTCAGAGGACGCTTAGCAAGCGGATCCCAGGCGACTCTGGAGCAACATCGATGTACACGTTCATGAGATTTTAAACAGAAAAGAAAAGAAAAAAAAAAAAACATCACCCTCCTCTTTGGCTGCTTAAACATTGCTCCCATTGTGTGTGTGTGTGTGTGTGTGTGTGTGTGTGTGCTGTTACTTTATTCATCTCTCCTTTACGTCATTGTGCATTCACCTCACGGCATGTAAACCAGAGTGCAGGGGTGACTCATCCACACGGGGTGTGTTTATGTGTGTGTGTGTGCAAACCCAGGCTACGCTCACACCAACCTCACCACCAGTCCATGTGTCTCAGTCCTAGTCCTTCTTCCTCTCTCTCTCTCTCTCTCTCTCTCTCTCTCTCTCTCTCTCTCTCTACCTATCATGGCCTCGCACAGACTACACCCGTCCTTATGTGGTCCTTAAATTAGGTCCTCCCGGGTTGTTGACTGAATTTTGCAGCGTACTGATATGGAAGGCTTGCAGAGCGCCCGGGGCTGTGGGAAACTGGCCCAGGGTCTGAGTGTGAGCGGCTGAGACACTGGTCCACGGGCCGTTGTAAGGTGCGGAGGGGTAGCCGTACTGAGGCGCAGAGCAAAGCGAGCCTTTACGTGCCCCCAGAGAGGTAGCAGGAGGGTTGGACATGGATGAAGCCATGTTGGGACACAGCTGACCCGGAGCGGAGAACTTACGGGCCAAGTTTCCGGAAGGAATCATCTGAGGAGACAAGAAATATGCTCGAGTTGATATCGAGGATGAAATAAATTTACTTCACTTATATCTCACGAAAATCATCACTGTTAAAAACATTTCCTGCTTTTCACCAGGAAACCATTGGGGTAAAAACTCATCCGGAATGAAAATCTGAATCACTCCAGTCTCTCGGGGGTCGGTGCTGTATCTTACCTCATAGCTGTGGCCCTGAGACGGGGCCTGCTGCTGGGGCTTCAAGCCCCTCTTGCCCTGTGACAGGTTTATAGCATCTCTGGCCCAGTTGTCCACCAACTTGTGCAGGTCGTCGGTGAACGTGCCTTTTCGGCTCTGGGACGCAGTGGAAGGAGGCTGCGTTTGGTTCTGCCTCTGTCCTGGTCCGCCCACTGTGTTTGTGCTGTTCGTCCCTGTAGCGAAAAGAGAGACAAGAAGAGACAGAAAGAAGGAGAGACACAGAGGGGGAGGCAATAGAGCAAGAGACAATGGAGTGACAGTGACAACGGAGAGAGAGAGAGAGACAGACAGAGAAAGAGACAGAACGAGAGCACAAGAGAGTGAAGGAAAGAATAAGAGAGTACAAGAGACAGGCAGAGCACGAGAGAAGGAGAGAGTATGAGAGAGCGAAAGAGAAAGACAGCGAGGGAGCGCAAGAGATAGTGTGTGAGAGAGAGAGCGCAAGAGAAAGACAGAGTGCAAGAGAGAGCGAAGGAGAAAAAGATAGCAAGAGTGAGAGAGAGAAAGAGAGAGAGCGTGAGCAAGAAAGAATAGAGTGAGAGAGAGAGAGTGAAAGAGAATGAGAAAGAGTGGGCAATAGAGACAGAGGGTGCGATAAGGAGAGAGAGCGAAAGAGAGAAGGAGAAAGTGCAAGAGGGATGGCGAGGTGGAAATCAAGAGTGAGAGAAAGCAAGAGCAAGAGAATGAGAGAGCGAGCAAGAACAAGAAAGTGAGAGAGAGAGAGAGACAGCAAGAGAGTGAGATTAAGAGTGAGAGCAAGAGCGTGAGAGTGAGAGAGAGAAAGAGAGTGAGAGAGAGTGAGAGCAAGAGCGTGAGAGTGAGAGAGAGAGAGAAAGAGAGAAAAAGAATGAGAAGGATTAGTGAGAGAGAGAGAGAGAGAAAGATTAGTGAGAGAGAGAGCAAGAGCAAGAGTGTGAGAGTGAGAGAGAAAGAGAATGAGAAGGATTAGTGAGGGAGAGAGAGAGAGAGAGAGCAGGAGAGAGTAACAGAGAGAAGAAAAGAGTGAGGGAGGGAGAGATGGAGAGAGAGGGAGATTTAAGTAAATCCTATTATAAATCTGCTTAACAGATACAATCATAAGCACACAGAACATATCAAGGTGTTCATGTATATTCTCATATACATCACATCACATCAGGTGTACAGGGGAAGAGTGACGGTGGTGAAAAGCCCTAATGAGCACCTGGAGGTCCGCTCTGAGGCTAAAGGGATAATTTTATCTCTCTGAATCCAGCCTGAAAAACAGGGGCACGATGAAAGAGTTAAGACATCAGAGAAAGTGCATTCACGGTGCTCCAGTCTCATCTCATCTCTGTTAGGCTTCAGTCTCACGCTCTGGCTGGCTGCAGTGAGCTACAGCGGCGTTAGGGGGAGCCAAAGAGCAACACACGGCAATGGAAATGGAGTTTACTGTCGGGTTGAGGTTCTACAGCTGTAACCTTAAATGAACTGCGAGGACACAAACTCAAAGTGGATCCTGGCAAATATTATGGGCTCCATTTGATTTTTTTTTTCTTTCGAGGTGAACAAGGTTTTCTTTTACAAGTCTGCTTATTCCCGTAACTACACTGAACCATAATATAGTACCGTATATATAAAAAAAACTCATCATTAAAAAGTTCTTTGATGTTCTGGAAGTACACAAATAATTCTACTTCAAAAAATTCATAAAAAGCTAATATCTTGCTTAAAAAACAAACAAACAAAAAAACCCCCTAATAAACAAATAAACAAATAAATAAAGAATCTAAGCATGATTTAAATTACTGGGATATTAAATGCTTATATATGAAATTCACCTGGGCTCCTATGGGCATGTCTGGGGATAACCGGCGTATAAAAGCTGACTCTGGTGTTATTACTCATGTTCATGTGTATGAAGAAAAGCAGACAGTGGCAGACGTGCGCAGCAAAACAATTCAAAAATGACCACAAATAAACAATCTGAACAGCCTGACGACGGTTTTGGGAAAGAAAAGGAAGAACACGATCATTTTTACTGGTGATGTTAGAAGAGGATCAGCATTCAGTGCAGAACAAAAGAAGCCTCCAATAAAGCAGCAGGAGAGACAAGATAAAAAAAAGGGGGAAAGGGAGACACGGCACCAAGAGCGAAGCGTAAAGCAAAGCTCCTGACAGGAGGAGAAGACACACACACACACACACACACACACACACACACACACACGGCTCGACTTCAGCATTCATCTGCATGACGTGAACCGTGACCCATGTGCAGTTCACTGAGGAGTCGAGTGAATGAACAGAGGGAAGAAAGCTGGACTATTCTAAAAATGTAAAACAATTTGTTTCCAGCAATTAACGAATTAATACTGATATCAAAATAATAATTAGACCAACTTAAATATCACTCACGGGGCGGCACAGTGGCGTTGTGGTTAGCACGTCCGCCTCACAGCAACAAGGTCCAGGGTTCGGGTCCCGTAATCGGCGAGGGCTTTTCTGTACAGAGGTTGCATGCTCTCCCCATGTTTGCGTGGGTTTCCTCAGGGTACTCCGGTTTCCTCCCACAGTCCCAAAACATGCACAGTAGGCTAATTAGCTGTTCCAAACTGACCCTAGGTGTGAGAGTGAGTGTGATTGGTGGTGTGAGTGTTGACCCTGCGATGGCCTGGCGGGGCTGTTCAGGGTGCACCTCGCCTTCGCTCACTAGCACTAGATTATTATAGGGTGTATACTGCTATAAAAATCTGGTTGTCCCAGAACATCAGTTTTAAATCCATTAAAAATTTGTCGATACTTGTTGACAGTCCAACTTTTACCCCGATGGTGTAGTGTGAAAGCTACCGAACCACTTTATCCTGCTTGGGTCAGAGGGAAACTCAAACCGGTCTCAACCAACTCTCGGTAAATGCGGGGTACATCCTGAACAGCCCACCAGTCCATTGCAGGGCCAACACACACACACACACACACACACACACACACACACACACACACACACACACACACAC
>JAOUQZ010000014.1:15944586-15957007 GCA_028564935.1 Neosilurus hyrtlii | reverse complement strand
ACACACACACACACACACACACACACACACACACACACACACACACACACACACACACACACACGGCAGCTTGTTATTTTCAAGGCCATGGTTTGGTACAGAATGTATAATCAGCACCCACTTGGAAGGCAGTAGAATAAAAGCATACCAGGCTGAATCGGGCTCTTACTGCCCTGGGAACTTGAACGGCTCGACTTGCTGCTTTTGCTCTTGGTGTGTCGGCGCCTGCGGCCAGCCAGGGTCACGGCGGGTGGGTTTATGATGGCGGGCGGGACTTTGCCGACGCGGGCGAACAGCTCATCGATCTCCTGTTTCTGCCGGGCGTACAGCGCCTGACTCTCCATCATGTGCCTGACAAGAAACACGCAGAACTTCTGACTGAGAGCTCGGCAAGAGAGTTACTTATTAAACAGAGTGGAGAGCTGATCAGTGTTCTATTCACATGTCAGTATGACAGTAGATCAGCGAGTATCATCTCTGGGACTGATGAGAATGAAAAGAGAAATGTGAATGAAAAACAAAGTGCAGTAAATAAGCTCAGTGTCGATACCAGACATGGCGGGGGAATCCCCGGGCCTCCCCAGGCATCACGCAGGGTCCACTGAAGATTTTGTGGGCGATTTGGGGATATTTTTTAAAAACGCCAGTCAAGCGTTCCCTCAATAAACACAGGTGTTGACACAAATAGAGTACGACTTAATAAAATATATTTGAATAAATGTAAATTCCAGACATTTATTAGTTTATGCTAAAATATGAAAATTTTGACCCCCCCTCCCCCAACATAACATATTAAACTGTTATATCAAAAAAATAAAATCGCAGTCCTGCTACTTCCAACGTACAATTTTATGCATTCCCACTGCATTATATCTGATCATTTCATTTTCACACACATATATATATATATATTTATTTATTTACTTACTTATTTCCTTCTTTTATTTTGAATTCCATCACCCTTACCCCCCAAACCCAATTTACTCAAACAATTCAGTTCATTCCAGTTTTATCTGTATTGAGCATTTTACAACTAATATTGTCACAAAGCAGTTTTACAATTTCAATGCAATTCTCACCCCTCACGTGTCACATGACTACAAGCGAACAGAGAGGGGCGTAAACAGGCACACGCGTCCTCCGTGACACCTGATGCTACGCGTGCCTATTTAGGGAAAGCTTTGCATGCATGCGCTCACTTTGGTCACATGGTGATCACTTTGAGTGAGAAGGAGGGGAACGTATGCCGTCCCTCCTCCGTATAAGAGCTCAGCCAATCAGCTCCCATGGACTCCCCGCCGTGGTTGGCAACGTGCATCAGCCTAAATTTGAGCTTGTGATCTCCAGGTTAGGAGCCGTGCGGATTTCCGACGCATTTTATTTTTGATTATTTTTTAATTAAGACTAAATTCACTCCAGTGAGGGGGGTTTAAACCGCATACAGGCATGCCGCTGTATTCATCCATGATGACATCACTGTGTTTCTGCGCAGGTGTTAAAGACCTGACCGAATTAAAATCACAACTTTAAGTGAAATATATTTGCATGAGCAGTAAAAAAGAGCGAGAGACAGAGACAGAGAGAGAGACAGAGAGAGAGAGAGATGCGTACTTCTCGCGTAACTTGTTGATTTCCTGTTTAAAGTTCTCATCTTCAAACTCTGAGTCGTTATCACTGCTGAAGTACGAGGTAAAAGAGTTGGTCATGCTCAGCAGGCTCTTGCCCTCAGGACTGATGGCAGCACCGTTGCCCAAAGGACTCTGGGGTGGCGGTTCTGGAGTCTCTGCCCCCCCAGGTGCAGGAGTTATAGGCTCCTCAGCTGTTAGGCTCACGGAGAAACGACCCACCGTGGTTTCACTTTTGGTGGTGACCTGGAAGCGGCCGATTGTAGTGGACTGGCTGGGGGGCGCAGGGGGCAAACTATCCACCACGTCGCTCCTTGACTCACGTAGCGGAGAAGAAGCCTTGTGCAGGGTGTGCTCGGGACTGGAGAGATTAAAGGATGAGGAGGAAGAGGTGGATGAAGAGGTGGTAGAGGAAGATGAGTCACTGAAGGTGGTGGGAGGCTGCAGGGGAGAGTCATCAGCTGCTAATGACACCTGGGAGATACAGAGAGAGAAGAGAAAGAAATGAGGGATAAATGAGTTCGACGGGATGATCATTTACTAGAGAAGAATAAAAAGGGAAAAAAAGTTATATAATGCCGTGAACTTTAATTAAGGGTTTGAAGAGAGGAACGTAGTAATCACCTGAAATCGGCCCAGGGTAAAGCCTGCAGGTGCAGGAACAGACCCCGCCTCCGCTTCCAGAGCAAAAGGAACTGAAAGAGACATTTAGGAGACATTATATATAATTTAATAGCTATTCAATTAGACAGTAGAAGAATATCGGGGCTACATTTTTAATCTACTGTTTGAGTTTATCGTCCTGTCATTTAATGACATCTTTTCTCCCAATGCAATATTTTGGAGTTGATTGAAAGAGGCGGGACACACCTGGCTGCCCTCCAGCAGGCATCCCCGTATGGGAGGACTGCAGAGGAAAGAGAGAAAGTAGGAGATTAGCATGTCATACACACCCACAGCAGTGTTCGCTGAGCCCACACCGGTCCTGTCCTGAATGCGTTGTGTTTTAAACTTCTAACAAACATAATTTCTTTAAACATTCATAGTCATGAGGATCTACACACTATGCTTGGACACTTAGGACAGATGACTGTCTTGTCTAAACATTTAAATGCATGGCAGTGTGTGTGTGTGTGTGTGCTCTGCACCTGGTGTGTGACACTGCTAACCGTCACTGTCTCAGGGCTTAGAGCTCGTCTCAGCTGGGCATCCAGATCCTCCAGAGGCTGCTGGGACTGAGGAACAACCCGGTTTACCCATTAGTGAAGTCTAATCATAGTAAGTTAGTCACATTGAGCAAAAAACAGAAACACAAACACGCGCACACACACACACGAATACATCATGAGGAAAGCAGCTTAAATTAATTTTGCAAAAAAAAACAACAACAACAAAAAAAAAACACCATGGCTTTAATGCGAGTTTGGAGTCTGCTGAGCTTTTTTGATGGATACACATCGTTCTAAAACAATGAGATCCTTTTACATCCCATTTTCCACATTTTAAATAACAGGAAATGAAATGCTCGGTTTACAATTTAAATCTGCTTTAAAGTCTTTACATCAGGGAAAATCTCAGCTTTCTTTTAACGGCAAATCATCAGATTTAAGTGTGAATTAAAAAAAAAAAAGGTGTAACAGGCATTGTACACATCTCAGGGAGTGAAACAGATGAATGGATTCGTGTATGACTGCAGATTCTAGGTTTCTAACTGGGGTACAGGTAACTCTATATATATATATATATATATAAATATATATAACAAATACAAAAAAATATTCCCCCCCCAGAGAGAGAGAGAGAGAGAGAGAGAGAGAGAGAGAGAGAGAGAGAGAGAGAGATGAGAGCAGGAAGAGGGGGGAAGAGCAGAGAGAAAGAAAGAGAGAGGGAGAGATAGCCAGAGACAGACAGACAAAGCAGAGAGGGGGAGAGAGAGAGAGAGAGAGCGAGAGATAAGAAACAGGAAGCAGACAGAAGAGAGTAGAGAGAGACTGAGTGACAGAGAGAAAGCAGGAAAAGAGAGAAGACAAAAATAGGGCAGAGAGAAAGACCAAGGAGAGAGGGAAAGCAGAGAGAGAAAGAGGGAGGGAGAAAGAGAGAGGGAGGGAGGGAGAGAGGGGGGGGAGAGGGAGGGAGGGAGAGAAAGAGAGAGACACAAAGGGGAGTGAAAGAGCAGGGACAAGCTGAGAGAGCAAGGGGAGAGAGAGAGAGAAAGCAGAGAGAAAGAGAGAGAGAGAGAGAGGGAGAGAGAGAGAGAGAGGGAGGGAGGGAGAGAGAGAGACACAAAGAGGAGTGAAACAGCAGGGACAAGCTGAGAGAGCAAGGGGAGAGAGAGAAAGCAGAGAGAAAGAGCAGTGAGAGAGAGAGAGAAAGAGAAAAGGGGAGGGGGTGACAGTAAAAGAGAGGGAGAGAGAAAGAGAGAGGAGTGAAGGGGCAGAGAGAGAGGAGTGAGAAAGGGAGAGGCAGGAGAGAGAGAGATGTTAATAAGAATCACGGACCTAATGAGATTCACAGAAATGTGATGCCATGCTAAATTGATATTAATGTGATTAGCGAGCTCTCCACATGCCTGGGTTATTTTTCAGAGCAGTAAGAAGGGGGGCGGAGAGGTCAGACTGGGGTGGAGGGGTTTAACATGGTGAGGAAAGTACAAGGCTAATAAACGACAGAAGTGAAGCACTGAAGGGAGGAGAAGGGAAGAATAATGCACCTGAGTTAGACAAGGTCCCGGGAAGAGAGGCGGGTGTTCTGTGGGTGGCGTGCCGGCCTGCTCGGAGCCGACAGGCAACACCTAGCAAGATGAAGATGAAGATCAAACCACAGCATTTGGTACAGAGTGCCAGCAGAAAAGTGCCACCTACAGGCCAAGTGCAGTTTACAAGAGGAACAAGTCGCACCCTTTAACTGGCCACACAGTCTGAAGGTATTTCCACGTTTAATTCCAATTTAAATCTATTAAATGGATTTTTAGAAAACATCTTTCCTCCAGGGAGCCCCACAGTGCAGGAGAGGTATTTTAACACAATCCATTCATATATTAAACTCTATATTAAAATCTATTCATATATTAAACTCTTTTATTAAATGTACAAAATAATACTGTATTTATTATCCAGTACATTCGAGCTTGTTAGTCCTGATCGTTTCACTCACAGAACCATTCAAATTATTCATTTAAAGACTTTTTTTGTGGTTTGGAATAAAGAGTCAACCAAATCAAGGACACAGAATATTTAATATCAGTATACACTACACTGGAACGGTGCAATCTGATTGGTTTACTATCTTCTGGCCTTAGTGGATCACACTGTCTGAGACTGATTACCCCTCTATCATACAAAAGCCGAATTTTTTTTTATTCACTAAATTTTTAATTAACCCCGCCCAACGTCTTGAGGTCACTTCTGGTGAAAAACTGCTAACTCTGCACTTTAGCACACCGCTAGTAATCCATGGGATAAAATGACCCAGTTTTGTGCTTTTTATGGTCATTTATATTAACATAAGCGTCTGTATCACTTAAACGTGTTTTACACATACACACGATTTATGCTGTAAGGACAACCAACACCACTACTCTTTAAACTCGTGCTCATTGTTTTCCTATGGAAAAGGTTTTGGCAGACTTAGTGTTGGGCGTCAATCAACGGTATCCTTTAGTTCTGATTGGTAATCCTTCAAGTAGCATCACAGGAAAGTTTAGCTCGGTTGAACTGCGAACCCGCCCACTTCGTTTCGCTCGAGAACATCGCTGGTCTCGTGCGCGATAATGACTTTTGTCACTTTTTGGGCTTTTGGAGTTCACAGCTACTATAGCGTGAGAGGAAATAGGAACCAACTTGCTTTGTGGACGTTCAAAAGATTACATATGTAATATAAACAGATACAAATATCATGCACATCCCTCTTGAATAAATAAACTCTGTGGCCCCAGAGGAATAAAGCAACTATTAAAAATGATGCGACTTGAGATTGGCAGCGTTATTATTTTACAATGGTACAACATTCCCAAAATGTAATAAAATCCCATGCAAGCTCAGGTGGTGTATGGTGTTAAAGAGAAGAATAGTCATTCCATAGGGTGTTAGTGGATCTACAGAATGAGGTAACTGACAGAGAAAGAAAATAAGTGATCATGTCAGGTGACATCCAGACACATGGGCCACTCACCGGCATTCGGGACAACGGCGCTTTGCTGACAGGGGTGGTGCTAGTGACTGGGGTGGTAATAGGAGAGCTCAGAGGTAAGCTAGTGGGAGGAAGAGGGGTGGTGCTGGTGGTGGTGGTGGTGGTGGTAGGGGAGGACGATCCGGGGGCAGCTTGCTCTGTGGTACTAGAGTCAGCCGGGGCGGAAGGAGGACCAGCGCCCATGTCCATGAAGAGTGAGCGTAGCTTCTTGTCTAGGGCGTGGATGTCATCGATGCCTGGGGTTTTGTTCTGAGGGTCGCCCTCACACTCGGTGCAGTGAGAATGGCTCCCACTGAGCATAGTGGAAGGCTGTGGTTGGCTGTGAACCAGGGTGGGCTGCACCACAGGGGTGTTGCTGGTGACTGGCACATGTGGCAAAGTGGCTGGGAGTGGAGTAATGACACTAGAGGCGAGCTGAGGAGTTTGAATGATAGTGCTAGGGGTAACAGAAGGGCTGATTTGGGCTACACTGGTCACGACAGGAGGTTGTTCTGTGATTCCACCAGCGTGTTGGCAAGGAGGAGGGATACTGCTCGATACTGCGGGTGCTGGAAAAACAGAAGATGGGGTTGACGAGGGCGGGGTTGAGAACGGTGGAGCCGCCATACTAGTCACAGAAGCTTGACTGACAGGCAGAGGGATCTGAGAAGGTAAGGAGACTGCAGGAGCGACTGAAGACGGAGGAGGAGAGGAGGACGAGGAGGTGGAGGAGGCTGTCAGAGGAGGGCCCGCTAGCTCCGAGGATTGTGGTGGAGATGACAGCATGGTAGTGGAGGATGGAGGCAAGGAGCTGACTGCAGGTACCAGAGGAGGAACGGAGGTGTTGAGAATAGGGGGCGCTGTTCTCGGCCCAGAGTCATACTGTCCCTGATGCATTTCGGCGAACACCTGCTGCAGAGAAAGCGTCGAGGCGGACTGAGAGAGGCCCATCGCAGGCAGTCCCGCTGCTGAGAAACACACACATAATAATATTAGAGTTATTATGTAACCAACCCCTTAAACCGACGTCAACAAGATTATTAAAATCACACTGCAGCACACTGTAGGCATGCTGTTCCTGAGCACAGGATCACAGTGTGAGAGAACGGATATTTTTATAACAAGTCATGCAGTAGTTATACATAATTCATTATAAATCATGTGCAGTCGCAAAAGGACAGCGTTATCATGGAAACATATCCCTGCTTACGTGATGCAGGCTGCTCAAAAATAGGAGCAGGAGACTGAACCGCGCTGAAATACTGATCCTTTAGTCTGGACTCAGGAACGGGACTGACGATGAACCTGCGGCCTGCCGAGGTCACCACCTGTGACGTGGCACACGCGCCAGCGTCTGGACCAAGAGCAGAGGCTCAGGTGAAAAGGTAATAGCAACAGATCAAGCGTGAAAAGGAGAAAGTTCTGGGATTGTGAGGTTCTACCTGACTGGATTGGCGTGTAGGGAGCAGTCAGCAGTTGCCCTTCAGGATTACTCACGATCTGGGGAACAAAAGCGGGACGAGCATGAAACATGTTTTTCATTTCTTTGAAAATTTACTCATCATTTTTCTCCCTTTAAAATTTAGCCATAGCTGATTTTCAGCCATCGATTAACCCCCCCCACTCCACCCACCACCAATCACAAGTCAACTCTCTGTGACATGTGATGCTGCCACCTGCATCTTTACAAACTGCTGTGCATGCGGATTCGGAGGGTGGTGGTGGCTTAACGCACTTAGAGGCCCATGATTGGCTGCTGATCACTTACAGTGGTCCAGCTTCAAACCTGCGATCTCCAGGGTGATAGCTGTGCACCTTGTCGATGATACACTATGCACCTTTAAACATGACTGGCAACATGGTATGAGGTGTAAAGGATAATAGAGAAGGTAAGAGGCTCCACATGCACAGCTCTGGATGCCGTACCTGGCTGCCATCACCTTGAAGACCCTTTTCATCAGCAGTCTCGATGATCTCTCGAACCTGCTCGATAAAGGACTCTCGCTCGCTCTCCAGAATAAACTCACTCACAACCTGGTGGGGGAACACAATGTTCACAAAATACATCAAAAATTAATAGCACGCATGTTTCAATGGACAAAAATATGATAAAACAAACATAAAATCCGTCCAGGAGTCTTAATTAAGCTTCATTTTCTTCTGTTTTGAAACAGTGACACCAGACCCAAAGTGTAATTAAGTGAAACAAAATCAGCATTCAAATCACCAGCCCTTAATTAAGTCTGTTGTTCCAGGAATTTGGGATTTTATTTAATCATATCGAGCGATCATGAGAATTCATTTATGGCGATACGCCTTCGATCGGGTATCCCAGTACGAACATCTGGTCAGCGTTTGAAAAAACAAATACAATCCATTTTGTCTTGCTCCACTAGCAAATCCAATCTGATAACAGTGTGTGTTGTTACCATGATCTGAGCGATTTCCTCCGGATTATCTCCATCCAGGTCGAACTTGAAAGTCACCATTTTCCTGTTGTGTGTTTCCAGCTGGCACTCGGCAACCCTGTCGCCCATATTCGTGATCTAAATCACAAACACCGGAAGAGGATGTCAAACCTAAATCCAGATATGAGGTAGAAAGAGAGTGAGAACGAGAACTGTGTACGTACGTTCAGGACGTTAAGTTTGGCTTTGGTGATCTTGTCGTGGCGGGAACGGCTTCGGACGGATCTGCGCTGGTGCCGTTTGGACGAACGACCCTCGTGCTTGCCACCGTTCACACCCTCGCTTCCGTCGCTCATGCCGGACGCCACGTCAGAGTGGCTGCTGGGAGGAATAAAAAAAATGAAATATATGCTACGCCAAAATAAATATGCTAAAGTAAATAAACCTTTTCAGCACTGAAAGAGTGCAAACCTCTGCCAAGTCAAAAGAAATAGTAAAGGACACAGCCCTTCTGGCTGGACCATTAAAAAAAAAAAATTCATCCCGTCTCACAATGTTAAAGAACATTAAAAAAAATTCCTGGATCCAGAAATTGATCCAGATCATCTCCAAAATCTCCTCTGAGTCACTACTCTAAGTCAAAAGCACTGAAAGTGGAGACTCCTTCCACTAATAAATATCTCCTTACAGAATTCATATTAAATTATATACACACATATATATATATATATACACACACATATATATACGCTTTAAGATTTGTTCTGCATTGGCTCGTCTCGGGACTGTTGGGGGTGGGGAGGTAGTACTTGTGGTTAGCATGTAGCGGTTAGCATGTCCGCTTCACAGCAAGAAGGTCCTGGATTTAAGTCCGTGACTCCAGTGTTTCTGTGTGAAGTTTGATGTTCTCCCTGTGCTTATGTAGGTTGCCTCCAGTTTCCTCCCACAGGCCAAAGACATGCCCATTAGGCTAATTAGCTGACCCAAATTAACCTTGGGTGTGAGTGTGAGTCTCCACACGGCCGTAGTATGTGTAAGCGGTTTGGAAAACGAATAAGTGGGTAATGAGTTTGGAAATGAAGAATTAAAGCAGGCCCTGCTTTTGTTTTTCTTTTTTTTATTCATTTATTTATTTATTTATTTGGCTGGGTGGAGGTTTTCACTCTCCGGGTCTCCTTTTTGTTATATAAGATACATCTATACAACTGAGCGGTTGAGGGTTAAGGGCCTTGCTCAAAGGCTCAAATGTGGAAGATTGATGGTAATGGGACTTGAACCCATGACCGTCTGATCAGTAACCCAGAGTCTTAAGCACTGAGCCACTGCTACAGTACTAATACATACTGTATTACAGGGCACATTTTTTATTTGTTTATTATAAGGGTTGGATAATGTGGAGCTTTTGCTGTAAAAGGAAATAAGGTAAGTAAGTGAACTGTTCTTAAAAAAATGGAAAGGATACACAGATAAAGAAACTGGAAAGAGGTTTACCTTTCCATACTACTGGACACTGCTGGAGCCTGAAGCTGGGACATATCTGTAGTCTGAGAGCCGTTCTGTGGTACCTAGAACGGAAAATGGCAAAACTCAAAGATCACCTCAGGAACAGACACGAGCACTGAGAAGGACGAGATGTTAGGGGGGAGAAGGAACCGGACAAGGAAGGCTGATAGTCATACAAAAGCCATATTTCTGATACTTGTTTACTCCTCCTACCATCACAATCAGAAATTATACTAAACAACATTAGCATAAATAAATAACAAGCAAAAAATTTACTGCAACACAATAACACGTTCAACTGTTTGCTGTTGTTCGGCATGGCTTCTTTTCCAGAGGTACCTGAGCCAGGGAGTCTGGTGCTAGCCCGGGCTGCTCAGTAGGACTGGGGACAGCCACACAGATTGTTGGCACAGTGGTCACAAGTGGCAGAGACGAAGGCATCATCTGGGGTGACGATGACAAAGTAGGCGGTGCCGAGGAAGGCGCAGATGGTATGATTCCTGGTGCTGGGGAGGAGGGAACTGATGACGCCACGACAAGGAGTGGCTGATGTCCCTGCGCCACTGTTAGAGGGAGTGGCTGAGCAGGAAGTGAAACAGGAGGTATAAACGCCAGGCCAGGTACAGATGGCTGAGGGAGATAGGAGAGGGGCAGTGGGGTAAGTGTGACAATCGGTTGGATGAGCGGCGAGAGATCTGGTGTCTGGACAGGCAGGATCGGAGGGGGTGGTGAAAGCTGCAAGGCCAAATTCAATAAGGGAAGAAAATGGGTCCATTTAGGCAATCAATCAATCAATATGTCATAACAGACTAGCAGGGATCAGCACGACATCATGCCTCAAGCACAAACACGTCAGCATCGAAAATCCATTTCAAATTAAACTGGGGGGGGGGAGGGGGGGGGGGGGGTGCAAGACGTGCCACTCCGTGTGCCAAGACAGTTCCGAGTGTTCGCAAAACCAGCCTACATAACAGGCATGATTAAAAAATAATAATAATATGAAGAAACACACTAAATCCACAGACTCGGTGGTGGTTCTCAGTGTCATACGAACACACACACACACGGTGGGGTAGCGCACACCAAATCACGGTGCTGAAGGCTAAAGCATCCACTCAGAAGGGCTACCTGCACCAGAGCGAGCTGAGCCGCCTGGTATTGGAAGAACAGATGATCCACGCATGGTGACGGGGACACGACCCGAGGACTCAACTCACTTACACACTGCTGACAATCATGCAAACACACACACACACACACACACACACACACACACACACACACACACACACACACACACAGCATGCCAAGAGATGAGATCTGAACCTACATACCTGGGTGTATGTATATGATGTGTATGAGATATATATTGTTTATTATATATTACACTAAAACAATTATTCGCCCCAGGCTCAGAGATTATCGGTGAATAGTCTCCATGTTCCATCTGGGGGACTATTCCATGATGTCCACCTCAGCTTCAGCAAATGATTGTTAAATGTTAACCGATTTCGCTCCAGGGCAGCATGGTAGTGTAGTGAGTACACGTCCACCTTTCAGGAAGGGGGACCTGGGCTTAGTCGTTTCCTCATCCTCCGCTCATGCTTACGTGGGTTTAATCCGAGTACTTCGGTTTCCTCCCACAGTCCAAAGACATGCACATTAGGCTAACTGGCTGTTCCAAATAGACCCTTAGTGAGAGTGGGTATAGGTGTGCGTGTTGCCCTGTGATGTTGCCCTGTGGCTCGTGAGCTGTTCAGGGTGTACCCCGCATTCACCCAGGGTCGGCCTCCCTGCAACCCTAGTAGGTTTGGCAAATGCATTAATGAATGTTTTTGCTATATGTATACACACACACACACACACACACACACACACAATTCACCATTATTCATTTGTTTATTTGCCAAACTGTTTAATCCTACGAGGGTCGCGGGGAGGTTGGTGCCTACATCACTTGACACTGTGTGAAAGCAACACACACACAACCATTCACACGTCACACTCACACCAGCCAATTAGCCTAATGTGCATGTCTTTGGACTGTGGGAGGAAACCCAAGTTCCCAGAGGAAACCCACACAAGTAGAGGGACAACATACAAACTCCTCACAGAACCCAGGACCTTTGACCTGTGCGGCGGACGTGCTAGCCTCGATGCCACCGCATAGCCTGCTATAGAAATCTCATTGTGGTTAACTTTTCATTGTTTCCGTTTGTATATACTAAAACTCTACAAGAGAGTTAAAAGGGACACCTGTTCACATGCGTGCGCAAGTTCACCGGCATCCGTCAGGATTTTTAAAAAATGTAAAAATAAGTGAATAAATAAAAAATAATTTGGAGAATATCATTTTAGTGTACTTTTTGCTTCTGCTTTCATGTAGGATATACTAAAATAATTATGCCCCACAGGAACTTTTACTACTTCTACTATAACACGTGTGGATAAATGACTACTTTTCTTTTAGTTTTTATTTAGTCATGTTTCAGCTTCTTCTGGAACGAGTCTGTTACTGTTTCATCTTCATCTTACATCCTATTTCTGCTTACTATACTGCAGCTATGAAGGACAGTGTAGTAAGATGTACAGTAGATCTGGGATGCTATGCCCATCTCTGCAAATACTATAAATAAGAAATTAGCGCTAACATTAGCAATCTGTTTCTTCGGGCATGTGTGATACCTGTGTAGCAGGAGATCCAGGCTGGATGTGCAT
>JAOUQZ010000014.1:15934586-15939586 GCA_028564935.1 Neosilurus hyrtlii | reverse complement strand
TAGAAGGAAGTGTGATGGATCATGAGCTTCCATGCTAGAGAACGGGTGAAGGCTGCTCCCATGGCTGCGGTGGTAGGCAGGCTGAAAGTGGCGCGTATGAGCCTCTAAGATTGACGTGCTCTTGCGGCGCTGCACGTTGAAGCCTTTGGGCAGGAAAGACGGCGGCGGGGAGAAGGAGATGGGCCGCTCAGGGATGGAGGGGAAAGAGAGAGACGCTTCGCATACACCCGAGCCCCCTCCAGCGCCATATGGCTGAGCCAGAGACTGCGGCTAAAGTGACAATAATAACAACACACGGCATCGTCGTGAGGCAGCAGAAGAAATGCAGCATCATAGAAATACGTAAAGAAGCAGAATATGTAGAGAGTGAGGAATAATACGGCACATACAGCAGGTAAACACATCACAAAGCAAAGAAAGCTCTAGAACATAGAATACAGTACAAGGACATGACACCCATTTAAATGTACAAGCGGACTGGAGCAGTATATAGGTGTGAAATTAAATACAGACACTATAAGGTTGCGTAGCTCCAGCTTCACTAATTGCTGACGCTCTGGTGGTAAAAATACATTTGCCAGGGGAGCAGTCAGTCTTAGCTTCTGGAAGAACACAAAACTCCTAAGCATCCGCATTTAATGTGAAAAGGAGCGCTCATGGTGGGCCAGACCCGGGAACATAAGGCAAGGCACACGAGCATCTGAAAGCACTTGTTTTATCATCCAAATGCAAGATTTCCTCTAATACCCTTCGATTAACGTTAAGGGTTAAGATCACATGATAGAAAAGCGACCGAAAGCGTTTTTTCTGCGAATTTTAAATAAGTATATAGTGTGAAATTTGCGAGTAATTTGCGATCGGTTTGCAGATGTTTGGCAAAAAAAAAAAAGGCAAATCTCCCGTCGTAAATCAGTCATGTTTTGTTTACTTTATTCATGCATTATTTGTGCTAGCAAAACGCCAATAAAATCAGAAAGATGACAAATATACGAATATGGTGGATGCCAGCAAGTAACAAAATTTGCCGCTTTTCCTTGCAAACAAAAGTCAAATAATTACCGTTGCAACCTTCTCATGACATGTATGGACTGTTTGAGAAGAGTTTCAGACTACTGTGCATCAGAGCCTTGCTTTGGAACATTTGCAGAAATTTAAACCAGCCTGAAATTGTTTTTGCGACGAGTTGTTTTTGCGACGACGCCCAAAATGGTCGGCTACAGACAGGGTACAGTAGACAGATATTTTTCATCTAAAGCACAAACACTTGTAACAAGCAATATTATATATATATATATATATATATAGAAACGGCATGATCCTATTGGTTCACATTATCTTGGGATAATAAATGTGATCCACCCCATAAACTAAGGATAATGCACAGTGGTCAACACGTTTCCGCCAGCAGAGCCATTTGATAATATTCATCAACATTTTCCAATAAAAAAAGTCCAATATAGAAAAACTCACTAACTTGACTGCTGTGGACACTCATTTACAATCCCAGCGTAGATGATCCTGAGGGAACCCCACCCACCAAATTTGATGATCCTATGACACTGTGACCTTAAATCAAGGTCAAAGTGACACATATATGTTCCCATTCAATTTGCCCCTGAGGTGGAACCACACACCAAATTTGGTGATCCTATGTCATTTCCTTCCAAAGTTATGGCAGTAACAGACGGATGGAACCCACGTCTATAGCTCCTGCTCCGTTCAACATTGGTGTGCCATATGTCACAATATGCCATAAAAAGTGCGTTTCATTTGCTTTTATTATGTTCCCATGTAGAATATACTACAACATTTATTCACCTGTATTACTGCTGAATGCTCACCTTAACATTCCATCTCAGGGACCATGTCTGCAATATCCACCTAGCCTCCTGCTCAGAATTATCTATCACCCATTTAAAATGTTCAATTCCCATTCTTAAAATCATCATCTGGCCTAGTATCCATGAAGAATATTTAGAAACTACTACTACTATTACTACTACTAATAATTATAATAAGCTATCAAATGGTTAATTTTATGTTATATTTCTACTTTATAGGACATAAAACAGGCCTCAGAATTAAAAAGATTATCTGTCTATTTGTGGGCAATCCCCAAGTTTCAGATGCCAGTGCCTCGGTGTACCACTAAGATCTGACCCATCAGGACGCTCCTGCTTCACCCAAATACACTAACATACAGGGCTGGCAAAGAGTGCTGGGAGGCTGGCACGGCGCCGGGGTAACACACACTCCAGTGCCTTGGAGAGACGGCCTGCGAACGTCTCGCCGTCTGACATCCCCGGTCTGGGGGAGACTGCCGGAGGAGGGGTGGAAGGAAGCTTGGGAGGATACGATGGAGAAGAAACACAGGGAAAGCAGGGCACGCAAACGGACATGCTACGACCACGACGCACAGCGGGAGGTGGAGAAGGCTGCAGGCGAAGGGGAGGGGGAATGTAAACATATAGAGGAATTGATGGGACAGAGGAACATGGATAAATTACATCAACAAAGTGATAAAACATCAGCACAGAAACTTCATCCAGAGACTGACGTGAACAGAACAGGGATCTTCACACACAGACATTCAGCCTGAACTTACTCAGCTAAGAATACACACTAATAATTAACACCAAATACTACAACAGGCGTCATATTGGAGATGTATATTAATAACAAGAAGAAGAATGATGATACATATATTGCTACTACTACAACTATTAATAATAAAATAAATGCTACTACTAATAGCAAAAAAAAATTATTATAAAATAAACTACTGCTACTACTAAGAGTGACATGGTGGTGTAGAGTTAGCACGCTAGCCTCAGAGCAAGAAGGTCCTGGATTTGATTCCCGGGCTCGGGCATTCCTGTGTGGAGTTTGCACGTTCTCCCCATGCTTGGGGTGGGTTTCCTCCAGGTACTCTGGTTTCCTCCCACAGTCCAAAGACTTGCACATTAGGCTAACTGGCTGTTCCATCAGTGTTCACATCTAGTATGTGTTACTAATAATAATTTTAATAAAGAAAGTGTTTAGGTTTTTGTAAAAGAAATCCGAATCAATCCTCCCACATTTCTACATTAAATGATATGCATTTGAAGTATTAGATATATTCCACAGTTCTTTTTTTTTTTTTTTTTTTTTTTTTAAATAAAGATATTTTTGGGCAGTAAAGACCAGGCTTGTGCGAAATTCCGAACAGAATTGAGAATGTCTCCAAAATTCCACTTCAATTCCATGAATTTGAACTGAGGTTGCAAACAGGAAGTAGAATTGCAATTCAAATTCGCATTGATGGAAGTAGAATTGAAATTTCATGAAATTTCAATGAATAGTTTCGATGTATTCCAGAATCATGTTTTACAGTATAGTTCCATACATGACTGTTTGACATACTTCATATTCAATATTATTACTAAGAACACGCTGTCTACCCGAGTAAACCATGTCAGGGAGAGGACGCTGATCTTTTGGTGTTTTGGACAGAAAACCAGAGCAGTTTTCCAAACCTAGCTGCACTCGCCTGCAAATATCTGGCCACACCTGCATCCTCTGCACCCGTCGAGAGGATCTTTAGTGTTGCAGGAAAGATATTCTGACCAGAAAGACGTCGTCTCAATGATAAAAACCTTTGAGGAACTTCTGACAATTAGATGCAACAATGTTACCCTATAAATTAACGGTAAATTATTATTGCATTCACCACGATTTTGTTTAATTTTAGTCTTTGTAAAGTATTTTTAGTATTAAAGCCAAAACTTTTGGTAAACGTGATTAATTCTTCCTGATACGTGGCTATAAGGACTTTCTCTGAATTGCAATGAATTTAATTCCACTTTCTTTAATTCCGATTCAACATTCTGTGGGGTGGAGCCAATTCAATTCAAATGAAACGAATTAAAAACTCCAAATTCGGAATTTTGCACCAGCCTGGAAAAGACATCTTACAGCATAAAACCGAATGGAAATGAGAAAGGACCTGTTCAAACAAAAGAACAGACAATAATTAAAGAAAACACAACAAATAACCATGAATACAGTGCCGTATACAATACAATATTGAACAAGTGATTTAAAAAAAAAAAAAAAAAAAAAGGTTTGAAACCAGCACTGCTGTACAGACTCCAGACTCAGCAGGTTAGCATCAGGTACCAAAGATGTTTTAGATGATTTAGGATCACACACAACCCCAGGAGCACTGATCCCATCACTAAAAACCACAATATCTGTTTAAGAAAAGCAAGAAAAGGAATAATACCCTGAAGATATATCTGAATATTAAACACAGAATATATTTTATAATATTGTACAAATAATATGACCTAACATCGAATATTAAATTCAGTGCTCATCTTACTTTACGAAGAAACGCCAGTGAAATCACTTCAAAAGCATTATGAAAAACACGAGATGCTTAATGACGTCCCCGACCTCGCGGAGCAGCATGATCGACGGGTAACCCTTCCTTTACTAGTCCCCCAATTACTATCTACCTGCAAACTTATGGGACGTTTCAGCACATTAATGAGTGATTCTAACTAATGGATTTTTTCTTAGCATTTCTGCTGCATTTACCTACTTATTACTCAATAACATTTACACAGTAAATTACACACACGGTGATTTTCAAAGAAAGCATTTCTTTTTAGAAATATGGCCTCAAAGTGTGCCAACACCTCTCTGAGGGTAAAAATAAACTATGCAACGGTCTGATTAGGGTTTCATCATCTGGACTTGCAAAGAGAGAGAGGGAGAATAATGGATGGAGGGAGAGAGGAATAGGGATATGAGAGAGAGAGAGAGGGAGAGAGATTAAGATGGGATGGGAGTAAGAGAAAGAGGAATAGGGAGAGCGGGGAATGGGGAATACAAAGAGAGACAGACAGAAAGAGAAAGACAGAGACTAAGGGATGAAAGTAAGAGAAAGAGGAACAGGGAGAGAGAGAGAGAGAGAGAGAGAGGGAGAGAGGGAGAGAGGGAGAGAGGGAGAGAGA
>JAOUQZ010000014.1:15908284-15919409 GCA_028564935.1 Neosilurus hyrtlii | reverse complement strand
GAGAGAGAGAGAGAGAGAGAGAGAGAGAGAGAGAGAGAGAGAGAGAGAGAGAGCACGCTTCTTAACAGCCACCATTAAAAATAACCTAGTAAAAAACAAAAAAGCAAATATTACCCACTCAGAATCAGGATATTTTGCATATTAAAGGGAAATTAAAAAAAAGTTTGCCAATATTGTACACAAATTTGTATATCAAAAGTCCCTATGGTTTTCCAAGCTGCTTCTTGAAGGGGGGGGGGGGGGGGGGGGGGGAATACATCTGCACACATTTTGTACACACATTGTAGTGCGAAATGTCACACGTGATTCACTGGTATGCGACAGTAAATATGGAATTCATCTGCATATGAATGAACAGTGAAATGAAACATTTGTTCCTATAAATGAGCCAAAGTTTGTATGAAGTGTGTAAACCGAAGCTTGTATGATGTGTAGACATGCCTAGTTTTATTTTATTCAAAAGTTCACTACTTTATATGTGATTTCTTAGTTTAATATCGGTATAGTGTAATTTTTGCCTTTTTCCTGCCTTATATGAACTGATGGATTCACATCCTATTCTCACGATTTTGCACACTCGCGTGAGTGAGATAGCAGCCTTTTCAAACAGGCTAAGGCAAACTATCCAAAAGATTTTAGCAGATTGCAACTTTGAAAATGTAAGTAAAAACAACCTGATAATGAAAATACACATACGTTCATGTGTGACAGGAGAGTTTGGAAGGCTTGCCTTTCATTTCACTTCAAGTATGTGAGGAATTTCTTGGAGATTAGACAATCAATCCAATAATCTTACAGTATCATGCAGTAATTATTAGACAGTAATACATATGGCAAGAGAAACAGAGCTAAAAGTGGTGTTTTACTGACAATTGTACAATGATAGCTGATTATACTGAAAAATATTGTAAAACGGATTTGTAGCGTCATAATTATTTTAGACTAAAGTGCAATAGATTAATTACAGCTACATTAATTTATTTATTTATGTTTATTTTCTTGCTGTTCATGCATGGTGATGCGTTGGCTTTGTTAAACTCCCACCAGGAAGCAGATGAAAGACAATAGAATAAACGATTTGGAGGACCTTTCAGAAATTCAATTACACAGGTTAACCCAATCAATCCTAATTTCCAGAACAGACCAGTGTGATTAATGAGCAGTGGCCAGTATAGTGACTGCGGTAAACCAAATATCAGTGTAAAAACAAAATAAAAAATTACCTTAGAGTTACCTTGAACTCAACACAGTATAAATTTGTAAACAGTCTCTTCGGAACTAAAACTTTGCATGTTTTACATCGAGACCAGGTTTTTCTTGTTTTATTGTGTCAAATAATTCCTATTTCGTAATAACAAATGCTGAAGGGGTTAAAATGAGCTTGGAGAGGTTTATAGCATGCTTGTTAAATACCCTGTAAAAACCCATTTAAACCATTTCAAAAGCCCATAGCTAATCAGTGTATACACATGGGATAAGAGATAAGCGCCAAGAGAGCAGCTGTGATATTATTTAACATGGAAGGGCGGGGTCAGGCTGACGCACACAGCTGTAATTAAAACCTGATTTTTGTTCTTCGTTAATGTTAGTTGTGTTCATCCGTCTCCGACTCTAATTGTAAAAAATTAAAAAGGTGACACTTCGGTCCACGGGAGTTAAATCATTACTGAGTGAAGAGTGATACAGGTGCTATACACACTATTTCTAGATCTATATTGTGGTGTTATGTAATGTATGTTTCATCAGAGGACAGGAAACACTTCCCCTGTCCTCAGTGGAGATCGGCATTGCCGTTGGAGTTGCACCATAGCCAGCCAGGGTGTAAATGCATAATTCTCATTTCATTGACCTAATGAGTGAAAAAAAAACAGACATGTTTCCCAGACATTTAGCCATCCTGATGTGGAACCCTGTCAAAGCCACTGAGATCCTTACACCTGCTCATTCTTCCTGCTTCCAACACATCAACTTCTAGAGCTGAATGTTCACTTTTCACCTAAAACATCCCACAACTTTGCAATTGTTAATGATGTCACTTCCATCACAATGTTTCTAATAGTATGAATGATCAGAGTATTTACACATACTCTATGTGCACACACACACACACACACACACTTTAAAAAAACACCATATGCGTCATTCCATGTGAGATCACCGGGTGCTTCCTGGGTGACTAGGACTTCCATTAAATTTTTTGGAAGTACCTATATGTTTGATGAACACATGCAAAATATTTCTGATTAATATCAAATAGCTTTGTAGATGTTTTTAAAGATTTTTTTATTTTTTTGTTGGTGAAAATGGATAAATTGCTATGGTTCTGATGCTATAGACAGAGAAATGAGTTGTTGAGTTCATTTTGGAAAGATTTTTTTTTTTTTGTATCTTGGGTACCCAAACATTATACATTATATAATACAAATTTCAGCTTCTTATTTGCATTTCTAGCTGAGATATTACTTTTTAAAAAATAAAAATAAAAATGAATGAATAAATAAAAATAAAAATTGGTGAGCGAGTAAAAATTGGATTTAGGGTACCCTTCTTTAAAACATTTTATCTACAAAACTATTTTACATACATAGGTACTTCCAAAAAAAAAAATAAATAAAAAATAAAAAAAACCTTCACAAAAAATCTGAGTCAGTGACCTGGAGAGATTTTGGAAATCCTGGTGATTTCAGATGGAATGACCCAAATGCCAGGGAAAGCGGTCATTTTAGTCACCTATGGAGCTCTATTTCTATTATGAACTTGCAATTCATTTAGTTCGCACTTTTTATACATAAACAAAATGTAGAAAAAGAAATCTTTTACGTCACTGCTCAAAAAAATTCCAGTCATGACTAAAGACTGCACCACTCCTTAAATTTACTAATCGTTTGTGACATGATTAAATAATCATAGCTCAGATAATTGTCATAGGCGGCTATTATGCCGTGACTACAGCTGTTTGTTTTTATTAAGAAAACTAGAACAAGCTTAACAAATAAGATGATTAATTATTGCCAATTCCCTGGCTGAACCAGTATGTCTTTAAAATCAGATAACACTCTGACAGTCTACACAGCTTGTTTACTTGGAGCTTTTGTGTCCTGCCGAGCATTAAAGTGTCAGGTATGTGCTCAGAAGGTAAAGCTGCTAACTGGCCATACATCACTTTACAGCTTCATGTGGTTTCCGTTTCGTTCACAGAAGAGTTAAGTAAACATGGAAAATTTCAAGTAAAAGCCTTGAGGTAAGAACATGAATTTTTATTAGAAATTGCACCTCGGCTCTGTTCCAAGTCAGAGAATTTGATAGTAAAAAAATTAGACTCACCAGATAATAACAGGTTGCTTACATATTTTTTTTTTTTTTTATGGGTGGTGTCCCAGCAGTAAGGTTTTATAGCAGATAAAAAAAAAGACGAGGCTCTTTTTAAAGGGATGTTTGACTGACATTTCGAGTTTGAGCTAAAAAATAAAACCCAGGAGCAAAAAGAAAGGACGCTCACGGTATAAATGCCCCATCATTCATCACCTTCAGCACAGCCCAAAGAGCTTCACTCGTTTCTTAATGTATGGTAAAGAACTCCGAACTCAAATTAACGTTCTGTACTTTCCTTTACAATGTCACAGCTTTGGAGAACCAACTATACAGTGTTCATTTGTTTGGCACACAGGGAAGCTCTTAAAGGGTATTTTACCTGCCCATTAAGGAGGCCCGGAGTAATAAACCCTTTACAATTTCACACAGAAAGGGAGCAAATGAGTTACGGAGATTTATGGAGGCTGATCTGGTGTCCTGCCTTCCGGATGTAACATTATCACCGTTCAACCTTGTACCACATTCTTCTTCCTGTATATTTTAATTACATCTGCGCCGAGGGTTACGCTTTTATCATCACTGGTTTGTCTGTATTTAATTTGTTTGTTAGTAAATTTACACAAAACTTTATGAACAGATATTAAACCTTTTTCTGGAGGGTTGGAGTACGGACCACGTAAGACGCCATTAGATTCTGGACAAGATCCGAATTAAATTCTGGATCCAGGAATTTTTCAAATGATTCTTTAACATTGTGAGAAAGACATTTTTTTTTGGACGTGTGGTATTACGGCAGGCCTAACAGGGAGTGCCGTGTACGCTGTTCATTTTTTTCAGCTTGGCGGAGGTTTACACTGTTTGAGTCTTTGCACTAATTAAAACGACTTTAAATGACTATACACTCGACCCTCGATTCTACAGACCCCAGAGTTTAACGGATGTCAGAAGCTGTGGACAAAGTCTGGAGTAGCCGATTCTGTCTCGGAGGGCTCAGCGGTCGTCAAGGACAGACGTGAGCCGCTATTTTGATAGTCGGCCGTTAGCTGGCGCGTGCGTCAGTGTGCGTATAGTAGTGTCACATTGGATGATGCAATTGTATATACATACGAAGCATTTTTCCCTATTTTTCCATAATTAAATTGTTGTAATTACCCACTTCCCAACCATTCTCGGAAGCGAGGACAATCGGCAAAACTGGACCAGTCCTCCACCGTTTTTGAAGATGAAGCCTTCCGAAAGGTTCTGTGCATGATACAGGTTCACGTACGCTAAATAGTGGTTAGCACGTCCACCTCACATCAACATGGTCCCGTGTTCGTGTCTCGGGCTTGGGCGTGTCTGTGTGATGTTTTTGTTCGCAATGATCTCCCTGGCTTGCGTGGGTTTGTTCTAGGTACTCCAGTTTCCTCCCACAGTCCAAAGACATTCAGTTGTTTGGCTGTTCCAAATCATCCCTTGGTGTAAGTGTTAGTGGTTGTGGGTGTGTGTTGGCCCTGTGATGGTCTAGCGTGCTGTTCAGGGTGTACTCTGCCTTTGCCTGGTGCCGGCTGAGATAGGCTTCAGCCCCTTAGTGACTCTAATAGGATCAAATGGATCAGCAAACGAGTGAGAAAATAAGTTTGTTTATGTTCTCCAACAACCAATAAACAATGTGCAAGTCATTTTAGACCAGCTGTTGATGTGGAGATAGAGGGCGTACTCACACTAAAAACAACTGCCTTGTACCTTTCCCAAAAGCGATTCAACCCGCAACCAATCTGACTTCAAGTGAACCGCCCCGAAGGGCAGTGTTTTACTCGGCGCAGAAGCGTTTTCGCCCTCGCAGTAGGCTTTCGGACTTTCACATGCCATAACGTTTGTCCTGATTTACAGGAAGTGAAGACATTTATAGATACTATAGATACGAATCAGCTCCTGTTCTTTCACAGTGTCACAGTGCCATGTTTTTCTTCCCCCTAAATCAGCCACCAGGAAAACCAACAGGCCAACGTGCTACTTTTCCTCTGTGAAAGCCCTCCTGGTGATTTCCCAGGAACTGTACACATTATGTGATTACTCCCAAGTCCTGCGCTGACATTTAACACAGTCTGGCTAAACTGATGTTAAATTGCTGAACAAAAGCATGGGCTTGCGCAAAAAGAGCTGAACATCAGTCTGCCGGGAGAACAGGATTAACAGAGCACTTAACACAGCATGTTCCGCTGTTTATTATCAGAGAGAGAGAGAGAGAGAGAGAGAGAGAGAGAGAGAGAGAGAGAGAGAGGAATACATGCACAACTCTGACTGTCCTGCTTTTCACTTTCTTTGGCCTATTTTAATTCGGCCTCCTTCATCTCGAGGGTTACTTTACTACAGTGATGCTGATGCTGCTGCTGCTGCCCTTGTTCTGGATATAATTAATTCATCAGTCCCAATGATGGAGGGAACAAAAAAAGGTCAGCTTTAATTCTAGATCTCAACATGCCCAACACAGCTTTAACCAACATCAGGTGAGGGAAGGAGCTTGTAATTCCAGAAACTAAACCCCAGCTCACATCTAAAGCCTGTTTCCCCACCTATACGTATTTTTGTTATGGTGGATCACAGCTGATCAAATTCCCACTTACTAACGCCATGGCAAGCCTTATTTGTGATGCATCCTGCTCAGTTTATGCAGAGTGCTAGAGTATCGCAGGACTGTTGTGGTGGTGTATCTTAATGGCGGCTTTAGTCATTTCCTGTTGTTTCGTACGGGCCCCAAGAGCTACGAGAAGCCATGACTTCGCTGTGGTGCGGATACGATTCTTGAAGGTATATACGACAAATCCAACAAGACCAAGAGTGCAGTAGTATCTGATGTATGATAATTGTACGTATGATAAAAAACGTTTTTTTTTTTGTTTTGTGTTTTTTTTGTTTGGGGGGTGGTTTAATAAACCTTGCTCTACCGTACCAAAAATCGTACACGGCGATTTGCGACAAGATGAGCGAAACTTCTGTCAACTAGAGCTATATGCAAAAAAATGGATCATATTTTTGATTAAGACCAGATAAATTAGGATTAAGCTAAGCTAGGACCAAGATAAGATAGGACCAAGATAAGCTAGGATTAAGATGAACTAGGACCAAGATGAACTAGGACCAAGATAAGCTAGGACAAAGATAAGATAGGACCAAGATAAGATAGGACCAAGATAAGATAGGACCAAGATAAGATAGGACCAAGATAAGCTTGGACCAAGATAAGACAGGACTAAGATAAGACAGGATTAGGATAAGACAGGATTAAGATAAGGTAGGATTAAGATAAGATAGGACTAAAATAGGATTAAGATAAAATAGGACTAAAATAAGATAGGATTAAGATAAGCTAGGATTAAGATAGGATTAAGATAAAGTAGGATTAAGATAAAATAGGATAAGGATAAGATAGGACTAAAATAGGATTAAGATAAAATAGGATTAAGATAAAATAGGATTAAGATAAGATAGGACTAAAATAGGATTAAGATAAAATAGGATTAAGATAAAATAGGATTAAGATAAGGTAGGATTAAGATAAGATAGGACTGAGATAGGACCAAAATAAGACAGGATTAAGATAAGATAGGATTAAGATAAGATAGGATTAAGATAAGATAGGACTAAGATAGGACCAAAATAAGATAGGATTAAGATAAGATAGGATTAAGATAAGATAGGACTAAGATAAGATAGGACTAAGATAAGATAGGACTAAGATAGGACCAAAATAAGACAGGATTAAGATAAGATAGGATTAAGATAAGATAGGATTAAGATAAGATAGGACTAAGATAGGACCAAAATAAGATAGGATTAAGATAAGACAGGATTAAGATAAAATAGGACTAAGATAGACTTAAGATAAAATAGGATTAAGATAAGGGAGGGCTAAAATAGGATTAGGATAAGGGAGGGCTAAAATAGGATTAAGATAAGGTAGGACTAAAATAGGATTAAGATAAGGTAGGACTAAAATAGGATTAAGATAAGGTAGGACTAAAATAGGACCAAAATAAGATAGGACTAAAATAGGACCAAAATAAGATAGGATTAAGATAAAATAGGATTAATATAAGAGGATTAAGATAAAATAGGATTAAGATAGAATAGGGATAAGATAGGATTAAGAAAAGATAGGACTAAAATAGGATTAAGATAGAATAGGGATAAGATAGGATTAAGAAAAGATAGGACTAAAATAGGATTAAGATAAAATAGGACTAAGATAGGATTAAGATAAGAGGAAAATATATCTATTGTCAACTACCACATGAACAATTGGTGATAAAATAAAAATCCTTAATTCACTTTAAAACTCGACAAAAGTCACTTTAAAAGTCCACAAAGTTACCAATATATTTTAAATGGATACTTTATTTATTTATTTATTTGGTTTTACATTAGCAGTTCTGAGAATCCTGCACTGGGATCGCCCCCTCAAAGATTCCAGAAGTGAGTTCACTGTGCTGATATTAAATTGTATTTAAATTCTTGCTTGAAAAAAAAAAAACTATATAAATAAACATGGCGGCACTGTGGCGCAGTGGTTAGCACACCCGCCTCATGGCAAGAAGGTTCCGGGTTCGATTCCCGGACTCGGGGCGTTTCTGTGTGGAGTTTGCATGTTCTCCCTGTGCTTGCGTGAGTTTCCTTCAGGTACTCCGGTTTCCTTCCACAGTCCAAAGACATGCATGGTAGGATAATTAGCTGTTCCAAATCGCCCCTGGGTGTGAGCGCGAGTGTGAATGGTTGTGTGTGTGTGTTTCCCTGCAATGACCTGGCGAGCTTTTCAGAGTGTTCCAGAGACGGCTGAGATGGGCTCCAGCCTCCCCATGACTCTAATTAGGATTAAGCGGCTTAGAATATGAATGAATGAATGAATAAACATGAACATTGGGTGCAGGTTGGGGGAAAAAAACCTCTTTTTTTTTATTTTTTTTATTTTTTTTTTATTTTATTTATTTTTTTTTTGAGGTCGTACCGCCAAGCCCTGCTTGAACTAGAACTAATTGCGTGCAACTGCACCAGCGGTTACACCACAGTTTCTTACCAATTTTTGTTAGCTTTCTTGGAACAAGACTCTTCATTACTCAGTAAATTTAGACCTAATGCAGATTCATTAAAATATAAAAAGAGGTATAATGGAATTAAATAAAATCTATTTCTACTGATAATGAGCGTTTCTACCTCAACAGCGGCTTGTTTTTTCAATGCATCCTGATTGTGCTTCTCTTTATATAAGAGTGATATAGTATAACGATACACTAGTGTGTTGACCGCCCTGCTGTTGAGGGAGTTAAAAACAACATGGCAACCCACTGCGTGAAGCCCCGCCGCAGGACATGATGTATTAGAGCCAGAAAGCTACCATTAGGTCGTAGCACCAGCGGCAACAGGTTACGATAGCCGTGAGATCGACAGAGCGCTAAAACATCAACTTCATTTAATTCGCACCGCTGTAACTCGTCTCCGGAGGTTTCATCTTTGGTATGAAGTGGCCTTAACATCTTTTCAATCTGAGTAATTTATGCTTCAAAGCATGTATTGAAATTCACATTTTCTTCAATTCTACTTAAATTAAATACAAAAACTTGGCTAAAGTATATTAAAAAAAAAAAGAAAGAAAAATCGAATCCGGTAACTGTTTCCAGGAAATTCTTAGAGTAATCCCATGATGTGGGACGTCTGATACCTGTCACAACTTTACTCTCACAGCCTATTTTTCTTTCCACTGTTCCCACCAGGTACAGGCTGAAAAGGTCATCTCCAACATCTCCAGAAGCCCAGCAGCAGATTCTCATACAGAATCCTCCCTGTGAGATACAAATCTGAAAGATATAACTCTCTTAAAGAGGCCCGGGGTGTTCCCTAAGGAACCCATCCAGTATCCGAAAAAGCAGCCTAATCACCTGAACCAAGCTCTCCTATCTCCACGGATCCCAATCTGCTCAGAGTCGGCTGAGGTAGGCTCTAACCTCCCTGCGACCCTAATATAGGATAAAGCGGCTCGGCAAATGACTCACTGGCCTGGTGCTTTTTAGTGACACTGAAGGATTAGCCAGGTGAAAGCTGTGCTTGTTACAGTTTTGTGCGCGCGTGTGTGTGTGTGTGTGTGCCACATGAGGGCGCTGCTCAGTCTGGAGTGTGGGCCACTCTTGGGTGCATCTTGTTCTCTCCGGTCAGAAGTGCTGAGTCTCTTTCACTCACCCCTCACAGGAATGTGTGGAATCTCGAACAGCAGCAGCTGGCGAGAGAAAACTAGCCCACACCGCACCCCTCACACGGAAGAGGCATGCCGCTCTCCTCCCGTAATCACTCCCCCACCTCTCTCTCTCTCCCAAATCCACTCTATTGTGATTCAGCTTTATTAAACAGACAATGACCAGTTCTTTCTGCTCTCCTGCTTCATATAAACTGTTACAGACAATCACCGCGGCCTGTGAGTGGCATTTCGGTGAAAAGCCGCCTCCCTGCAGGGCCACACAATGTTCCTGACACTTTCTGGATGAACAGCGCAGTAATAATAAGTTATACAAGCGTCCTTAGAGCCTTACAAACCGTAACGAGGACAACATGTGAGGATGAAATCAGAAAACTGGGATTGAAGTGACCTTTTTAAATAAAAGAGGAAAACACGTCACATTTCGTTGTCAAAATTATACAAGGGGGTACAGATTGTTTAGAAAAGAAGGTGAGAAGTGGGGTGCTTTTTTATTATTCCGACATTTCAGGCAATTTTTTTCCGATATGCACCAATGTTCTCCGATTGTTACCCAATGTGATTCCAATGTTATGTTAATATCCGATGTGTCGTCCGATGTTATTACAAGCTATACCAGTGTAGGCCATAACCGACAGCTGTGTTTGCAGGTACACGTCTGCTAAGTCGTGTGATGTAAAACAGAGAGACATCAGCGCCACTCACGTTTTCAGCGTGCCTGAGGTCATGAGCTCCGTCACCAGGACGATGTACTTGCGTCCTTTACAGGTAGACTCCCACGAGTCGTAGAAGCGGACGATGTTGGGGTGCTGTAGGCCCTTCAGCATGCCGGCCTCTTCTTTAAAGCGCTGACGCTCAGACTTGGACAGCTTACGGTCCTGTATCAGAACACACCGAGGAGACGTGGTGTTAAACACCGAGCAGAATTATTATACAGACGCAAATGAAATATCAGGATTAATAGATTACTGAAAAATAAGCAGTGCAGAGGAGCACGATGTGAATAAAGAAAAGAGAAAGAGAAGAGACAGAGAGAGAGAGAGAGGCAGAGAAAAAGAGAGAGAGAGAGAGAGAGAGACAGAGAGAGAGAAAGAGGGACAAAGAGATACAGAAAGACAGAAGAAAAGACAGAGAGAGAAAGTGACAGAGAGTGAAGGAGAGAGAGAGAGAGTGAGAGAGACAGACAGACAGAGACAGAGAGAGAAAGACAGGACAGATGATTGCATCAGATCATAATTCCATGATGTCCTAACGCTCTGAGAATTCACTCACAGTTTAATTCTTTATTCTGAAAGTTACTGTCTATACCCAATCCATCCTACATTCATGTGAACGCGCTGATATGAAGCCTGGACACTGATATCCTCCTGATATTCACCGGTCATACGAAGCTCGCCATCAACACTATTGGTGCGTGGACAGTAGGGGGTATAGAGTTGATTCTGATCATCACATTATTGCACACAGTTATTTTCCCAACACTAGCATCTGCAAGCCATTAGCAACTACTAATCCCCGAGAGAGAGAGAGAGAGAGAGAGAGAGAGAGAGAGAGAGAGAGAGAGAGAGAGAGAGAGAGAGAGAGAGAGAG
>JAOUQZ010000014.1:15878993-15894943 GCA_028564935.1 Neosilurus hyrtlii | reverse complement strand
ACACACACACACACACACACACACACACACACACACACACACACACACACACACACACACACACACACACTCTTTCGGAAGGACATCATCATGTAATGAAGGAAATGCTGTCACTTCAATTGTCTTCCTCCTCCGAAAAAAATTTCAACAATTAAACAGGAAACCGTGGAGGTCCAGAGAGCTTGTGTGTCTTCTTCCTCACCCGCTTGATTCACATCCTTTCATTTTATTCATGCATGACGCCACCTTTTACTTCTCACTAGGGCAGAACCCTTAAATTCCTATGTGATGATCTCCTGCTCTATCTAAACTGGTTTGCGTGCGTGTGTGTGTGTGTGTGTGTTGCGGTTAATGGAGAAAAAGTGAGAAAATCGGAGCGTGCTCTTGCCTCCCACTCTCTACAACGGCGTAGCTGGATCAGCTCCAAAGGAAAAGTAGACGATACAGGATGAGTGAAGCGTAGGAGGACAGGCAAGAGTACGATAACCAGCTCATGAGTGCATTTCAATAGCCATACGGTCCAAACCGCGCTCGCAAAATAGGACACTGAGCGAGAAGTGAAAAGAGGAGACAGAGTCATAAATCAACTGTGAGACTAAATCCGGTAACTGGGAATTTCCATTCCAACAAATCCCTGGGAATTCCTTCTTGAAAATCAATACTCTTAATAAAAAAAAAAAAAGGCTGGATCACACATTAGGGTTTAATTGGTTAAGGTACATGGTGGCCATGTTGGTGAGACCGCCTTGCTATAAGACCTCAGTAGAGCTGAAAGCACGGCTCATAGCCCCCAGCACAACGTCACTTCATTTAAGATTACCAGTAATTACGCTAAGGGGCGGCAGCCTGGTGCATCTCACAGCAAGAGTCCCAGGCTCGGAGTTTCTGTGTGGAGTTTGCATGTTCTCCCTGTGATTGCATGGGTTTCCTCCGGGTACTCCGGTTTCCTCCCACAGTCCAAAGACATGTACATTAGGCTAACCGCCTGTTTCAAAATGTGAGTGTGAATGGTTGTATGTGTGTTGGCATTGCGATGGTCTGGTGAGCTGTTCCCCACCTTCGGCCAGAGTCGGCTGAGATAGGCGCCAGCCTCCCCACGACCCTAACAGATTTACAGTGTGTAGCCAATGTTACCTGGTTAGATGGTTGCTAAGTAAAGACAAACACCAAGGCGGACATTTTCTCCCAGGTTTACAGCTTAAATGAGTCACAACATATGCAGCGTTATTATAACACGAACTCAACATTCTTCCCAAATCAAAGCTTCTCAAATGGTTATTAGCTAACCCGCTAAATTATTAGCAACTCCTGCATGCTAGCTTCAGAAACCCAACCGATGACACTGCATCATAGCTAGCGTAATGTAGTAACGTACAGTAAGCTAGTTAGGCTGCTAGTTAGTTTCAGGAGTACAAACTTATAGGGGGGGGGGGGGGGGGGGGGGAGGGCAGTTGAAACAGTTTCTGTCTGGTTTCTATCAGAGTAGAATTAAGGAATTAAATTCTGCAAGAATAATTCTTGGAAAAGGTGTTTAGTGATGATGTATAAATAGCCCAATTCCAGGAAACCAGACATTTTTTTTTTTAGTCGGGGAAGAAAAAAAAATAAAACTACTTCCCAGAAAGGATTTTCAATTTAGTCCAAATTTACCGTTTCGGGTTGTTTGGTTCTGAAATCACTGAGACATGATTGTGACACAAATCTGGAAACTTGGTTTTCTGGAAGCAAACTGATCAGGAAAGGGGTTTGAAGGGTGAAAGAGGGCAGAAGGGTTTGAGATTAGGTGTAGGTGAACATGACTGGTGTGAAAAGAAGAAGAAGAAGAAGAAGAAGAAGAAGGAATGTGGACGGAGCTTGAAACGTAACACGGATCAATATCGTGGGATCGACCCACTGCGTCGATTAAAAGACATGACTAGCCCCAGGTAGTGGGGTTGTCCTGCGTACCGGCGGGGAAAGTTCCGCGCTTGTCTCAGACGTGAAGGAAGACGTTTCACAATAACTAAATAAACGTGTCTGCTTTAAATCTTTCACTTCGCGAATCATTTCAGACCAATTACACTGCAGACCTCTCGGGAGTCGTACAAACTGGGCCTCCCTTCCTGACTTACTTTTATTTTCTCTCTGTCTCTCCATCACACACACACACACACACACACACACACACACACACACACAGACTCATGGTGGTCAAACCCCCTGCTGCCCCTGCTTGACCTTCGACCCCCCCTGAGACACTTAGGGTTTTGCTCTGAAAAAAGGATTGATTTATTTAAAACTGCACCCCCACCATCTGACGCTGAAAGAGAGCGAACGTGCCAACTTGCATGCACAGCACCACGTGTCACTGCCGTCGAGACGCCCTGCGAGGCTACACAACCCCAGAACATAGGCTACAGGGTCCCTCCGTTCTCCTCCTTGAAGCCTGGCAGTAGAACCCAGAGAAGTAACAATTTATTTTGTTTGTTTGTGTCTGCGAGTCATATCTGCACCTCTACACTAAAGCGTTACCCGTATGAGCCAGGGAAACCTCAGGGATCACCCCACAGCATGACACCACAAGCTACTCAACGCTCGGTTCCCTTTTTGTCATTTCTGTTCTTTTACGACCTTCACGAAGCACCGTGAGAATCCCAGCCACAAAAAACTCTCAGCATGAGTCGACTCAAGTGATGCAACTTCCTTCTTCTTGTGCCGCTCATTAATTCAACACTACAAATACTGTTACGTTTATATGTATATACACGTTTGATAGCATTTGTGGTTTTGATACTTTTTGGTCCTGTAGGTGCCACATGACAGAAATCGATTCAAATGACTCTGCTTCGACTACCGCTCGGACCCGATTCTCACATTTCATCCTTACCTGAAGCTCGCACCACGCTACTTCCACGGTCGTCTCGGTATCCAAGCCTTTGTAGACGGTTTTGAACGAACCACGTCCGATCTCGATGTCAAATTTCAGGAAGCGGCCGTCCGGTGACGTCCCCACGGCTTTGGTTTCCACCTCCTCATCCTCCTGCTTCTTCTCCGCCTCTCTCTGCTCTGCTTCCAAGCGCGCCTTCGCTGCTTCCTTTTCCCCCTCGGATTTCTCCGTCACTTCAGCCAGCGCTTCCCCTTCCCGCTTCGGAATACTGGTCACCTCGGGCTGTGTGGCTGCAGACTCGGCAGTCTCGCTCTGAATCCAAGTAACGGCTTCATGAACACGAGCGACCTGCTCGTCTACACCTCCACCCCCTTCCGCCGCATCCTCGACGTGCTCCTCTACTACAATGGCTGTACAGACCTCCGGAGCTCCATCGGCAGCTAAACTCACACCTGAAAGACCCACGGACACCTCGCCGTCCCGGAGAGACCCAGGGATGCAGGCTTTGCTCGGGAGGTCAAGCGCGGTCACATTGGAGTCACAAATGACACTGCGACGGAAAAACCGGTGCTCTGCCGTCTTGAGATCTTTGTCCATAGTGTGGCGGCGTTGTCGGACCTCAAAACCGAGCTTCTGACTCAGCATCGAGTCTGAGCCTGAGCTATTCACATTCTTAGGTGGGGGAGCCAAAAACTCCCCGTCATCATTAGAGTTTTTGGACATCGTTAATCCAGGAGGTGGGGAAAAAATTCAAAAAAAGCAAATGCTTTAAAGAATAAATAAATTACACAATCAGGGAAAAAAAATCCCAAATGTAAACTTGTGGGGGAAAATAATCAAAGTCTGTGTGGGAACCTGGGATTATTTTTGCGTGGGATTTATGAAGAGTTATTAATACACTCCGCAGGGTCCAGGTCCAAAAGAGGAGGAGTTCTTTTATAAACGTAAAAAAACAGGATGCAGTCACAGATCAGCAAGCGCGTATGGCGACAGATGACAAGTGTCAGATCCACACCATCCATCCTGCGGCGAAGCGGTGAGAGTCCACGCTGAGCATGAGGAACCGAACAGAGAACGGGCCAAGAGCCTGCTCGCCTTTGTTTATTATCCTTCCATCCACTGTATGAACAGCCAAACTCGGGTCCCGACTCACTACGAGAGAACACATGCAGGGAAAACGTTTAGCATGAAGGGAAAAAAAAACCCAGAACAAACTGCATACACATTTCATAATAATAAAAAAAATATATATATATATTTTCTTTATAAAAGAACCTTATTACCCACAATACCGTTCGACTACCTGTCAATACTGGTGCCTGTGATATTCATCCCTCACTTCATGTCCATCTAAATTAAGTGACGCGGCGGTGCCTCCTTTACACTCGCAGTGTTATAATTTTCCGACTAAATGAACCAAGTTTCTACCTTAACTCAGTGTCGTATAGCAGCAGTGCATTCTGGGCACTTGGGAGTACAGTATTATGTCTCATAAATGTGGCAAATAACAAAAAAAAAGCTCTTACACTTCTTACCTTACGAGTTAACAAGCAAAACCTGATGCATGTTTGCTAGCAAAGGGTCGGACAGCAAACAACTGGACATGTCTCCCAATCCCAACAAATCAAGTCCAATAAATTCGCGTCGCTGGCCGGCGCTTTATTTAATGTTTCAGAGCGGAGAATAACTTTAAGCTTTATTTTAATAGCTAGCAACTAAAAAAATCAATAATTGCCTTTACCTAAAACAAGCAGTTGTTTATTTTACTCTTGGCAGGTCATCAAGTCCATCAGTTTTTATAAGATGATCAGGACATGACAGGACATTCATTCATTTGTTCAATCGCCAAGTCACTTGATCCTCTCAGGGTCAAAGGGGTGCAGGAGTCTAACTCAACCGACACTGGGTGAAGGCAGGGTACACCCTAAACAGCTCACCAGTCCATCGCAGGGAAACAACCACACACAACCATTCACACTCACACCTAGGGGCAATCTGGAACATGCATTTGGACCGTGGGAGGAAACCGGAGTATACCTCCCTTTGCCCAGTGTCGGCTGAGACAGGCACCGACCTCCCCGTGACTCTAGCAGGAGCAAGCGGTTCAGCAAATGAGGGAGTGAGATCGGTCGATTTCGATATGTACGAGTCCAACAGCCAGTCATGTGTGTTTATAACGCGTGTGTGTATGTTTAGCATCATATGCTCTGTCGTGTATGGGGTTTCTTTAAAAAAAACTTTACCCCCAAAGTGTTCCCCTCCTCCCTCTCTCCCTCCCTCCCTCACGTCTTATCTCTGAATTAACGTTACTTTATTATGCTAATGAAATTTGGAGACGCGCTGCCTGTTCAGGCTCATCACGTCTCAATGAGCTGTCACACCAGGTCAACAACCGGCTGTAAAACTAAAAAAAAGAAAAAGCGGTCATAAATCAAACTAACTGGAACCCCCAGTGTGTGTGTGTGTGTGTGTGTGTGTGTGTGTGTGTGTTTATACTTTATCACATGGGAAGTTGTGAGAGATCTCCATAAAGCTACTAAAACAACTCCAGGTTAGCGTGAGACTGGAGCTTCATGCCAAACCACTGAGCTGTTGGTGGATGTAACCGAGAACACGGTGAGAAGGAACCCACCCCGTTCTGAAAGGACATGGTTTTCTTTTTACGGTCCCAGTCCTTGAGCGGCGCGTGGCATAGTGGTTAGCATGTCCACTTCATGGCAGAAAGGTCCAGGGTTTGAGTCCTGGGTGAAGCTCAAGTGGAGTTTGCATGTTTTCCCTGTACTTGCGTCGGCCTCCTCTGGGCCCTGAACACTTCAGACCATCACAGAGCCAGCACGCGCACACACACACACACACAACCATTCACACTTACACTCACACTTGGGGGCAATCTGGAACAGCCAGTTAGCCCACTGTGTAAGACTTTGGACTGCAGGAGGAAACCCACGCAAGCACGAGGAGAACATGCAAACTCCACACTGAAATGCCCGAACACGGGACTTGAACCCAGGACCTTCTTGTGGTGAAGCAGACATACTGACCCTCTATGCCACGGTTTAGACAACTGAGTTAAAAAATAATAATAATAATAATAATAATAATAATATTCAGATATAACGGAATCCATTCCAAGTTTCTTGTGTTTTTGTTATTCGAAACAAATTTTTAAAATAAATATTATTTTATATGTTTAACAGGGAATATAATCAATAAAAATTATACCTAACAGAACAATGTTCAATGCTACTTTATTACACTTTTTTTTTTTTACATTAGACCGATAAAGTCGTGTGACCTGCTGATCCCGATTCCGGCTGAATCTGAGTTTCATACACAAAAAAAAAGAAAAAGAAAAAAAATCCCAACTCGCCTGGGATGTGAACCTTCTCTATATCATCTCCTCCAGCGTGGTTTTAGTAGTTAGTCATGGCTTTAGTGCTGGTTTCAACGTGCTATGCTAGATCTGCAGTTATCCCCAATGTTTTCGTGCTGTTTTTTGGGTTGTTTCTTTTTACCTTACATGAATTACAAATTACACACGTTCGGTCTTTTAGTCACAGTGGAAAACTAATACACTGACGGTGTTACCCTGTGACTTGAGCTTACGTGTGACTGTGATGCTATTTGCCTGTGAGCCACTGTGATGTTAAATGCCTGCCACCTCTATGATGCCCGAGCGTGACCGCAATACCTACGATATACAACATAGTGACCGGTTAAGAATCAAAAATATCGGACTATGGCTGGGCGATCGCCGTTCACGCCGATGCCCCTGAAAACCGGTCGATTCTGATCCCTGGCTGGTTTTGGGTGCATCTCTAGTTACTTTAATTATAAATATCACTGAGAAAAGAGAGATGATGAATGTACAGGCGTGACACTGCTCGCCACAATTCTCAACAGCCACTAGCTGCCAATGTCTGTCCCACATCTGCACTTTTTGTATTTACTCAAGTCCCCTCTAGGTGATATTTACAAGTAAACACAGCAACTGTTTCATTCATACCACTACTCAGTGTCTCTGCTTTTAACATTTAGTATTTCGTAAACGCAGAAAACGTTAAACTGTGGTGTGGTGACCAAAGATGACATCTATCTACAAGAAATAACCTTTCATTAGGGGTCCAAGTGTCAGCATGGAGCCCCTACCACTTTTACATGCATTATTATTATTATTATTATTTATTATCATGCCACTTTTTTCTTTTATGGTAAAAAGCAACGAATAATAAATATATCCACAAAGCAGCAATTCCCGGGGTCCAAGCAAAAGAGACTAATGAAGAGCGATAATGAAGAAGAGGAGGAGTGATGAAGAGGAAGTGACACTTTTTTGTGAAGCGTAACATCACTTCCTCCTTGTGACAGCTCTCCGTGACGTCACTTACTCTCTGACACCCTCGCACATTCCAACCCCTCTTTGGGAGTTGGAATCTGGAAAGATGTCAGAGAGGAAGAGATGACACGGGGAGGAGTCATGAAGAGGAAGTGATGTCACAGAGAGCTTTTTTTTTTAGGGGTCTTTTCACAAGAAGGTGTCACTGGACTGCAAACCTAATGTTACCTCCCTGTCTCGGATCCCCCGAATGAAAGATATGAAAATTGATGTCGTGATTAGTTCATTATCACTAAACATTAAACTGCACAATACAAATAAAGCAACACTTTGACATCATGAAGTCTTAAGATATCACATGTCACCAAAGCTTGCCACATGAATGGCTCTTTTGATGCTTTTTAAACCGGTGACAGACGTAACCTATCATGTCCCTGTGAACTAGCCACAGAGCCAGCACACACAAGTACATGAAAAGCCTGTAAGGGTGCCTTTCTCGCCCACAGTGATCGGTACGCATGCCTGTCTTGTCAGTAAATTGTGTTGCCGCTCTTTTTAATTAACTCACTCATTTGCCGAACCGTTAAATCCTACCAGGGTCAGAAGGCTGGTGCCTATCTCAGCCAATACTGGGCGAAACCAGGGTACACCCTCAACAGCTCACCAGTCCACCGCAGGGCCAACACACACACACTCACCCATTCACACTCACACCTAGGGATAATTTGGAACATCAATTTAGCCTAATGTGCATGTCTTCAGCCTATGGGAGGAAACCGGAGTACCCGAAGAAAAAACTACGCAAGCACAGGAAGAACATGCAAACTCCACACAGGCCCAGGACTCAAACCCAAGGCTTTCTTGCTGTGAGGCAGACATGCTAACCACTACGCCACATACCGCCCTTTTTTATGAACCCACATCAAAAAGCTTTTTGCAGGGTTACGCTGAAGAGGGATCGCCGCCGCACACTCACCATTATAACAGATAATCAAATCGAAGCAAAATCGCAGTGTAAGTGAGCATCCGCTCCACACATGCTTAAGGAGCGGATCGGCCTTTTTTTGCAATTCTATAAAGCATGTGTATGGCGTAATCAAAAACAAAATATCTTTTATTTTAGGAGTTTTATTATGAGTTTTTAATTTAATGCCAAGAAAAACATCGCTGATTGGAAATTTTTGTTTGCATTATAGGTAATCATGAATTTAATTAAAATACAACTAAAAAATTATATAACTATATAATAAATTTCAATGATGTTTGTGTAGAAAATATCATGATTATACAAAAGAATATGTATATAAATATATGATTGTACATGTTTTTATTCCATGAACAAAACCCTACAATCATACATCCCATTATACATAAACATGCTTCAAAGTGGCCATAACTTTTTTATTAATAGGGAATAAAAGGGAACAAAAATGTTTACATTGTATTTATTTATTTATGATGCTTTATTTTAGGATTAAAAGCTGGAATTTTAATCTCAGTTTTGTAAAATATTAGAATAAATGCTGTACAATAATTCAGTCACAACACATGCTTAATTTTTTTTTTTTAATACTATAATAATTACACTGTTTGAGCAGCAGTGCTACCTAACTAGCTAGTAGGCTAAGCTCTTAGCTCTGTTATGTTACCTTGCGTCCATCAGCAACCAAACCAATCCTCGCACAGAAATCAGGAACGCCATCCAATCATCCATGCGGATGCGTGCTCGCCAACCAATCATTAATCAGGAGGCGGGATTTTCCGGTAACGGATAGGATATTTAACATGATAGAAAAAAAGTTACGACACTGCGTTTGTGAACGTCACAAGGTGAGCCAATCCGTGCGCAGGAACTGTACTGACAAGCCAATCGTCGTCGAGAAGACGCGCGGACTATCCAATTAAGCGACGGTAGGCGGGTTTTCGTCAGAAAGCGGGTGGGATTAAACGGTAACGCGTTGTGCTGGCCTCGTCCACGCCGGTTAGCTCCATTTGCGTACTTTTATAAGCGTGTCTGAGGACAGGAACAGTTATTTATTTTTAAATAGATAGGAGAATATCAATATAGCAACACACAGGTGTAAAGTAATTAGTAAAAACGAGGTGGAGAGAAGTTAAAGTGGATGATGATATAGTTAATATTAATTTCACTATAAATATGGATATGCACAGTATAAATATGAAGAATGTTATCATGCAGAAATGCATTTTGGGAGATAATATGAAGAACAAACAGTGATATAGAGAACTGTGTCAGTATGCCAACACCAGCTGATCTCTTTAACACACACACACACACACACACACACACACACACAATCATATCAGGCTTCTGGGAATAAACACAGCACAGCAGTTTATTGATGAACAGTATTAAAGCTTACCTTTCAGATCATATCCATCCTGCTGCTTCTTCTTCTCACACAGACACTGCAGGTATTTTACCAACAGAATAAAACGTGAAGAAGGAGGAAAAACCCCGAGACACACTCTCTCTCTCTCTCTCTCTATCACACTCTCCCAAGTCATAAATAACAACAATATTATCTCAACATGGTGACTTGTGACCTTGTGGAAATATTTCTTGAGTCCCAAAAACACCAAACTGGAGTCTCTAAGTGTTTGTGTGTGTGTGTGTGTGTGTGTGTAAGCTTTATTATGGTGGGTTATTATTATTATTATTATTATTATTATTATTATTATTATTATTATTATTTCCAAACATCCGGCTTTTAAAAATCAATTCTGGTCCAAAAAGCACTACAAAAACCCCATACCCTCCTGTGTGGTGAGTCCAAATCCAGCCCGGATGGCATGCAAAGTCGATTTTGAAGTCCTGAAAACGGAGCAATATAAAAACACTCCTCTCGCGCTCACTGCCCGCGTGCACGCGCTGCAACAGACCGTGTCGCGCGCGCCTCCATGTAGGAATTATATGATAATAATAATAATAATAATAAGGCTATAATAAATTAGACAGGTGGTGCGTGTATATTTAGGCTCTCTGTGCCTCTCCAGCCTTCTTCTGCCTTCTGCTTCTTCAGTCTGTCACATTAGAGCTGAGCCCCATGACTCGACCCGCCCACCAAGCACCATTTTGTTTTACCCGACATGACCGACAGGGGGCGCCTCACACGCAGCACGCACAGTTAGCTCATGGCTAAGGATGCTAACAGAACAGCACCAAACATCCCCTGGGGCATTCAGAGCTATTCCAAGCATGAACATTGGTTGTATACAGGTTGTAATAGCTATATAAATTCACCCTGATTATAATTTCATTGTATAATCACACAATAAGTCGCCCTTTCTAGTATTTTTCAATCAACTTTTAAATGCTGAAGCCTGATTGGTTAATTGATCCTTGGAATAATAATAATAATAATAATAATAATAATATGTTTCAATCTTTAAATATAAACTGCATACTTTCAGGGAATATGTTTTTTTTAGATGTAAAAAAAATTATATGAATCTACTGGGATTTTTTTACTCACTCACTCATTTGCTGAAGCAATTAATCCTACTAGGGTCACCAGGAGGCTGGAGCCTATCTCAGCCAACACTTTGTAAAGGCAGGGTACACCCTGAACAGCTCACCAGACTATTACAGGTCAAACATTCACACCTAGGGGCAATTTGAAATTAGCCAAATAGCCTAATGTGCATGTCTTTGGACTCTGGGAGGAAACTGGAGTACCCTGAGAAAACCCACAGAAACACGGTAAGGACATGCAAACTCCACACAGAAATGCCCTCACTGAGTCTGGGACTCAAACCCAAGACCTTTTTCACTGTGAGGCGGATATGCTTACCACTACACCACCACACCGACCTCCTTGATTTTTAGTCATGGCCATTTCCCACCCATTAGACCTCCCACCCTTTATCTTGTGACACTTACCAACCTGGGAGTGCAAAGGTCACCAAGTGTTTCTTCCAAGACACATGATGGCTGCTGTCCGGTTTTCCTTTTTTTAGATTCTCGCTTAAAGAAGATGAAAGCACTCTCCACTCACCGTCGCATGAGCTCACAGGCGCCCATTACACAGGATTACACAGGATTCGAACCTTCAGGCTTTATATGATAGGCTGCAAAGCCAGTGTTAAAGTAGAGTCGACTGTTTGGTAGTTCTCTGTGTTATTATACTTTATTAATTATGATTAAAATTTATGAAAGGAAATGACATCTGATCAGAAGTGGGAGGCCCTCCCCCCCCCACCCCCCCACCCCCCCCACCCCCCCCCACCCCATCCTATTTAATCTATTTAGTCCCACCTAATCCTATTAAAGTAGCAGGGTGGCCGGAGCCTATCTCAGTTTACTCTGAACGATGGTGGGGTACACCCTGAACAGCTCGCCTGACCATCGCAGGGCACCAGGCACAAGCATTCACACTCTCACAGTCATACCTTGGGGTAATTTGGAACAACCATTTAGCCTAATGTGCATGTTTTTGGACTATGGGAGAAAACCAGAGTACTCAGAGCAAGCATTGGAGAACATGCAAACTCCCCACAGAAACACCCAGCCCGGGAGTCGATTCCCAGGACTTCTTGCTAAGCAGTAAGTGGACGTGCTAATTAGTACGCCACTGTGCCGCTTACATGATTACTTACCAAAGTAATAGTAAAAACCTGCATCTCACAGGTTCCCAGTCCAACACATCCCTAGTGTCAAACAAATTTCTGGCAAGCAATCCCAAAAAAATGTTTTGCGTATATATACACATATATATATATATATATATACTGCGATGGCCTGGCGAGCTGTCCAGAGTGTACTCTGCCCTCGCCCGGAGTCGGCTGAGATGGGCACCAGCCACCCCTCGACCCTCATTAGGATTAAGCAGTTCAGAAAATGACATGACATGACATATATATATATATATATAATTACTACAAATCATGTAATCATAATTCATAAAAGTGCATTATAATTAATTAAGACAGATGTACACAGAGCATATGCATGAAAGGGGAAAAAAAACAGTAAATCCAAAAATAGTCTACTGAAAACACACAGGAATAACTGTAGCTATAGTTGCCCCCCCGAGGCAATTCCCAAAAGTCAAAATACACAAATCTTCATGATGACATGATGACTCTTAAGCCTTCATACTACACTGGCGTCCGTTAGTACACAACCAACCAGAGCTGTTGTACAGAAGGTGTATGGTGGTGTGTGTATTGTGTTTTCCCAGTGGTAGATAAACACACACAGTCTGTTCATATGCATTTTCCAGTCATGTTCTTAAACACTTGGAAAAAAACTGTCACTAAACCAAATATAGTCTGTATTCATGAATATTTCTGCCTCCCAGCACATCTCAGGAGACAAATTTAGCTTATACGAGCCACTTCAAAACTGAAGAGTGTTTAAAAAAGTTTAAATTGGTTTATTCATTTATTGGTTTCATTCATATTACATTTACATTTACAGCATTTAGCAGACCCTCTTATCCAGAGTGATTTACAGAAGTGTACCGTGAGTCAAAAACTCAGTGGGTAGGTGTTGTGTGTGCAGTTTTTGTGTGTGTGTGTGTGTGTGTGTGTGTGTGTGTGTGTGTGTGTGTGTGTGTGTGTGTGTGTGTGTGTGTGTGAAACACAGTGCTAATTCCTGCCGAAAAAGGTAGGTTTTCAGCGATCGTTTGAAGACACCCAGTGACTCAGCTGTCCGGACATCCCAAGGAAGTTCGTTCCACCACCTTGGAGCCAGAACAGAGAAGAGTTTAGATGCATTTCTCCCTTGTCCCTTGGTAGAAGGAGGGACCAGTCTAGCAGTGCTAGAGGATCTGAGAGAATGCGGTGCAGTGTGGGGTGTGATAAGTGCTTTGAGATAGGAGGGTTCAGGTCCATTTTTGGCTTTGTAGGCAAGCATTAGTGTTTTAAATCTAATGCGAGCAGCTACAGGAAGCCAATGGAGAGATTTTCGCACTGGAATGGTGTGGGAATATTTGGGAAGGTTGATATTACAGCATGTTCTTATAATAAATAATAAAAAACACTGTGATATATGTTTGAATGTATTTACAAACAACACAATGCTTTTGTTGTGTATCACATCATAGGGGGCAGCTGTGACCTCATGATAAGAGAAGTGGGTTTGGATCCAGCAGGAAAAAATGTGTGGTCCCCCTCCCCTTCCTCTACCTTCATGGCTGAAGTGCCCTTAAGCAAGGCACCTAACTCCCAACTGCTCTCCAGGTGTCACCAATGTGGCTACACACTGTCTACTTGTGTGTATGTAGTATATAAAAAATAATTAATAAATAAATAAAATAAATATGGTGCTTTTGTGTTTTGTTGAAATGTCACTGCTCTTCAAGGATTCTCAAGCTATAGAAAATCAGGAAGAGAAGTTACAGCATTTAAAAATATTAATTTAAAAATGTAATTACTGCCAGGGTGGCACGGTGGTGTAGTGGTCAGCATGTTCACCTCACAGCAAAAAGGACCTGGGTTCGGGTCCCAGGCTCAGCGAGGGCATTTCTGTGTGGAGTTTGCATGTTCTTTCCTCAGGGTACTCTGGTTTCCTCCCACAGTTCAAGTCATGCACATTACACTAACTGGTTGATCCAAATTGCCCCTAGGTGTGGATGTGAGTGTGAATGTGTGTGAGTTGGCCCTGCAATGGCCTGATGAGCTCTTCAGCATGTACCTCATTTTCATGCAGTATTGGCTGAGATAGGCTCCACCCCCCGAGACCATAATAGGATTATTATGGCAAATGAGTGAGTGAGTGTGTGAGAGTAAGTAAGACAGAGTAAGAGAGTAAGGAATTATACTATGCTATAAAGGTAAGGTAAAGTAATTCTGTTCTGTTGAGGTAAGGTAATTCTGTATGCTTTTTACACCTGAGTCTACTGGCCCATCAGAGGTGGAGCTTATCCCTGGTTCTGTAGCATGAAGTGAATAGAAGTTCACTTGGTTGGGATGCTAGAATTCCACAGGTTACCTTCCCAGTATTTTTACCAGTACACATTTATATTTCTTGGTGAACAGAGGCACACTTGTGGTTAAGACCTTGCCCAGGGGTGCTTGCATGGTGCAAAATTCTCTGTAGAACTTTGTGGTCCAAAGCATTACAACTGCTGTACCAGGTAGTGATGAAGCCAGACAGAATACTGTTGATGGTGCATCGGTAAAAGTTGGTGAGTATTCTGGAGTCCTTGCTTAATGTAATTTTAATTTTAATTTCATTTCTATTTTTTATTATTTCACTCTGGTGTTATTCAGACTTGAAGAGTTCGTGTAAAGAGTACATTTGGGGTTAAGTTTGGGGTAATTGTTGTTGATTTGCATACAATTGCAACAGGTTACTCTACAATGACCAAGAAGTGAATGGTTGTTTGGAACTGTGTTAGTCTTGTAAATGACTCAGGACCTGTTAAGGGTGTAACCCCACCTCTCACCCAACGTCAGCTGGGATTTGGTCGCGCTTTCTCTGCAATCCTGATGGATGGGTGGTATAGATAATGGATGGATGGATGGCTCACTTGCTGAATGCATGGATGGAGGAATGGCTTGCTGGATGGATGGATGGATGGATGGATGGCTCTCTGGATGGATGGATGGCTCTCTGTATGGATGGATGGTTAGGTGGAAGGATGATAGATCATTGGTTGGTTGGCTGGCTGGCTGGCTGAATGGATAGAGTTATGGCATTTCACTGCATTAAGCATTTCACTGCATATTGTACTGTGTATAATTTGTATGTGACAAATAAATTTGAATTTGAATTTGGATGGAGGGATGGATGGATGGGGAAGGATGGTTGGCTGGCTGGCTGGCTGGTTGGCTTGATGAATGGATGGATGGTTATCTGTTTGGCTGACTGACTGGATGTATGGAGGTATAGATGGAGGGATAGATGAATAGATGGATGGATGGCTCACTGGAAAGATGGCTGGCTGGCTGGCTGGATGAATGGATAGATAGATTGATGGATTAATGGATGGATGGAACACATGACCTTGATCATGAGCCCAGCACCCTAATCACTACAGCACTGGCCCCACCATGTTATAAAACTAGATTAAACTAAATGTAATTTTAAATTTAATTTTATATTTTTTATTATTTCACTCTGGTTTTATTCAGACTCATAGAATTCAAGTAAAGAGTACATTTGGGGTAAAGTTTGGGGTAATTATTGTTGATCTGCATACAAGAGAAGTGATGATTGTATCCATCAATCACAAAGACTGACAGACTGAAAATTCCATCTGTACTGTGTACATGTCATATCTTGTTGAAAACCATCTTCAGAACTCTGGTTTGTCTTTTTGCAGAGTCACTTCACAAACAGAAGGCTCTGGGTTCAAGTTTTTTCTGTGTGGAGTTTGCATGTTCTCTCCGTACTTGCATGGGATTCCTTAGCGTATTCTAGTTTTCCAAATAGATGCACATTAGGGCAACAGGTTACTCTAAACAGGCATCAGAAGTGAATGGTATGTTGGGACTGTGTTAGTCCTGTAATCGACTCAAGACCTGTTAGGGTGTAACCCCACCTCTCACCCAACATCAGCTAGGATTTTGTCCAGCTTTTTCTGCAATCCTGATGGATGGGTGGTATAGATAATGGATGGATGGATAGATGGGTGGCCCGCAGGATGGCTTGTTGGATGGACCTTACTTGCTGGATGGATGGATGGACCTCTGGATGGTCACAATTAGGACTGTAATGAGATTTACATCTACATAATTTGTATTTTATGGCTTCACCCAAATGAGGATGGGTTCCCT
>JAOUQZ010000014.1:15855875-15868963 GCA_028564935.1 Neosilurus hyrtlii | reverse complement strand
ACCATAGACAGTGAGAGACATGGCCGGCATTTGATAACCCAGTTAGCTGCACTGGAGGGACAGCAGTGACAACCCGTTGATAGTGGGGCTTGAACCCCCGACCTTGGGATCAGTAATCCAGCACCAGATCAGATACCAGGTCACCACTGCCCCATTGTATGGAATATCCCACAATAATATGTTGTCTATGTCATGCATAACTTGCAGACATTCAGCAGTAGCTCAGTGGTTAAAATGCTGCTCAGAGGCTGTGTGTTCAAATCCCAGCACTACGAAGCTGTCATTGTTGGGCCCTTGAGCAAGGCCTGGACTCACCGAGGCTAACTCCATCCTTGCACAGTGGATAGCATCCGCACAAACTGTATGACATCCTTATGAAGCAATAAAACATTATTACATGTATCATGTGTAATATTTATTTACTGACTTTACATTTATTCCACTTTCCTATCCATCCATTATCTATACTGCTTATCCTTCAGGGTCATGGGGAAGCTGGAGCCAATCCCAGGTGGCCTTTGGGTGAGAGGCGGGGTTACACCCTGAACAGGTCACCAATCTGTTTCAGGACTAACACAGACACAGACAACCACTCACATTCACACCTGGGGGCAATTGAGAGTATCCATTTGACCTAATGGTACATATCTTTGTACTGTGGGAAGAAACTGGAGTTTCCAAAGGAAACCCACACAGGCATAGGGAAAACATGCAAACTCCACTCAGAAAGCCGCTTCTCTGGCTGAGATAATCGAACCCTGAACCTTCCTTCTGTGAGGCCACAGGTCAAATAGCTCAGCCATGAAGCTGCCCTGAGATTCTCACTCACTCCCTCCCTCGTTCATTTGCCCAAAGACTATGGTTACGGGGAGGCTGAGGCCTATTTCAGCCGACAATGGGTGAAGGCCCTGGGCGAAGGCCGTGAAGAGCTCGCCAGGGCAACACGTTGGGTGAAACCAACACAGGGCAACACACACAACAATTCACACCCAAACTCACACCTAGGGTCCGTAACAGTCTTTGGACTGTGGGAGGAAACCGAATTACCCAGAGGAAACCCACGCAAGAACTGGAAGAACATGCAAACTCCACACAGAAACACCCAATCCCAGGACTAGAACCAACCTTCTTGCTGTGATATGCTGACCGTTACACCATTGTGTTGGCCGCCAGACACCCTCTCCATAAATGTTGTATTAACATCTCCTAACAGAAAGTTTCACCATATCAGTTGGAATATTTTTACTCAGGTTATGATTATGGTTCAATCAATCCATGTGAACATCCACTTTATACAGTAGAATGTTTCTTTGTTAGCTGTTACTATAGAAATAAATATTTTAGGCTACACACATTAATATAAACTTGTGATTTGTACTAAATTTCATCAGTCTAGTCCCATATGAGACTTCACCATCACTGTGGTATAATAAAAACATCTCCTTTCCAAGCACAGTTTAAAATGTTTGATAAAATGTTCAGAGGAAATTCTATACTGGATTAAAATCTGCTCACATACAGTAAAACCCAAACTAAATCATATATTATGAACTTCATTAATGTAAGCCTCAATACTTAGTACTTTATTTTTGAGTACTGAATAACACACTTGTTTGTCCAGACGCCTGTTTACACTGGTGTCCTAAAATTATTCAAAAATGTCCTGCCAACTTTGCCTCTCTAAGTGACTCCTGTTGATTTTTTTTTTTAGTTTGGGGTTACTTGTGTGTAAAGGAGCTCCGAGTATTTGAAAGGTGCTTTATGAACTGAACAGATAAATTAATAAATAAATAAAAATAGCCACATTATTATTGTAGTACAGTGGTTCCCAATGCGTCTGGCTTCTCGTTAAGTACACATTTCAGTATGCTTCTAACAAATATGATTAATGATTAACATTGTAGTCTAATAGGTAAGCTATTTAATTTTTTATGGTTTAAGTTTTTCTTTTTGTTTTTTATTCATTCATGGTGATAGTGTTGATAGCATTTTAAAACCATGATCTAATAAGAACATTCGGAGAGCGCAAACCTCCACCAAACCCAGTAATCCAATTAATTCAGTTCAGTTTTATTTGTATCGCACTTTTTACAGTTGATATTATCACAAAGCAGCTTTACTATACATCCCTAATGAACAAGCCCATGGCTATGGTGGCAAGGAAAAAGTCTATCAGTCAACACAAGGAAGAAACCTTGAGAGGAGCCAGACTCAGTGGGAGAACGTGTCCTCATTTGGGTGAAACCAAAGAAAATACAAACCATGTAGCAGAAACTTCACTTAGGTTTGACATAAAGTCAGTTGATTATCTTATAACTCCAATGGTAATTGTAGTGCTAAAGTCCTTGCCTTGAAAAGTCATCTTCACAGTTTCTGTGTGTATATTTAGGTCATCATCAAGTGATCATCAGGAGGAGCGGGGAGCTTCCAAGATGAGAATTCCAACCAGTAGTAGCACATAAGGATGGATCACAAGGATTCAGAGAGCAGAAGGGTCAGGATAACTAGTATTTTAGAAGTAACATGTGTAGCTCAACAAAAGCAGAGAGAGAGAAAGAGAGAGAGAGAGAGAGAGAGAGAGAGGGGTTGTTAGGTATGCTCATAACAGTATAATGGTAAAGCAGGAACTCTGGCATGACTGACTATGACAGAGACACGAGGGCACCCTAATGAGGGCAATCAGTCACTCCACCATCTCACAATGTTAAAGAATCCTTTAAAAAATCCTGGATTCCAAATTTGATCTGGCTCATTTTCAAAATCTAACAAAGCCCCATCACTGGTAGAAATTTGATAAAAATCTGTGCAGTACTTTTTGCAAATAACAGCAAGTACCCAGCACTCCCCCTGCTGAGCCTGTTGGATTATGACACTTCCAAAAAATGGTCCTATTTAACAATGATAAATAATTCTTTAAAGATTCCTGGATCCTCATCCTACATAAATAGAAGGACTCTTCACCTCCAGAACATAGACAGTGGATCAAGGATGTCATGTACTTCTACCAATTAGAAAAAATATGGTGTTTTATTAAAGGGTCAACCAAGCTCTTCTTTCAAACCTGGAAGCCTTTTGTTAGTTTTGTGTCAAAAATAGAAACTAAAGTGCTCTTTTAATTTATTATCTCCCCTTTGTATTTTATTCCCTTTTTAATTAATTTATTTATTATTTCTTTCTTTCTTTTATTATTGCTATCATTTTATTTTGAAACCGGTATGGCTGTTTTTGTAGTTTTGTGTTTTTGTGTTCTTTGTTAATCTTAAATATTTTAAGAATTGATGCATCTCTTTTTGATATGTTGTTAAAAATAATATTAAATACATTGTTAAAAAAAAAAAGTTCTGGATTCAGAATCAGATCTGAACCTTCAAAAGTTTTCCTTGTCCAAAGCCATTCACATATAATATTTTTCACAATCCTGCTAACAAATAAAGACACAAACTAATGGTGAAACATAACCTCATTGGTGGAGAAATAAATTATATAAAAATCATTTGAGACTTTGATTTGAACTCATGTCCTGTGTGCAGTCCTACTTCTAGAGGCCCCATGTGGTGCTCTTTTTATTTTATGTATTTCTGCATGTAGCTCAGTGGAACAAAATCAGGGGCGTGAACTACAGCGAAAATATCTACAGTCCATCTGGGGAGATGAGGGGGCTAACTGGCACCATCGTAAAGCTTTTTGTACATAAAACCTGAAGATATCGTCATACGATTGTAACTGATCACACAGTGCGTTTTACCTCCAAGCTATTTGTATCCAAGCACCCTAATCATTTAAAAGTGCATGCCAGGCTAGATACGGTAGAGTATTGCCAGAGTGTTGGCGTCAGAGAGGTCTGGCCTCCCTTAATGTGTTACTCCACTCCTTGCCATAAATCACTCTTACAGGTAGGTGTTTCTCAGCTGAATGTATCCCATGAGTACATAAACTCTTTGTATGATTAAATGTTTTTCGTGATTACACACACAAGAAGAATTTCTTTTCGGGAGGCTGTTTTGGATGTCGAGCGTATGCTGTAATTTTTGTCACAGTTGACTCAATCATGTGCAAATAGCCTGAATGATAACATGGTAAAACCAACGTGACTACATCCTCTGAATATATATTTTTTTGAAAACAAGCCTGATGTTGTTGTTATTATTCTCAGTGCTAGCTTTATTAAAACAAAAGCTTGTTTTTTTCTTCTTCTGTCATGTCCTATGTAATGCTTTCATGAGTGGGTTAAAAAAAATGAATAACGCTTTTGTTTGCAGCAAAATTACTCAGGAGCGTCTTGCCAACTTTTCCTCTCTAAGCGACCCCTGTTCGTTTTTTCCCTACAGAAAAGAGAGACGCGTTCGCGGGACGAAGGAAACTCGACTCTTATCATTCGCCATGGCAGCAGTTAGAGGACCAGCAAATCTGCAGGTAGGATGTGAAAGTGTGCACTTCATTCTTCTTGGGTGAACTGAACACTATATCCCCTGACTCTTCTCGCTAAGTCATTCTCTCTCCTCGTCTTGCTTCACTCTCTCTCTCTCTCTCTCTCTCTGCTTTCACACAGAGGTGCAGTATGTTCTATGTGTTTAGGAGGAGCTGATCAGAAGGTCTTCCTTTTCTTGTCTTACTGTAAAATATCAATTAGATACCGACTGCAAGGAACAACCCGAGCTTTAATGCTGCTCTAGATCAATAAAGCATGGCTTCACCAAACAGTTATTAGACTTGGGAGGATTGTCGCAGTTCTTTGATAGTCCTCTCTTCTAAGACAGAGACTCATAATACTAGAAAAACAAAACATAAATCTATGTATGGACTTCTTGTGATTGTGTGATGATGTAATCCTGGATTTTATATATATATGTGTGTGTGTGTGTGTGTGTGTGTGTACATAAGGATTTCTGTGGTCTGATGTAACTTAAGCAGAAGGTCAGGGTTCCTCCTGGCCAAAGTGTGCTGCAGCGTATCACTTAATTTATGTTTATTCAACCGTCAAGTGATTATTCACTGCAAGAGGGTGTTTGTTCATATTCCACAGAAGTACAAACACCCTAGTAGGAATACTAGAAGTACAGAACTTTTCCTCTTTCCAAAAATATTTACAATAACTTTATTAATATACAGTTAATACAGATATTACACAATAATAAATAACTTACTACTATAAACTAAGAATGCTATATACTATATTATATAAATTATTATCACATAACTATCCATCCGTCTATTTGCCGCTAGGGTTACGGGGAGCCTGGAGCCTATCTCAGTCGACTCTGGGCGAAGGAGGTGTACACCCTGAACAGCTCACCAATCCATTGCAGGGCCAACACACATACAACTATTCAAACTCACACTCACACCTAGCGCCAATCAGCCTAGTGTGAATGTCTTTTGATGGAGGGGAGAAAACTTGAGTACCCGGAGGAAACCCACACAAGGATGGGAAGAACATGCACACTCCACACAGGATCACCCTCTCCCGGACCCCATTACTGTATTATGTATTAAATAACGCATGAATTATGATTCGTCCTATAATAAATTCTTAAATAATAATAATTATAATACTTCCATTGTGTAATAATTAAAATAATTATGGGCGGCACATGGCATAGTGGGTAGCACATCCGCCTCATGGGAAGAAGGCCCGGGTTTGAGTGCTAGGCTTGGGCGTTTCTGTGTGGAGTTTGCATGTCCCACCCATACTTGTATGTTCCCTCCAGTTACTTCAGTTTTCTCCCACAGTCCAAAGACATGCATTGCAGGCTAATTGGCTGTTCTAAATTGCCCCTAGGTGTGGATGTGAGTGTGAATGATTATATGTGTTAGTCCTGTGATGGTCTGGCAAGCTATTCAAGGTGTTCCACCCCCTTACCCAGTGCCGGCTGAGATAGGCTCCATCTATTACATAGTGTTTCACTTTCACTTCTATGTATTAAGTTCCTCCTCATACGAATGAGCTCACAGACGCCCATGAGTGGCTGTTAGTGACAGAGATGTCCCTCCCTCCCGTGAGAGCTCGGCCAATTAGTCATGGATGGCTGCTGCATCAACCTGGATTCGAACTTCTCCGGGTTGATAGTCGCGAACCCTGTCGATGCTCCATTCGGGAGCTCAGTTTTTGGTTTCTTGTCAGTAAAAAAAATATAAACTAAACGAGAATGTTGCAATCTGATTGGTTCACTATCTCTAAATAATAAGCAATTATTGAATGAAGAGAAATATGGAGAATTATTCCATAGAGGGGGTTTTTATCCTCCATCACTTTGCTACGTCACATAGAAAAGTACCAAGCAGTCGACTGTACATCAACATAGGATTATTTAGATGTAGAATTATTTTACAGAGTCATATCAACCTAAAAAAATGCAGATTTTTATAGCAATGTTTGTAAAGATACTGTAAGATTCTGTGGGGCGGCACGGTGGCGCGGTGGTTAGCACGTCCGCCTCACAGCAAGAAGGTCCTGGGTTCGATTCCCAGCACGGGCGTTTCTGTGTGGAGTTTGCATGTTCTCCCTGTGCTTGTGTGGGTTTCCTCCGGGTACTCTGGTTTCCTCCCACAGTCCAAAAGCATGCATAGTAGGCTAATTGGCTGTTCCAAATCACGCCTAGGTGTGAGTGCGAATTGTTGTGTGACTGATGGCCCTGTGATGGCCTGGCGAACTGTCCAGGGTGTACCCCGCCCTCGCCCAGAGTCAGCTGAGATGGGTGCCAGCCTAAGTCGGAATAAGCGGTTCAGAAGATAAATGAATGAATGAATGTAAGATTCTTTCAATTTTTACCCAATCATTGTTAAAAACGCTGAAACTCTCACTCACTCATTTGCTGAAACGCTTTACCCTATTAGGGCTGTGGGAGGCCTATCTCAGCCGACACTGGGCAAAGGCACCCTGAACAGCTTGATAGACCATCGCAACACAAACACAATCATTCACACACACAGTCACACCAACAGCCAATCAGCCTAATTTACATGTCTTTGGACTGTGTGAGGGAACCGGTGTACCCGAAGGAAACCAATGCAAGCACAGGGAGACCATGCGAACCCTAGACAGAAACACCCTCAACAAGACCGAGACTCGAACCCAGCACCTTTTTGCTGTGTGCAGTATGTATTCAAGCCATTTTTATTTCGCAGGAATAAAGACAGACCACTCTTACTGCTTATTTGTTGTTTGAAATGGAAACTATTAAGCCTTAGGACAATCTTGAAATGAATATAACGACTTTTGTGTATTGCAAGCTGCAACATAATTTTCTTCAAATCTCCCAACGCTCACCTCTTCCTGAATTCCTTAAGCCTTTTCTGGTGTTTTCCTGGTCTCCTGAAACATTCCGAGTGTCTCTGTGAGTTACAGACGAGTGGCGGGCAGTGGCTTTCTGAGAACTGCCAGCTCAGCTTGGCCTCTACTGGCACCTTGGTGCCACATTGGATCACCTTTGTTGTCGTCAACCGAGCTCGATTTGGCATTTCTCATACCACTGTTACACTTTTGAAACCCCCAAAGCCACAGCGCTGCGGCTTTTCCTTCAGGTTTTCACATTCTGACTTTTTTCTCTCCTCCTTCCATTATTTCTTTTCCCTCTGTATGGTTTTCCTTTGGTGGCTGTAAGTGCTGTAAGTATTGTCATCAGTCTCACGCATTTCGTTTCATGGAAACTGGGCAACAGATCTGGATCCTGGCTCATGTTTTAGAGATACTGCTGACAGCTCTGACATTTACAGTGACGGCTTCGATTATTTAGCGAAGAGGAAAAGATTGCTTTCAGATTTGCAAACTATACAAACTTTTTTTTTTTTGCACAGTTTTACAATGATTTATGAAGTTTTAATGCTAAGCCAAAAGAAGAAATGGAAGTCTAATAGAAAAAACATGTCTCTCAAACCTTACTGACAATGCAGTGGTCTTCCAGACATGTGATAGACAAACATCCCTCTCCCCTAGACATGACCGTCTGAGCTGCCATAATAAAGAGCTCACTTAACGCTCGGTGCTCATGTAATGGATAAGTGTGGGATACGGAACATCAGTGCTAATCAGTGTGGTGATTAGAAATTAGGTTCATTGCCTGTAAGTAACGTATAACTCCAGTGCTCAAGTGACACTAATGCTGTGTTTTGTCACCAAGGCGACTGAGAGACACGCGACCTGTAGCTCATCTTGTTCTCAGCCCTTTTTTGTTGTTGTTGTTACGATTCCTCAAACATCATAACGTACGCTTTAAATAAAAGGAAACCATGATAACACACAGCATGCTGATAAGCCTAATTACTCCCAGTTTGCATACCAAACCATGCCTCCCATTGTTTTACAGCCCTCTGACCTACTTCTGAACGGTAAAATGCCAGCGCTCCTAATGCATCTGTATCAACAAAGAACCTCCACTTTTAGAATGCTAACTACGAAATGCGTCGGAGGGAGGAATTCTCATACAGTGTGAGATAAGCAGTAAAATATGTCCCTTGAGTTTCTTTCCAGACGATCGAGGGGTCAGATGTACTAGAAATTCTCTGCAGGAGTCTTAGATCATTTTTGGGGGGTCTGGGGAATGTAAGAGTAGTCTCCTTGCAGCTGTTAGTAATCTTCCTCTGCATGCCCACATCTAGCTTAATGAAATTAGACGGTATTTCTGTTTTATTTCTGGCCCGTGATGTTATATGCACTTGGGTTTGAGATCATTAGATTTACAGAGGCAGGATAAGCAGGATCGCTCCACTTATGCTTTTAGAATTTACCTCAGTGTCTGAAAAATGATTCAGTCGAGGTCGGCTGAGGAAATATGAAGTCCGGTGCAGGAACTCTGCACAATAAAATGTGTGTTTTATTCATTTTACAGATGGTGAAAAACATAGTTCAGTGTGCAACATGCTCTATTAAAAATCTGGATTTTTATGGAAACATCTGGATTTTTGAATCTTAATCTGGATTTGAATGCAAACAAATCATTTATTCATTCATCCATTCATTTTCTAAGCCGCTTAATCCTGATTAGGGACGCGGGGGAGGCTGGTGCACATCTCAGCCAACTCTGAGCAAAGGCGGAGTACACCCTGAACAGCTCGCCGGACCATTGCAAGGCCAACATACACACGCAACCATTAACACTCACTCCCACGCCAAGGGGCAATTTTCAACCACCAGTCAGCCTATTGTACAAGTTTTTGGACGGTGGGAGGAAACCGGAGTATCCGGAGGAAACCCACGCAGGCACAGAGAGAACGCAGGACCACTGCGCCACTGTGCCGCCCTGCAAACAAATCTTAATTTGAATGTTTATATGCACAGTGGTGTAGTGGAAAGAAGCTTCAGGGTCCGAGTTCTGGGCTGGGCTCAGGCATTTCTGTGTGGAGTTTTCATGTTCTCTCCGTGCTTGTGTGGGTTTCCTCCGGGTACTCCAGTGTTCTCCCACTGTCCAAAAACTTGTACAATAGGCTGACTGGTGGTTGAAAATTGCCACAATTTTGTCAAAAACATGTACATTAGGCTAACTGGTTGTTCCAAATTGCCCCGAGGTGTAACTGTGAGTGTGAATGGTTGTGTGTGTGTTGTGTTGACCTGTGATGGACTTGCTAACCGGTTAGGGTGTACCCCAGCTTCAGGCAGAGTTGAGTGAGATCCAGTCAGAGCAGGTTCCAGTCTCCTTGACTTCCAGTTCGGTAAGCGAATGAATACATTTGGAAAATAAAACCAAAAAAAAAAAAAAAATTCTTTTTGTGGTTTGCAAATTTTACCTTTAATTGTGTAAGATTGGACCCTAATAGGATTAAGTGGTTCGGCAAATGAGTGAGTGAGTGATGTTTATTGGATTTGCTGAAAGATGTTTCCTGAAATGGAATTGATATCTGCACCTTTAAAACGTTTGAGTGTTTGTTTTGTTATCTGCTGTATTAAGAGGGAACAAATATCTCTGACCTTGACTGGGAAAATCCGACAGTAACAGTCTGTGTGTGTGTGTGTGTGTGTGTGTGTGTGTGTGACTGCTTTCTTCTGGGTGTTACTTCAAAACCTGAAAATATGTGAAAGAACTGAGCGATTTGTTTCTGCAGAGCTGAAAATGCTAAATGCAGAATTAATATATCAGTAGCGGTTAGGCTTTTTTACCTTTTTTTTATTTCATGTACACTGAATGTTAGGAGAAAAAGACGTGACTGCATGCAGACAAAGAACTCTCCCACGCTCGGGTTTAGATACCCCTCCCCGTGCTCAGAGGTTACCTTTCCTCACCAGGCCTGGGAAAGAAACAAGAACACAGCACACACTGGTATGTGGCTCAGCAGCTTCTTTGGTCTATTTCAAACTTTTAGGACTTATATACATAGACAGTCATTGGTGTGAGGCAGCACAGGATTGGTCAGTTGAAAGAAAGCATGACATGCAGCTCATAGCATAGGCTAGTTACAGTGTGGTCATCTGTAGAGGCGTGGCTATGGTGTTTAGTTAGTCCCAAAATTCACGCGAGCACTTATTTACTTTGCGGGAGTGCTTTTCTGGTCCCTGCGTTTGTGTGGAGTTTGTGTGAGTTTCCACTGCGTACTCTGATTTCCTCCCAGTGTCCGAAGCCATGCACGTTAGGCTAACTGGCCATTCCAAATCGCCCCTAGGTGTGAGTGTGCGTGTGAATGGATGTATGTGTGCTGGCCCTGCAATGTTCCGGTGAGCTGTTCAGGGTGTACCCTGTCTTCACCCAGAGTCGGCTGATAGAGGCGCCAGCCTCCCGGTGACCCTAATTAGGATTAAGTGGCTTAGGAAATGAAGGAATGAATGAACATGACATAACTTTTAGGCAGGGTCTTATCTCTATCTACACTGTCAGAGGGTTTAAGAGTTTTTTTCCCAGATAGCAAAAATGACATTGGCCGGAAACCAACTTGTTATGTATCCTAAACTAACATCAGGTTTTAAAAGTAGCCTCAACCAGTTGTCCTCCCTGTCTTTTTTTTGTTTTGTTTTGTTTTGTTTTGTTTTTGGCTACAGTTTCCCAGCAGGTCTTATGAAATATGACACAATGGAAAGCTGAGCGTGTATACTCATGTTATGGTTTTTATTATTTTATTATCTGGTGATGGAAAAACTGGATATATCTTTTACTGTAGCGTGTGTGTGTTCAGAGGAAGTCCTAACACAGGCATAGTTACAGCAGGGGCTCCAACTGCCTGCAGTCCACCCTCACATCCTCTTTAATCGAGCCAGCCGGCCGCTTGTTCGTCTACATTGCTTTCCTTTGAGATGACGACACAGTAGATAGTAGATTCATGGCCCAATATGACTCATTTTTGGGCACTGCGGGGTTAAACGTCAGGTACAGGACTGACAGGCGTATTTCTCACCTGCATAGTGAGCATTCCACCCAGTGCATTTTTAAAAATGTGTGTCAGTGACACAGCTCATGTCCGTGCAACATGTTGCACCACGGCAAGCCATGATAAGCTGGTTAAAAAGTAACAGCTGAGAAGAAACTGAAACTTTGAGCCAGTGACGTGTGACTGCGACTGCGACTGCAACCCGTCTCAGATCTCCACCGAATGTTTATTCAAGCTTATCTGTGACTCTGAAACATCTCTATCTGAACAGAGTTGAACGCAAGGTCACAGTAGCAGTAACATCACATCATAGTGATGATCACAGGGCTAGACCTCAACCCTCACCTCTAATTGAGATGGTGGTTAGTGTGACAGTGCGATATGTGGTGGGGTTTCGTTTATAAAGATATGTAAACCTTGGAAATTGGGAGCTTATTGGGAGAAATGTTATTCAGACTCTAATTTCCCTAAGTGCATTGTTTATTAGGATCTACTTGAGCAAGAAGTGTTTTCATAGATTTGTCTTTTACTCAGTGATTTGCTTGAATTCATACTTGTGTATGTTTACAAGGAAAAAAACAAAGTTAAATCTTATTACAGACCCTGGGAAGGGAAATACAGTCAGAAAATTCTGTGAAAGAAAAAAAAAAACTCGATAAAGTTGTGTGAGATCTCTTTTTTTCCCCAACAAAACTACATCTTTCTTTTACAAACTTCGGAATTTTTTCCCTCCACATTTCTCTTCCCATGCTCTGTATTTTAGCAACCTGAAGCATCAAAAGTTTCTACTGAATACACACACACACACACACACACACACACACACACACACACTCCTGTTCAAAAAAATGAGCCATGTCTAATTTTAATAATTATTAGCTATAACATATAAATATATTGAATAATTATGTGAATTCTATTAAAAGGTCAATATGGAATTGCTTTCTCTTTAGATTTTCGCAAACATTCAAGTCTCTTGGTTCGACTCGCTGAAAGTTTCTTGCATCTGGAAATAATGGTTAGAGAAGCGGCTTTGGGACCGAAAGATTGTTGGTTCGATTCCCAAACCAGCAGGAAAAATGTGTGGCGGTGTGGGAGTGAGCAGCACCTTCCCTTCCTCCACCTTCGTAGCTGAAGTGCCCCTAACCCCTACGTGCCCTCCGGGGGCCACAATATGTGTGTGTGTATGTGTGTGTGTGTGTGTGTGTGTGTGCTCCAAGTGTGTGTGTGTGTTTACGTGTGTGTGTGTTTTCAGTGTTTACATGTGTGTGTGCTCACTTTGGATGGGTTAAATGCAGAAGCAGTAATTTCTCTTGTGGGATTAATACAATATAGCAAAATCAAAAATCAAAAAAGGAAAATGTCCAAATTCGTCCACTCGTACTTGAGAGCCTCCCAAAGTTCAGCAGTGTTACTAAACTTTCGTCCAACTAATTTATGTCGGATGTATGCCCAGATGTTCTCTATTGCGTTCATATCTGGACTCTGTCCCGGCCATAACAGGAGCTTGATGACGTTCTTGTCCAGCTAAGCTTTAGTGGCCTTGGCGGTGTGGGCTGTGCTGTCTATTAGCTATAAAACTAATTATTTGATATAAATTAGCTGGTGTTCAGACAAACCATCACCATTAACTGGTAATGATGTATCCATGGCTGTTACATACTTTTGTTGCTATACCTACAAATATGTAATTTTAATGTTGGCTCTTTTTTTTGCCCAGTAGTGTGTGTGTGTGTGTGTGTGTGTGTGTGTGTGTGTGTGTGTGTGTGTGTGTGTGTGTGTGTGTGTGTGTAAATGAT
>JAOUQZ010000014.1:15827770-15839267 GCA_028564935.1 Neosilurus hyrtlii | reverse complement strand
TTTTTTTAAATCACCCCCCCCCCCCCCCCCAAAAAAAAAAAAAAAAAAAAACACCAAACAAACAAAAAAAAAACAAAAATGCAGCTTGTCACATTACTGATAACCTGCAAAGCACAAAGTCCTCTGTGCTGAAGAGGTTCCTTTGGCAGAATATTTAAAGGAACAGTTTTATTTTTTAGAATTTATTTAGTAGAATTTCCTCATGGGACAGTGATGGCCTGGTGGCAGGGTGCTGGATTACTGATTCCAAGCCCCACTATCACTGACTTCTCACTGCTGTTCCCCCAGTGCAGCTAACCGGATAATCAAAGGCCAGCCATGTCTCTCACTGTCTGTGGTGAGAGGAATGTAAAGGAACCATTGCTGATTTACGAAAAAGAGTAGGCTGCATAGCCGTCAGCGTGTTTTTGCCCTGCGATGGCCTGGCGAGCTGTCCAGGGTGTACTCTGCTCTCGCCCAGAGTCGGCTGAGATGGACGCCAGCCTCCCCGCGACCCTAATTAGGATTAAGCGCTTCAGAAAATGAATGAATGAGAATTTCCTCACATAAATCATAAAGAAGCTGTTTTATATAAAATAGAGAAATAAATATTTTTGTATAATTAGGATTGTGCGGAGGCTGGAATCCGATCTCAGCCAACTCTGGGTGAAGGCGGGGTACACACCGAACACCTCGCCAATCCATCGCAGGGCCAACACACATACAACCATTTACACTCACACCTTGGATCAGTTTGGAACAGACAATTAGCCTACTGTGTATGTCTCTCAGTGAGAACATGCAAACTCCACAGAGAAACGTCCTCTCCGAGCACGGGAACCGAACCCAGGACCTTCTTGCTGTGAGGCAGCGTGTTTTTGTAGGCTTTATTAGGCTGGTGCCTATCTCAGCCAACTTTGGATAAAGACGTGGTACACCCTAAACAGCTTGCTAGTCTATCGCAGGGCAAAAACACAGACACACACCTGGAGGAAACCCACGTAACCACGTGGAGAACATTTAAACTCTACACAGAAACGCCCTCGCCGAGCCCAGGACTCGAACCCAGGACCTTCCAGCTGTAAGGCGGACATGCTAACCGCCACGCCGTCGTACCAAAAACACATATGTCAGCTGATAATTGCTGATAAAATAAACATTTAGCAAGTTTTTACTTGTTTGGTAGTGAATCTCTTCTTCTTATCCAACCCTGGAGATAAAAAAGAGTTTTATTATAATAAAAATGATTTGCTTAGTTTCATACTCCACTGCTAACGTACAGATAAAAGAGATACAGATATGCTGAAGGAGGACGTCCTGTTCAAGGGCGAAATCAGAAAGTTTGTGCTAATGTCGGAAAAGAAAAATTGCAGTCTCAGGCCGCATTTTTGTAAATTTTTTCGATGATAAACAACCAGTCCAGTTTTGTTTACAACTGATTTCAGTTGAGTGAATAAAGCAGGTAAGCAGGTACAGGACTCTGAAAACATGACTCCTGTCTAGATCAGTATAAAAATATATAACTTTGTCTTGGTCCCAATGCTGAATACCTTAAATTCTTCAGTGCTTCAGAGTATAGAAACATGAGATTGATACTAACAGCACGTGTGCCCAACAGGCCAGACTTCTTGGGTAATTTATTTAAATACCGGATGGTGTTTTACTGCTGTGTTGTGCGACCTCCAGAGGATCATCTTGGTACTGCAGTGGGGTGCCAATATTTTTAATCAAGCGTATCAGTTAGGGTCTCAGGGAGGCTGGCGCCCATCTCAGCCAACTCCAGGCTAGTGCAGAGTACACCCTGGACAGCGCGCCAGGCCATCACAGGGCAGAAACACTATGCATCTACTTTTGGCGAATCAGCAATGGTTCCTTTACATGCCTCTCACCAAAGACAGTGAGAGACATGGCCAGGCTTTGATAACCCAGTTAACTGCACTGCGGGGGACGGCAGTGACAATATAATGGGGTTTGAACCCCCAATCTTCGAATCAGTAATCCAGCACCCCACCACCAGGCCACAAATAGTCACGGTGAGGACATGATTAGGACATATGGTTAGTGTGTGTGTGTTGGGGGGGGGTGTTATTTCTAAGGAATTATAAAGTAAATGTGGATGAAATAAATAATATAAATATTTATGCACTCCTTAAAAGTGGAAACATGCATACATAAAGTTAGAGAATAGTGCAAGTGCACTCAACACCGAGGGTGGCGATATATTTTTCACGTCACTTTCTTCATTTATTGGCTTGCCTGTGTGGGCACATGATGGAGTATGGAGCTCCAGAGCTCCGCTACAAGTTCATACACAAAATATTTGTAGAGACATTTTTTTTACTGTTATAGTTTCAAAGAAGCAGATTAAGAACAAGAGGGTTGTTTGAACATATCTATCTATCTATTTATCTCTGCAGGGCTGGTGGTGTAGTGGTTATGGTCCTGGGCTCATGATCAAGAGGTTGAGGGTTTGGATCCCTTTTAGCCCCCCACCGTGCTAAGACCCCTGGGCAAGATCTTAACCACAAGTGTGCCTCTGTCCACCCAGCAGTATAACCAGTACCAATAAAAATACTGGGAGGGTAACCTGTGCTGGATATCCAGGAGGAGTTAACCTGCTACGTAAACCAGGAATAAGTTCCGGCCTGATGAGCCAGGAGGCTTGGGTGTAAAAAGCCTAACGGACTTACCATTTATCTGTCTGTTTATTTTGTACGAATATTTGCACCATGAACACATCAGGCGCTGATTCCTCCCGACTCGCAAAAACATATGACTAATGGTTTCGCTCAGATAAGTCACCTCTAGTGGGGGAAGGCCAGCTAATCAGAAGGCTCAGGATGCCATGACACACTAGCGTTCAAAAAAAAAAAACATTTCAAAAGGCCGAAAACAGCCCAGAGGGAAGATTTAACCTCATTATTTGACACTGTACACAATTCAGCACTGCAACAATATTTATGGTTCAAAAAAGCAACAAAGATAAATATCCCCTGGCCCTGCAGTGGCCTGGCAAGCTGCTCAAGGCATACCCCGCCTTCGCCCAGAGTCGGCTGAGATAGGCGCCAGCCTGTCGGCGACCCTAATTAGGATTAAAGAAAGAACATTTGCATGAAATGTCGACACGTGTACCACTGAATTAGTGGATTTTGACATGACCCAGATTTATGAATGACATCTGTCTGTTTCTGCTGTAATAAAGAATGCCGTGATGACAGGAAACGGAGAGCTAAGGGGAAGCTGTGGTGATGTGACCATTTCCTGCTTTCCTTTAAGTCACTAATCCTTTCTCTAGGGTGAAATCATGTTTTGGGTCATTTTCCCACAGCATGTGACACATGTCATCAACATTTTCTCATCTCATCTCTATCTCTTTCTGGCTTGTTTTCGTTTGGTCAGATGACCAACCCCTCTTCTGAACACATCTCCCCAGCTCTTTGGGCTCAGAGATGGCGTTCTTCTTGGTACGTGTCTTTAGACGAGGTGAAGCAAAAAGAAAACACACCGAAAAAGAGGACACAAACCTGTCCTGGGTTTGAGTGAACCCTCCTCTACTGGTCTTAAACACTATTGGACAGTTTCTTAACCAATGAGCAGATGGGGAGGTGGACTTCCTGTAGGCCTGCTGTATGAAGCGCCTGTGTAAAACACTCCTGGGCTCTCCTGTGGTGTTTATTTTACAGGGGAGAAGGGGAAAAAGGGTCCAGCGACGTGGCGCGTGGGGTATTTGGAAATGTGCCGAGGTCTTGTTTCACTAGAGAGAGATTTACGCCTCAGCTTTCAAGCTCTGCCTTTTGTGTTTATTTATTTATTTATTAAACCAGCACATGTATTTAAAGTATGTATGTGTTAGGAGGAGCTCAGTGATTTACATGACTGAGATTTCTTGAAGATAAATGGCCTTGTTTCCTTGTGTACATATCTCTAGGTCATGATGCACATATATAGAGAAAGAGAGAGAGAGACACAGACAAAGAGAAAGAAGTAAAGAGAGAGAGAGAGAAAGGGGAGAGAGAGAGAGAGAGAGAGAGAAGTAAAAGGAGAGAGAGATAGAGAGAAAGAAGTAAAGAGAGAGAGAAAGGGGAGAGAGAGAAGTAAAAGGAGAGAGAGACAGAGAGAAAGAAGTGAAGAAAGAGAGAAAGGGGAGAGAGAGTGAAGTAAAAAGACAGAGAGATAGAAGTAGAGAGAGAGAGAAAGGAAGAGAGAGAAAGAGGAGGAAGACAGAGTGAGAGGAAAATAGAAAGAGTAGAGAGAGGGGGGGGGAGGAAGAGAGAGAAAAAGGGAGAGAGAGGGAGAGGAAGAGAGACAGAGAGAGGGGGGGGGGGGGTTCTGGTACTTGCTACATATTTTGAGCCAGAATATGTTTTGGAGGCTAGGGAATGCATTATCAATAAATGTCCACACAAAGATAGAAGTACAAGGTTTGTGTGTGTGTGTGTGTGTGTGTTCTACATTTTCATCACTTTAGGGGACCCAGACTTGTTCACATGGGTACATTATGGAGACTTATCTTTCTTATTTCCTTAAGGTGAAGATGTTTTAAGGTGAGGTTAAGGTAAGAGTTGGGCCAGAAGGGGTTATGGTTACTCATCACTCCCTCATTTATCAGAACCGCATAATACGATTAAAGTCATGGGGAGGCTGGCGCCTATCTCAGCCAACACTGGGCAAAGGCGGGGTTCACCCTGAACGACTTATCTGACCATTGCTTGGCCAGCTCACACACAACCAATCACACTCAAGGAGAAATTGCCAATTAGCCTTGTGTGAGTAAAGTGGAGAACCCCGAGGAAACCCACCCAAGCATGGGGAAAACCAGACTCCACAGGGAAACACCCTCGCTGAGCCTGGGACTTAAACCCAGGACCTTCCTGCTGTAAGGAAGACATACGTTACCACTTACACTGCCTGTTGCTGGAAACTGGAATTAGAGAAAATTCTACTAAACAATAACAAGAAGTGAGCGAGAGTCAAACACTGAAAACATACTAGTGCTGCCACCTAGTGGTGACATAAAATTCAACATTTACAATAATATCCATTAAAATCTGACTCACACTCATTTGCCAAAACGCTTAATCCTATTAGGGTCGCAGTGGGGCTGGAGCCTATATCAGCCGACACTGGGCGAAGATACACCCTAAACAGCTCACCAGACCAACAGAGGGCAACACACCCACAACCATTTTACACTCACACCCACACCTAGGGTCATGTCATTGCTCTGTGGGAGGAAACCATCACAAGCATGAGAGAACATCAAACTCCACAGAAACTCCCTCGCCGAGACCCCAGCACTCAAACCAAGGACCTTCTTCATGTGAGACAGACATGCTTATGAGGAAACAGACGGACATGCCGATGAGGAAAATTTAATCCTCTGCTAGCAACAATCTCTAGCGTTTTGCTCCGGGTAAAGTAACGGACAAGGGCCACAGTGACCTGGTGGTTAGGACTGGCGCATCACAGGAGTCGAAATTTTTTTATTTGGGGTTTGTGTGTCTATGCTTGAGCGGGCTTCTTCCAGGTACTCCGGTTTCCTCATACAATTCAAAGCCATGCCACATTTGGTCAACTGGCTGCTCTAAATTGCTCACAGGTATAAAATGTGAGTGTTAAGGTTTGTTTGTGTCCGTGTCAGCCCTGTGATGGACTGGCAACCTGTTCAAGGTGTACCCTGAATCTCATCCAAAATCACCTTGGATTGGCTCCAGCTTCCCCCATGACCCTGATGGATAAACACTATAATGGATGGATGGATGGATGGATAGAAATGTACCTTCAAGTTCTCATTACTTTCAGGGCTCTTTACTATTCCACAATTTTTTGCTGCCCCCTGCTGGTGGATGATGAGAAAGTAAACATTTTCTGAAATCTGAAGCCAAACTCAGGCAGCGGTGGCCCGGTGGTGGGGTGCTGGTTTACTGATCCGAAGGTCAGTGGTTCTTGCCTAACACTATCACCGGGTTGTCGCTTCTGCCCCCCCAGTGCAGCTAACTGGGTTATCAAAGGTCAGCCATGTCTCTCACTGTCTGTGGTGAGAGGCGTGTAAAAGAACCATTGCTGACTTTCGTAAAGAGTAGGCCATTGGATTGCGGTCAGCGTGTTTCTGCCCTGCGATGGTCTGGCGAGCTATTCAGGGTGTACTCTGCCCTCACCCAGAGTCAGCTGCGATGGGCGTCAGCCTCCCAGCGACCCTAACTAGGATTCAGCGGTTCAGAAAATGAAAGGATGAATGAATTCAAATTCGATATAGTGAACGCTGCACTGTAGTTTCTTATGAAGGGAAAGTGGAAATACTACAAAAAGTTCTCCCCGTGCTTGTGTAGGTTTCCTCCGTGTACTCCGGTTTCCTCTCACTGTCCCAAAACATGCACAGTAGCCTAACTGTCTGTTCCAAATCGCACCTAGGTGTGAATGTGAATGGTTTTGTGTTGTGCCCTGCGATGGTTTGGCGAGGTGTCCAAGGTGCACCCCGCCGTCACCCAGAGTCGGCTGAGATGGGCGCCAGCCTCCCTGCGACCCTGATTAGGATTAAGCAGATTAGGAAATGAATGAATGAAAGTTCAGAAAAATGCATTAAGATTGTTGCCTCTGCCAAGGAGGTTATGTTCATATCATCATGAGTTTGTTTGTGTCTCGCCGCTGGGTGGCTGAAGTGAAGGGACGCATGGATGCAGAACTGAGTTCAGTCATCACAGTAACATAGCATGAAAAATATCAAAAGCACAAAACATGGCAACACAGCGAGAGGATGAACACACAGGTGAATATGGCCACGAGAAACTATGACGAGATACATACGTGAGATTTAGTCCTTGAGGAATACCGTGAATGCTCCGCGCCATTGTTGCACTTTGAGTGTGTTTATACAGAAGGCTGATGAGCGGCTAAGCTGCCTGCACATGTGACTTGTTGACGACGCTTGTGCTTTGCATGCTGTGATGTGTATGTATGCGAGCAATAGTTTGTTCTCCTCGTCAAACACTGACGAAGACGAGGGAAGACCGTGCCGGTTTGTCTGTCTGTGAGCAACTTCCTGTCCACATTTTTTTGAGAGATCAATCTGAAATGAAATCTTATGACGGGTAGGGGATCACTCAAGGATGCACACATTTACATTTTGGTAAGAACCCACGCTCTGATGAGGTCACAATAATTATGAAAAAAACTTTAAATCTTAAAATCCGTGTCACTTATAATAAGCAAAATTGCAAAATTTAAAATTTGTTGTATTTAGGATCAGAAGCTTTGACCAGGTTTCATCCAGATCTGATCCAGTTCGCACATTTGGCGACAATTTAAATCTAGCATGGAAAATCCCATTTTTGGAAATGTGGTAGGACAGCAGGCCGCTGTGGCTTGGTAAGGGTTTGCACTCTCCAAATGCTTTTGTATACCTGATTTATTTAAAAATGACTCTTCTGGTGACTCTTCCATGCAGATCATGTCTGTATAAGTGATGTTGCAGAGTAGCTTGGTGCACCACGTCTCCCAAGTCAGTTAAATCTTCCTGCATGCCCTAAATGTCATGGGGGCTGATTTTGCTTTGAATTTACAGGGGATGGATGACACGGTAGCATAGTGGAAAGCATGTCTGCCTCACAACAAGAAAGTTCTGGGTTTAAATCTGGGCATTTCTGTGCGGAGCTTGCATGTTCTCCCCATGCTTGCTCAGGTTTCCTCCGAGTACTCCAGTTTCCTCCCACAGTCAAAACACATGCACGTTAGGCTAACTGGCTATTCAAAATTTGTGTGAGTAGGTGAATAGGTGTGAGTGTGAGTGTGAATGGCTGTGGGTATGTTAGTCCTGCAATGGTCTGGCTTCATCCAGTGTTGGCTGAGATAGGCTCCAGCCCACCCCGTGACCATAATGAGTGAGTAAGTGAGTGATTTACAGGGGGTTGTATCGGAGCAGGTTCGTTCTTTCAGATCTTGCTTTGACTTCTACAGTTTTGGTGATGTGCTATTTCCTAATTACATTTCAGACAGTGGAAATTGCGGATATCTATTTATAACCTTGCGTTGCTTCATAGGCATCAATTAGCATCATTTTCAGATCCTTAGTCAGCTGCTGAGTCAGAGGATTTATTACACTCTGGAATTGAAATCAGCTGCTGATTCCTAATGACAGCGAATAACGAATCAGTGAAGCTTTAATGATTTAATGAAGTTTCCACATGACTTTTCTATTTTCGAAGTTTATCAAATAAAACCACGTAATAACATTTACAGAAAGTGTTTCTTTTTCTTTTTAAACAGGGACTCATGTGATAAGTTTGACAGCGTGTGTGTGTGTGTGTGTGTGTGTGTGTGTGTGTGTGTGTGTGTGTGTGTGTGTTGGTCCTTTGCACTGTTGATGGCATTTAATTTCATTGTGTGTTGTTACAATGACAATAAAGTTATTCTATTTTAAGCCGAACCACTTAATCCTGTTAGGGTCACAGGGAGGCTGGTGCCTATCTCAGCCGACTCTGGGCGAAGGTGCGGTACACCCTGAACAGGGCAACACACACACACACACACACACACAACCACTCACACTCACACCTAGGGTCAATTTGGAACAGCCAGTTAGCCTAATGTGGATGGTTTTTTTTGCCTGTGGGAGGAAACCGGAATACCTAGAGGAAACCCGCACAAGCAGGAGAAGAACATGCAAACTCCACACAGAATCGCCTGAGGCCAGGACGCAACACAATCACTAACCTTATAAGGTCATAAACCTCTTCAGGAACCCTTTGACATTTATCAGAGTTTTTATTTTCCTCCTCATTAATTTATAGGTAGGGAGTTTTGTCTCCTCCCAGCTCCACGCTTAGTGTCTGTAGGCTTCTGCGTACTCCCCCATGTCCTTACGGGACTTCTTTGGGTTATAATATAATATATTATAATATACTCACTCACTTATTTGCCCAGTTGCTTAATCCTACTAGGGTCGCAGGGAGGCTGAAGCCTATTTTAGCTCACACTGGGCGAGGATGAGGTACACGCTAAACAACTCGCCAGTCCATCCACAGGGCAACACACGCACACAACCATTCCCACTCACATCCAAACCTAGAGGCAATTTGGAGCAATTAGCCTAACGTGCATGGCTTTGGACTAAGGGATAGAAACCAGAGTACCCAGAGGAAACCCGCACAAGCACAAGGAGAACAAGCAAAGCTCCACACGGCAACGCCCTCGCCAAGCCCAGGACTCGGACCCAGGACCTTCTTGCTGTGGGTCGGATGTGCTAAGCCAGGGATGTCAGACTCATTTCCACTGACAGCCACATCACTAAATTTAAAGGTGATTGAGGGCCGAATATTCACTGAACATCTATTCTTAAAGGGCAACCATGAAATCTGCATGGCAAAATGATTCGTTCAGGCATTTGCCCTCTTTTCTTTTATTCACTTGTATTTTCTGACAACACTTAACAGCGCCAAGTTAGCATGCGATCTTTCTTGAGTCATGGATGACTAGCTCTGCTGCCACCTGGTGGATGGATGATGAATTGGGTTTCATGGTAACGGTTGATGCAAAGAACGTACGATAATCATATTCTTCGAAAGTACTTGCGAGCCACATAAAATGAGGAGGCAGGCCGGATTTGAGTTTGACGCCTGTGTGCTAAGCACTATGCCACCGTGGTCCCCCAAAAATCAACATAATATACAAATTGGGCAGAAGTGCCATAACTTTTGCATGCCAATGTAGGATGGGCACATATATGTCCGTTTGCTTGTACTGAATGTACTGTGCTGAAATAATGACTTTGCTAGTGTGTTGTTAATGTGGTAATGTGGTCATGTGGTATTTCCCGCTCTCGCAGCGTCTCAACATGAATCACTACGCCACGAAGAAGACGGTGGCTGAAAGCATGCTGGATGTGGCTCTACTCATGGCCAACACTTCTCAGCTGAAGGCGGTGCTGGAACAAGGGCCCGAGTTTAAATACTACCTAACCGTCATTGTACTAATCACAGTCTCGCTCTTCTTCCAAGTGCTCGCCGGGGCGTTGTTTATTCTCATGGGTGAGCAGTGCAGCGCTACTGGATACGTTGTGAGAGTTGATGTTTCTAGAAAAGGCGGCAGGTTTTTTCCTTAACAAACTTCCCTCTCTGTTTTTTCTCCTCTCAGCACGTAAAGATCTCAATGATGTCGCCAATCAAAGAAAGCTGGATTTACTGAATAACATAGCGACCGCACTGGTGTTCCTCACCGTCATCGTCAACATCTTCATCACGGCGTTCGGCGTCCAGAAGACCGGCCTCTACCCTCAGCAGTGAACCTTTATTCTGCTATGTTCAGTTCTGTTTAGCTTCCCCATAAATCCTGTGTGTGGTGTTTACCAAGTTTAAAATAATTCATCTTTCAATTTGGTTTTAAATTCCGGTTTAATCATTTGTATTTTTATTAATTTCTTTATTTTCTTTATCTGAACAGCAAAAACTGTGCTCTTATCTGGAATCTGTAATCCTGTAATCTGTCTCTCACTCATTGATCCTACTAGGGTCACAGCAAGGCTGGTGCCTATGTCAGCCAACACTGGTGAGGGCGGGGTGTACCCTGAACAGCTCATCAGACCATTACAGGGCAACGCACACACAACTATTCACACTCACATTTACGGGCAATTTGAAACAGCCAGTTAGCCTAATTTCATGTCTTTGGACTGTGGGAGGAAACGAGAGTACCCTGAGGAAACCCATGCAAGCACGATGAGAACATGCAAACTCCACACAGAAACACCCTGAGCTGGGAATCGAACCCAGGAACTCAGGTAACTTTTGCAATTCCTCACAATAGTTCTGTGTCCCCTCGCAGTAGTTTTGTGTCCCCTCGCAGTAGTTTTGTGTCCCCTTGCAGTAGTTTTGGGTCCCCTCACAATACTTTTGCGTCCCCTCGCAGTAGTTTTGTGTCCCCTCGCAGTAGTTTTGTGTCCCCTTGCAGTAGTTTTGGGTCCCTTCATGATACTTTTGTGTCCCATCGCAGTAGTTTTGCGTCTTCTCGCAATAGTTTTGGGTTCCCTTACAATACTGTTACGTCCTATTGCAGTAGTTTTGGGTCCCCTCAAAATACTTTTGCATCCCCTCACAATACTTTTGCGTCCTCTTGCAATAGTTTTGGGTCCCCTCACAATACTGTTGTGTCCCCTCGCAGTAGTTTTGGGTCCCCTCACAATACTGTTGTGTCCCCTCGCAGTAGTTTTGGGTCCCCTCACAATACTTTTGCGTCCCCTCCCAGTAGTTTTGGGTCCCCTCACAATACTGTTGTGTCCCATCACAGTAGTTTTGGGTCCCCTCACAACACTGTTGTGTCCCCTCGCAGTAGTTTTGTGTTCCCTCACAATACTGTTGTGTCCCCTCGCAGTAGTTTTGGGTCCCTTCATGATACTTTTGTGTCCCCTCGCAGTAGTTTTGCGTCCTCTCGCAATAGTTTTGGGTTCCCTTACAATACTGTTGTGTCCCCTCGCAGTAGTTTTGGGTCCCCTCACAATACTGTTGTGTCCCCTCGCAGTAGTTTTGGG
>JAOUQZ010000014.1:15792652-15809525 GCA_028564935.1 Neosilurus hyrtlii | reverse complement strand
CTACTCACCAGTGAAGAAACTTGAACGTTTCTCGGCAGACTCGATTGCCATTGACATAGTGTTCTGTCCTTGGGTGCCGGCATGCAAGCTGTTCTTTCTTTTTTGATGAACGTGTCAGTGGATCGTTTCGAAATCCACAACTTTTCTTCCCAAGAATAATTAAGTCCTTCTCGAAATCCACCAAAGAGGACACTTACTTGGTTAATGTTCACACCTATCGGTAAATGTACACCACACCAACCGTCCTCATTCACTACAGTCCCCTTCCATGGTGCCACAAAAACCTCTTCATCAGAATCTTCATCTTCAGATGATGATTCTGCCTGGTCACCATCAGTACCGAAGTACTCACTAACATATTCAGTCCAGTCCTTTTCAGAAGCTGCAGATTTGAAATTGCACAAATCCAAGTCGGACATGCTGTTGTTGTTATTATTATTAATATTATTATTGTTTCTGCTCTTTTGAGAGAGCCATCTTATTACAAACGTCTGATATAGACCCCGGATTTGTAAACTCACAAACTAATCACAAAAAAAAAAACAGATTTTGTGACTTTTGTGAAGAAATATTTTTAAGCGTGTTTGTAGATCACGGGCGCAGCCATTAAACTTTCCGACAATGCACTGCGTGATTTGCGTCATAGAAACGGCATGGGGTTTGTGTACTTTCTTCGGTATGTGATTGGCTGAAAATTAACTTGACGTCACTGTAGATGCCAGAAATCGAAAGAGGGATGTTCGAGGTTTATTTTCATATGCGCTTCATGGGGGTTTACTCGACGAAGCGCGGAAAAAAATGACTTCAATTCGGAGTATTTTTCACTTAGTGTTTGGTAATATTTCTCAAGGTAAGCGGTGGGTGACTACTACAAAACACTGTTTTTATGCATTTTAGCATTCAGTTACCTTGTTATGGCTTTGGCAGGTGAAAATTAAGTATGTTTCCTACTGAAATTTACCAAAATTTTTCACTTAAAGGGCCAATATCTCGAAATCACTACCTGCGACTTCCGACTCATTTTTCCTGAACGGGTCACATAATATGTATATAAATATGTAATTTTTTTAAGTCATGAGAAAATCAGTGCCTCATAATCAATGCTTTCTTTAAGTCCTTGAAAAAATTACTGCGATGGACTAGCATTCAATTGATTAGGAGCTGATCTCCTCGTCACTTCACTCTATGGAAACTGGGAATCAGCTCCGGCTCTGATGAGCCAGTAGACTCGGGTGAAAAAAGCCCAACAGACATATCTTTATGTCCTTGATCCTGCTTCCTGCAGTCTGGGATTCAAATACGATTTAATAATATTGAAATAGTAAGTACAGGGTGATTCAAATAAACGTCCCACACGTTAATTTTAAAAAAGGTTGGGCAAGTGTCTCTCTGAGTGACGAATGCTGGTGAATGTAGTAAATGTTAAGGTTCGTAAAAGTTTACCAAAGTGGTCGCTAACAGTTTTTCTTGTCGCAAAAAGAAAATTTTTGAACACATTCATGTGAATTTATTTTTCTGTACAAGGCTGTAACACAGGTCGCTAAAGTCCTTTTTGGTTCGTCAAGTGAGCTTTATTTTATTTTATTTTATTTTGAAATAGGGTTGGGTCCATCAATCATTGTTTTTCTTCTTCATTTTCTTACTCTTCTTTCCATGCTTTATGCTGTAGAATAACTTCCGCAGCATCCAGCCAAAGAAAATTCTTCCTCAAGGGCTTCTTCTTGAGTGAAATCCATACTCTGAAGCCTATCGTCTATATCTGGTAGGGATGTGAATCGAACAACAACTCACGATTCAATTCGATTCCGATTTTTGGGGTGACGATTCTTGATTCTAAACAATGTTTGATTCATAACCATTATAACCAAATGGAGTCGATTTCACGAGTAACTACATTCTTCTATAAGTGAGGAACGACTCTTCTATAAGAAAAAAAGAAATGATATTACTACACAGCTGGTTTTGTAGATGTACTGATCCGCTTTGCTTGTTCAGAGTCGGTTGGGAGTTTAGTGAAGTGATGGTGTGTGTGTTGGTCAGGAGTTGGTCGTGCTGCTGCTCCGGTTCTTTTAGCTTTGGGTGATGGTGTAAGATGTGGGCTCAGTGATTTGAAATGTTCCCGAAATACTTGACTTTTATTTTGCACACCGCATATATAATGTCAAGCTTCTTCGTACCTGGAAAATTGTGAAAATCCGAAGTGCAAACATTTACCTTCAGCGAAGACGGCGCTGGCTGTATTTCTTTTTCCTCATCCATGTCAAAGCTCGGCTAAAAGCTAGTTCTGGAGCCTCCACTCACTGGAACAATTCACGACTGAGGCCGTGTCTGGACAAACGGTACGCGCTGTGAGTAAGGTCGGAAATGCTCGAGAAAACATGTTCTTAAAAATCAATTCTTGAAAGTTTGGATTGATTCAGAATCCATTAACTAAGAATCGCGATTCAGACGTGAATCGATTTTTTTCCCCTGGCACCTCTTATATCTGGGGAGGGTTTTGCTCCCCCTTTTTATAGGTATTGGTTCAGTTACGAGATCAACTGGACGTTCTTCTAGTATTTTAGTGTCGCAAAATGACGGGTAAAACCTGATTTTTCTCAACATCCTCAGAAAACTCGCTGCGTTCGTTAGCATTCAATGCTCTGTGAGCAGCAGGCTTTAAAGATAAACAAATTATTATTTTCACACATGAAACTTCGATGGATTTTTAATCATCACCGTTTGCACACACAAACCCAATTTAACCAATTTTTTTCATCTCATCTACCTTTGAATTGTGGGAGATTGGCGCAGTGGTCAGCACTTCCACCTCACAGCATGAAGGACTGAGTTCGATTCCCGGGTGTGGGTGTTTCTGTGTGGAGTTTTGCGTGTTCTCCCCATGCTTGCGTTGGTTTCCTCCAGGTACTCCGGTTTCCTCTCACAGTCCAAAAGCATGCACAGTGAGTCTAATTGTCTGTTCCAGATCGCCCCTAGGTGTGAGAGTGAGTGTGCATGGTTGTGTGTCTTTGTGTGTTGGTTCTATGATAGCCTGCTGAGCTGTTCAGGGTGTTCCCCGCCTTTCGCTTAGAGCCGGCTGAGATGGGCTCCAGCCTCCAAGCGACCCTAATTAGGATTAGAAAGATGAATGCGTGAATGTAGGGGGTTTTTGGGTCACTCTGTATAAATAAATCCTTGAATCAGAGTTGATTAAGATTCTCCAGACTTGCATGTGAAAAGTCGAATTATGGTTTAGAACTAAACCAGCACGAGTCGTGTTCACGTTAATGCAAATGCTGATATGGTACGTACAGATTTAATAAGTGCTGTGCAGCATGTCACTGCAAATCAAACACACTTCAGTAAACAAGGCTGTCTCGTTTGGTGAATACACTCATCCCTAATTCCTCCCGTCCTTGTTTTCTGCCCCCGCATCCATTACTTACATCATCAGAGGGAACTGAGGTAACGAAAATAAACAAGGAGGAAGTACGGAGCAAATAGAAAGCAATCGTGGTGGATTTTTCCTGTAGTATCTCAGGGCTAAACCATCCAGTTAATGAGAGTGTAGGAGGAAGTAGGAGGGTGTGTATACACGTGTATATGTTCATACACTGTGGTGTGTGTGATACTGTAGATCTTTCATGACTGTTTATGATGTTAGTACTAATCTAGGCGTTTTTTATTTTATCCTGATTGTAGTTGTTATTTATAAAATAAAAAAAGCCATTTTTGAGGATGTATACGACGGCATGCTACAGGACCTCGAGTGGCGCAACAGAAACACGTTCGCCTGGTCGATCTGACAACGAGAGTTCAAAATCCCTGAAGTGTAATGTAAGCAGTGTTGTCTGGGTGGGATGGGCACTCTCTTCTCACTCTTCTTTCTGTCAGTCACAGGAACACCAGCCAATCACAGGCATCCATGAGCGCATGTATGTGGAAGAGGGCGGATAGTGCAGTATGTTACACTGCCCTGTGATGCAGCATGAGCAGCAGTTTCAAAAAGATGCCTTTGTCCGGGTTCACGTGTCTGAGGATGCTCGCGTTAGTCCTCACCCTATCCGTTGTATGTATATTTTTTAATTCCGATTACGCTCGCCTTTTCTTTCTGCCCCCTCCTGGAGTGTGCAGGTGACTCGTGCCTCGATTCAACCTACCAGTGACGAACCAGCGTGTAAAAAGTTGATGAATATGGTGTTATTTATTGTTATAGCTGAGGGCTTGGAGATGGTGAGAACAGGATTAAGTGGATTTATTTCCGCGCTTATACACAATGTGTGTGAAAGTGTTCGAAGTGGCTGCCCCGATTCGTTCAGACTCAAATGGCTGTAACGTCATGAGTCATAGCATGTTTCATAACCTACAGAGAGCAGAGTGAGCCGTGCTTGGACTCGTTCTGTTCTCTCAGTCAGTGCACACACACACACACACACACACAGACACACACACCGAGGTGAGTGATATACACCTGATGCTGTGACAGAGAGGGAAAGAAAGTAGAGAAGGCTGACAGACAGATGATGAGAATTTTTTTTTTTTTTTTATTTCTAGAAATCAGTGTGTGGAAAAGTCTCTCTCTCTCTTTTATTCCCTCCCTGTCTCACTTTCTGTCTCACTCTTATACCCCTGTGCCTCTCTTCTTTCTTTCCATCTCTCACTATCTCTCTTACTCTATTCTGTTTTTCTCAGTCTGCTTCAGTCTCTACCCCTTTTCTGTTCCTCTCCATCTCTGTGTGCCCCCGCTCTCCTGTCTCTCTCTCTACCCATTTCTACCCTCTCACTCTCATGTCTCGCTCACCTCATTTCTACCCTTTCTCCCTGTCTCTCTGCCCCCCCCGGGTGTTGATCCTTGACTTGCGGAGCTGCCGTTATTATCAGAAATAGGACAGGAATACTTCGCATCGTGACTCACTGTCTCTGCTTCTATGCATCAATGAGCATAAATCGTCCTGTGACACTCTGTTTTTATTTTGTTCATCGTTCCTGACAGCAAGCCGTCTGTTTCTTCTTAATCTGCCTGTTGGTCAGCACCTGTTTTAATTTCCTTTGTGTGGGTTTAATTTTATTGGCTTCTTTCCTCTCCTCTTTTTTTCTGTCCTGTATTTCCTGAAGATGTTTTACGTTTCCTTCTTCATTCTATTTTAGTGTGTTTTTGTCCCCTTTCCTCTTCAGTCACTACTCGAAAGTGAAAGAGGCTTCAGGGTCGGGCAGTTATGCTGAAAGAAAGAAAGAAAGAAAGAAAGAACAGAACAGACGGAGGGTGATGACCCGTGTACCGGATGGCGCTTATCGCCTGTTTGGTAACCATTACGTGGTGTCGCCATGGTGATTCCAGCTGGCGTGTTCGTGTGTCACTCTCAGTTCCTCTCCGTGTGCAGCCCTGCTCTGTGACACGAGTCGAAAGTTTACGGCCCAGGTCTGATGCTGAGCGATGATGGTCTCACTAAGTGATTAAGTGGACCGGAGGATGTTTGGAGAGACTTCTTTCTCACATTATGTGGTGCATGTGCGGGGTGTAGATGGCATGAAAGTTAAGGTATTCATCTTTTTAGCACATCACTGCTGTGGGTGTGGTAGTCAGATGTCCACAGACTTTTGGAAATAACATGCATTGAGTTTCGTGGGTTTGGATTATTGTAATCACAAGGCCATTCTTTATTTTTATTCCTTGTTTCGTGGAACGACCAATGTGAATATTTGTGATTTATAAAATTGGGAAAAGTTTATATATATATATATATATATATATATATATATATATATATATATATATATATGAGATTTTATTAATTAATTAATTAATTTTTGTTCCCACTGGTCTTTGCTTGCCGAGTGTGCAGTGCATATTAAAACTGGAACTCCCTCAGAGGTGAGGTGAAACAGGAGGTGTATGAAAGGATTTTTAGGGAATCCTTCTTATTGAATGTTATTGAAAACGTTGTGGCCGTGTGTGCCTCTGGTGTGTTTAATGCCGGGGTTTCAACAGTATGAAAACTACATGTACGCCATCGGCTCAGGACAGACTCCTGGATTCAAATTATTACATCTTTAAATCACAGCACGAGTTCCGGCTTCTTTAAGAATATAAGAATGATAAGAAAATAAAAATATTTATATTTACCCCTTTCTTGTTTTGTTGTGCTGTTAAAGAAAAAATAAAGAAACCCTGAATTATTTTTCCTGTTTCCTGTTTTGGGTTTACATAATAGAAATCTGCCAAACAAGGAAAGGGCTGATTATTCATAATTGTTTCTCTTGCTTATGCTTTGATACCTAAAAATATGAATCCTCCTTGAATGTGATCCCTGAGGCTTTTAAATTAAAATTTAAAGCTAAGAAAGTTTACGCTGTGAACATAAACTAATAAAGGAATCGAGTCAATACATAAATAATATTTACTGCTTTATCATCACTGATTCTGCTGTTCCAGCAATACAAAATCAAGTCATTTGGTTTCCCCAGACACCCGGTATTGTGTGTGTGTGTGTGTGTGTGTGTGTGTGTGTGTGAGTGTGTGTGTAAACCTTTCTCTTTCTTATTTACTGTTGCCTAGCAATGATATGGCCGATGGCATGGAAGGGACAGAAGCCACTGTATACCAAAGAGAAGCCATGGTGTCACATGGTCTGAGCCCTCAGGACTGGAGATTTCTTTATTTACTTGAAAGAGGTTAACGTTAGACGTTAGCGCGGATCTTTGGAGTACTCATCTACTTTTGCATACAGTGTATGGAAAAGGGAGACTTTTTTTGACAATGTGCTGTGATGTTATGAAATAGAAAGAAAATCGAGCGTAAAATGACATGTGTGCATAAGTGTAGAGCAAACGAGGATGTGGTAATCACAAGGGGGGTCTGCCCAAACTTCTCTCTCTCATTTATGTCCCGTTATATGTGAAAAAGGAAACACCCGCTTCAAACAGTGTAAACGACACTGTCTTTATACCCCTCTGCATCTTCTCATTCTCACCTCATTCACTGGACCACTTAATCCTACGATAAGGGCCATGGGAAGGCTGGTGCCTATCTCCGCCGACACCCTGAATGGCTTTCCGGACTATCACAGAGCCCGTGTTTGTGTGGGGTTCCTCCGGGTACTTCAGCTTCCTCCCACATTCCAGAGACCTGCACCTTAGTCTCATTGGCTATTTTGAAATGCCCCAGGTGTGAGCGTGAATGGTTGTGTGACGTGTGACCCGTGATAGACAGTTCAGGGTGTAACAGAGTTTGCTGAGATAGGCTCTACCCTCCCTGCGATTCTAGTAAGAAATTTTTTTTTTTAATGTAGCAGAATGTTTCCACTTGCAGAATAAAATCATGAGTTGTGGTGCGCTCATCATCTCAGGTGTCTCTCTCTCTCTCTCTTTCTTTCCCTTAGCATCTACAGATGACCATCCAGGCTCTCCAGGATGAGCTGCGCATCCAGCGCGACCTGAACCAGCTGTTCCAGCAGGACTGCGGGGGCGCGCGGCCCGGGGAACCCTTCTCTGCCGAGCTCACCCAGGAGAACTTCCACCGGCTACACAGCGAGCACGAAAGGCAAGCCAAAGAGCTGTTCCTCCTGAGGAAGACCCTGGAGGAGATGGAGCTGCGCATCGACACGCAGAAACAGACGCTAAACGCTCGCGACGAGTCCATCAAGAAACTGCTGGAGATGCTACAGAGCAAAGGGCTGTCAGCCAAAGCCAGCGAGGAGGAGCACGAGCGCACGCGGCGCCTGGCCGAGGCCGAGATGCACATCCACCACCTGGAAAGCCTACTAGAGCAGAGGGACAAGGAGACGAGCGCACTCAGGGAGGTAACGCACGTTAGCGTTCAAATTAGTGTGAACACGGCATGAGCGTTATTGTACGTAGAAATAACGTCCCTCACCATCACTTTGTTCAGTTTTGCCGTTCTGTGCCAGTCTTTGAACAGTGTTAGACAGATTGAAGGCATTGAAGACGGTTGCCATAGAAACCAGAGAGATGCAGGAGGACAGTGATGAAAAGAGACGGATGTTGCCACGTGCCAAAATTTGTTAATTCCGTTCAGGACGGGTTTGTCACATTCACTGGTGTAAAGTCCCACTGAGCTTCAAATCATCACATCTGGTTTGTTTGTTTGTTTGTTTATTTTTTGCTTAGCGCTTCGAAACATTAAAACAGAATCGTCAGACCTCTGTGTTAAACGCATCCCATAATGAATTCCAACGCTCAGTGTAAAGCACACGCCCTACTTTCTGCAGTATAATTTGCCTGGAGGTTCCACCAGTGACTTCTTCATAAAGTTTTTGCAACAGCTCCTAAAACCCTAAAGAAACTGGTTCCATAAATTTCAGCTCCCTGCTGTGTCTGAACAAGTCTTTCCTCTTTTCTGTACTGGAGTAGAGGAAGGAAACTTCTCAACACTGCAGCTGTTTGAAAACACCGACACCCAGAGGAGAAAAGTGGAACTGCAGGAATTTTCCATTAATTAATTGTATTAATATCAGGTTTTCTGATCGCACCAAAAATACAGAGGGTGCCTAGATTGGATGCTTAATTGGTAGTAATAATAATGAAAATAATAAGCTTGTTATTTCTTTATCTCTTACCTCACTGTAGCTCTATACAGTCATTTCATCACCAGAATCTTTCTTAATGGTCCTAAAATATACAAAACAGACAAGAATGTGGTGAAATAAATATAAAACAGTTGTCCTGATGATGGTCATTTCAATGGATCTGGCTGTAGTGTGTGTGTGCGTGTGTGTGTGTGTGTGAGTAAGAGAGAGCTGATGTGTAATAGTGATGTTAGTGCTCGTGAACTTCTCATGATGCTCGTCTCATGATTCTTTCCCAGGAGCTCCACCGCCGTTACGAGGGAGCACCTGATTCTGCCAAGACCAAAGCCCTACAGACCGTCATCGAGATGAAGGCAAGTGTGTGTGTGTGTGTGTGTGTGTGTGTGTGTGTGTGTGTGTGTGTGTGTGTGTGTGTGGTAGGAGTGGGGAAATGTTTTATGATACCCCTCTTTATTTTTTCCAAGTTGAAGTTAGGCTGGTGTGGGACATCCAGCCTGGCACAGTTGATGCTATTTATTTGTAACTAATTGGGAGAATTTATTTTCGACCGTGGTGGTTCTTTTACACGCCTCTCACCACAGACAGTGAGAAACATGGCTGGTCTTTCTTAACGCAGTTAGCTCCATTGGGGGGACAGCAGTGACAAATCAGTGATAGTGGGGCTTGAACCCCTGTCCTTGGGATCAGTAAGCCAGCACCCCACCACCGGGTTATTACTGCCTTCTGAAGAATTTAACAAAAGGAAGTCATTTCTTCTTGTGTTTGTGTTTAACAGTAATGAGATTTGAGAGTGCGTTTATCACACGTTGTGGGGGAAAAGTGCTTCTTGACACACAGCATGCACTCAATGAAAACAAATGAGGACAAATATGAGATTATAAATATTAATTTTTTTAAGTCTATTCATTCATTTACCGAAGCACTTATTTCTATTTGGGTCATTGGGAGGCTGGAGCCTATCTCAGCCGCCTCTGGGCGAAGGCTGGCCTCACCCTGAACAGCTTACCAGATCATCATAAGGTCATCACACACACACACACACACACACACACACAAACATCCATTCACACTTACACCTAGGGGCAATTAAGTTAATGTACTTGTCTTTGGACTGTGGGAGGAAACCAAAGTACCTGGAGGAAACCCACACAAGCACGTGAAGAGCATGCAAACTCCACACTGAGCCTGGGAACCGAACCCAGGACCTTCTTGCTGTGAGGTGGATGTGCTAATCACTACACCACTGTGCTGCCCATCTTCTATGTTGGCTTTGAAATAACCTGTCTGTTTCTTTTTTGGTTTTTCTTCATTACCCACAATGCCATTTGACGCCCTGCTGATGAGTAGGATGCAATGGTATAAAGACTCCATTGCATCCTGTTTTCGTAGATCTTTGAATAGCTGTGCCGAGTCTCTTTCGTATTAACGTACACTGTTTCTTTGCACAACCCCCTGATGTTTGACAGCACGGCGTTCCTCTGGTCTCTCTTTCCTGCAGGACTCTAAGATCAGCTCTCTGGAGCGCAGTTTGAGGGACGTGGAGGAGGAGGTGCAGATGCTGAAGTCCAACGGAGCTCTAAGCACAGAGGAGCGGGAGGAGGAGATGAAGCAGATGGAGGTCTATCGCAGTCACTCCAAATTCATGAAGAATAAGGTAACGCCATGACGGCCGAACGCTACAGGACAAAACGCACCGGAATACACACTCACGCCGCACACACTTTTCCTCACATCACACAGACTTGATTTTATGGTGGCCGTCTTTCACTGCTAACAGTTTGCTCCAACACTGCGGTTCTCAGAAGTGGGGTCTGTCGTCTACAGCAACAGGGACTTTTAATTTATTTTTATTTAACTGTAATAATCACCGTAGAGGTCTTTATGGTCTGATATGAAAGTGGTTATAGCTGTTATACACCCATTCATTCATTCGTTTGTTTTCTAAATGATCTCTTAATCCTAATTAGGGCTGCGGGGAGGCTGGCGCCCATCTCAGCCGACTCGGGGCGAAGTCGGAGTACACCCTGCACAGCTCGCCAGACGTGCAGGACCAACACACATACAACCACTCATACTTACTCTCATACCTAGCAGCAATTTGGAACCGCTAGTCAGCCTACTGTGCATGTTTTTGGACTGTGGGAGGAAACCGGAGTACCCGGAGTAAACCCATATTGGCATGGGGAGAACATACAGAATTCAGCTACTTTGTTGAATGAGTCCTCGATTCTGATTGGTCAGTTACAGAATTTCTCAGTCTGTTATTTCTTTATAACAGATGGTTTTTACGGAACATGTTATTAGCAGAAGCAATAAAATACTTAATAAATCGGTTAAACTATTTCGAAAATTGAAAGTAATATAATCGAGTTCCTCTCGTAGGTGTCGCGTAGTAAGCGAATACTATACAGCGAGATGTTATGAGGCGCGGCTGTTAAATGACGAGGCCGACAGCCGTGGGATTTTGTAAGCGATTTGGTTTGCTGTACTTTTTCCCTAGTAGCATTTTAAAGTCGTATTGTGCCGTGCTTCTGTGATGGATATAAAATTATTCTGGACTCAGTAGTGAGACGTTTTGGTAGGGAAGAGTCTGCATAGAAAGTCCCTGGCTGTAAACCTTTCTGAGAACCCCAGCCTGATCGTTTCCTTACGCTGTGATGGTTTTGATCTAATCGACTCTCGTGTAATATTCATCTCACTATTTCTTGGTGCATTTAACCTAACTGAGCTTTTTAATAATCCCCTTTTTTATTTTAGTGCTGATTGGCTAAACAACACTTCCTTTTTTCCCCCTGCATGCCGAATGCTGATTGGTCAGTGTACTGTGCTCGGGTTAAGACATCGCTCCGTGGCCTGCATGTCGAGCGGTCACGTGTGGACTGAACATTTGCGTTGCTTTGGGAATGCCGTGTCGGTGGTTGTTTGCAGTAACGGCGGCCTCTCCTGACAGGTAGAGCAGCTGAAGGAGGAGCTGTCTCAGAGCGAGGCCCAAGCCGAGGAGCTGAGAAAGCGAACGGCTGAGCTGCAGCGGGAGCTCTCCGCAGTAAGAAACACAGAGAGGCAGCGTAGATCACATACTGTTCTGCTTTCCTCACCACAGAGAGATCACGACACTCGTTAGTCCTCATGGAAATACTCTCACATCCCCCTAGAGGAGGTATAGAGGGCGCTTTTCCCCCGCAGGAGGCACTGCAACCTTCTTGTAGGTAGGGTTAGTTCCAGGAGGACCCAACTGTACTTGGGGGCAGGGGTTGAAAAACGGGCTGTAGTAGAAGTAACGTTTATAGCAGTTCATTTTCTACAAGAAACGTTTACACTTTACAGATAATTTACAGTTTCTTAATCACAACCTGCAACTGTTTCTGTGTTAACCTCAAGAGATGTGAGAGAATGGCTGTTTATAGCTGCTATAACGTAAGTGATAACAGGAACTAACCTGTTTGTGGAAACTCCACAGCATGAAATGTAACTAAAAGCAAATAAAAATGGTCATTTATTAGTTACATAATTCAACATTCATTCATTTTCTAAGCCTCTTAATTGTTATTATGGTCGCAGGGAGGTCAGCTCCCATCTCAGCCATCACTGGGCGAGGGCGGGGTACACCCTGAACATCTTGTAAGACTATTGCAGGGCAAACACACACAACCACTCACACCTAGGGGCGTTTTTGGACTCTGGGAGGAAACCGGAGTATACGGATGAAACCCACGCAAGCATGGGGTGAACATACAAACTCCACGCGGAAACGCCTCGTGCTAACCACTGCACCACCGTGCCGCCCTAGTTACATACAAATCGTTATTAATTACATCCTTAACAATGAAATATCACTTCAGTAATTACATATTAATGAATCAGATAACTAATTGAACACTTCTGGACTTTGGTTCAGGGGTAGAGATTAGCTTTCCCTGTTCTTTTGTTGTTGTCGCCCCCCCCCAAATAAATAAACAAATAATTGACAGAATTTTTTTACTGTATTAACTAAGTGATAATGAATTAATGGCTAATGTAATAGTTGAATAATTATATAATCAAGAATACAGTTTCCCCCTTTATAGCGGTTATGTTCCAAACCCCCTCGTGATGTAGAAAAACCACACAAAAATCATCTTTTATATAGTTTAAGCCTTAAAATACTCCTCGCACACTCTTTAAACACACCTAAACTTATTTAAATACACTTTTTAAACACATTGTAAACATTATTGTACACCAAAAAAAACACGTTTGCATGCACAAAACTCTATTTTATAGTGATGGTAATGGCTAAGGCGGTGTAACGTCATACTACTTAAATCATATCCGGGAGTTTTAGCTTCTCCCGAATGATGAGGATCTTCCTCTGGCGCTTGGGCTCATTCGCAGAACGATTAGAAGATTCAGGGCATTTGGGTGGCACCGTAGGGCATGAAACCAAACTTAAGTTCACATGAAGCACTCACAAGCGAGTAACAATGTACAGTGATACACAAGGAACTGAGCAAGACGGGACGCTTCTCGCCGTTCTATCCGAGACGGCGTCATGTTAGCAGTAGAGCACCCAAGAAAATGGAAAGCACGCTCTGATTAGATGAGTCTCCTTCAGCCAATAGCGTGGCTATTTTAGCTTCCCAAGTCTCGTTTTTTTCAGCCTGTGATACTCAAGAATTAAATAAATATTGATCAGATTAGACATGTTATTAGAAGATGGATTTCGGTTTAAGGCATTCAGAGTAGATTTAAAAATTACCAATGTAATAATTAATCGTTAGTTTTTAAAAAATATTTAACACTTAAATAATATTTGCATTGTTCATAATGAGATAATAATGGTTGTGTGGTGCCCTGCGAACCCCGCCTTCGCCCGGTGTCAGGTGAGAGAGGCCTCCCGAGTAGGAGAGCAACCCTAGTAGGATAAAGTGATTTAGAGAGTGAAGGAACGAATGAATATTCAGATAATTGGCGGCATGGTAGCGTAGTGGTTAGCACGTCCACCTCACTCCAAGAAGTTTCTGTTTAGCGAAGGAGTGAGTGAGAGGATGATGATCTGATAAGTTCTTGTTTCCTGTATTTGTTTGAGGAGGCGCAGTGGGGAAAAAAACATCCTGGATTGTTGTATTGGTTTAAACCCAGATAATCGATTTAGGTTTAAGATCTGAGTATTAAAGCACAACTATCCCCCGGAGGGTTTGTTTCCTTAAACCAGATCAGTCATTGCCTCTTTAAACAAAGTTATTAGTAAAGCTGAGGAGGACGAATGAAAGCAGATAGACACAGCGTGAGCATCGTGAGCAGTGGGTGTAGGTAAGGTGTGGCAGATGAAAACAGATCAGAGGCGGATTGAAACCTCCCTGCGTCTCCTCTGCGGTTATCTCTGGACACAATAGCTGGATCTGGGCTGAGGAGGAGGGGATGTAGGCTAAACGAGTGAGTCATCAGCTTTCTCTCGTTCTCCCTGTGATCAGGAAAGCAGAGCTTCCCCCGCTGCTGTGCTGAAAGGTCGGACGCCACGCTAGACTCCCTGACGCTCTTTCTGGCCTTCTTTATCTTCACTTCTGTCCTGCTTTCCACTCTGGTCCCCGTAGTGCTGGCTGGAGTAGGACTCAAACACTAACATCCCACCAGATCAGCACTAGAACCCTCTTCGCTTCTCGTCTCTCTCTTTATCCGTCAGTCTTTTTTTCTCTTCTTCTCATGTGCTGCTGTAATTTGTCCACTTTTCCTCCCCAGGGTGACTGCAGCTAGTGCCTTTGCTAACCTGCTGCTCTCTACCATGCATGTTGGAGTTTTATAGAGTGTGTGTGTGTGTGTGTGTGACAGAGAGAGAGAGAGACTGTACTGTGTGTGTGTATTTGATCCCATTTGCTCTTTAAACGCAGTGCGGTAAATTTATGGCCGAGGTGGATCAGTGGTTAAGGCTCTGGGTCACTGATCAGAAGGTGAAGGGTTTAAGCCCCAATACCACCAAGTTGCCACTGTTGGACCCTTAAGGAAGGCCCTTAACCTTCAATTGTTCAGTTACTTAAACAGTAAATTATATAAAAATGTAGGTCGCTCTGGATAAGGGCGTTGGCCAAATACGGTAATGTATGGCATGGCCCACAGCTCAACCAGGTAACTTCAACACTGTAAAAAAAAAACAAAAAAATACTGAGTTTGGAATGTTTTTTGCCCCCAAATGACCAATTTAAATTTGTATGTCTGATTATTTAGATGAACAGACCTTGTACTATAGAAGAGCAGTAGCCGATTTCCCACCATCGCACCCAAGTTGAGCGATCGAGTGCAAGGCAGGGTCATTACTGTTTCTTCTGGCACTTCTGGGGCTTGATCGCGCCTCTCTTGGGCTACTAAGGCTAGAAAGCCAAGAATTATATCCTGACGTTTATCCATGTGCCAGACGAGACCAAACAGTACATAATGCAGTGTCAAGGTGGAAGGTGGTGTTTGTCTTTTTAACGGCAGTTAACACTGATGTAAACGTTTATCCTAATGGTATTTTTGTATCCACTATATGTATTTATAGGTAAACTACTACAGAGACTCTGCTAAAGGCTAGTCAGTCACCAGCTAAGCTAGTGAAGCTAATCATGATCCATTGCAGATGTAAATAAAGACAAATGTAGAGTATAAAATTATATATTTGTATTTGATTTGGTTACCTGCTTATAAATAAAACAATTTAAACATTTAAAAAATTCCTTCCACTCGCAGCAGCCGCGCTGTACATCACTGTATTTTTCTCTCCGAAATGTCCGTCTGGTCTCGTTCTCCATTGGATTTCTTCTGTAGATCAGGCATCGTAGGTGGCGTGGGTGACATTTACAGAAAGGCAGTGTGTTATGGATGGGGGAAACGTCTTGGCTGTGTACATGACGTGATAATTGAACCCCCACACAGGTTTTCAGCTTGAGGCTTAAAGCCCCAGGCTACAAGCCTTTGGTAGCCTTGAGCTAGCCCTGGCTCATCCCGGCATAGATGATAGTGCGAGAGCGGCCAGTGACGTGCCCTCAGGGTTGCCTCACATCGTCTAACATGCCCAAAACTTTGTCCCACGTAGTCATAATTTGACAACGATCGACTCTAGACAAACTTTAGTGTGTCTCCTAACCAAGACACGCAGAGATAAAAAAGATTACAGGGTCTGATCCTGGGATTAGGCCTACCCTAAATTCTAAACGACATTCAGGTGTTTTTAAGAATCACTTGGTAGACTGGTTCCTGATAGCCTCTAGATGGTTCCGGTATGGTCTTTTATTCATACTAACGTGTTAACTTAATACGATAGGTAAAGCTTTAACATGGTGTAATTCAGGTTTCTGCGCCGTGTCGTCTGTGTTATTTCAACTCTCCCCAAATCCAGAATAAAAGGCGCTGATGCTGTTCAGCTGCGTTCAAATCACACCAGATGTATGTGAGAGAGAGAATGAGGGGAAAACTGAGGTAACGAGCCTAGCACATGTGTAGATACATATACAGTGAGCTCACTAGCCGTCTGTGTTGTGCAGATTGACCAGGTGAAGCAGGACCTCTCCAGAAAGGACTCCGAACTTCTGGGTCTGCAGACCAAACTCGAGACGCTAACCAATCAGTTCTCAGACAGTAAGCAGCACATCGACGTCCTGAAAGAGTCTCTTACCGCCAAAGAACAGCGAGCTGCTATTCTACAGACGGAGGTAACACACACAAACACACACACACACATACACGTGTGTATCTACATAGTTCTACAGCAGTAATAAAGCGGATAATTTGTCTTGTGTCTGTGTAAGTAATAATAATATACTTATTACATTAACAGTATTCATGTTATATTATTTTTATATTAGCAATGAAATAAAGTTGGCATGTTCTTGCCGTGCTGGCATGGGTTTACTCTGGGTACTCCGGTTTCCTCCCACAGTCCAAAAACATACACAGTAGGTTCACTGGCTCTTCTGAATTGCCCCTAGGTGTGAGTGCGAATGGTTGTACGTGTGTTGGTCATGTGATGACTGTGCAGGGTGTACCTCACCCTCACCCAGAGTCGGCTGAGATGGGCGCCAGCTTTCCCGCGACCCTAATTAGGATTAATCGGCTTAGAAAATGAATGAATGCAGTAATGATATAATTATATGAAGTGCATTATGTAGTTACGCCACAGTCTGGAGTTTATTTCACTTTATTAAAGATTGAAATAATTAAATGCATTAAATGACACTGTCGGATTTTTGTAGTTTTATATAATGTATATAATAATGTATAGCTTATAGTTACAATCAATGTTGTTGAACATCTGGGAGAGAAAGACTCTCTCTCTCTCTCTCTCTCTCTCTCTCTCTCTCTCTCTCTCTCTCTCTCTCTCTCTCTCTCTCTCTCTCTCT
>JAOUQZ010000014.1:15761235-15784355 GCA_028564935.1 Neosilurus hyrtlii | reverse complement strand
CAGCTCCATTTTGAGATCCTAAAGCAAGGTGGTCTCACCAAGATGGCTGCCACCTGGCTTCAAATTGGAACACTAATGTGCATTCTGGGTTTTTTATTTCATTCATTCATTCATTCATTCATTTATTTATTATTAAATCAGTGATTGAAACGGGTGGAAGGTGTGGCTACTTCTTGGTTGAAAAGAAAAACTGTACCCACACCAGCCCTTTGTGGAAAAGATTGGACACCCCTGATGTATATGTTACTTTACTATCAGAACCGGAGCTTATCCTGGTTTTTGTAGCATGAAATGATTAGAGGTTCATCTCCTCCTGGATGGGACACTAGTGGTTGAGACCTTGCCCAAGAATCTTAGCACAGTGGGAGTCTAATAGGGATTCGAATCCACAGCGTCTCGAGCCCAGCACCCTAACCACTACACCACCGGCCCCACACTTTGACATGAACCACTACCTAAACACTGTTGCTGACCAAGTACGTTCCTTTATGGAAGCAGTATTCGCTCTGCACAAATGGTTTTCTTGGAAGCGGTATTCGCTCTGCACAACCATGTGTCTGAGGTGTTTACTCGGCCTTCAAATTCTCCAGATCTCGATCCAGCCAAGGATCTTTGAAATGTACTGGACAAATAAGTCAGATCCAAAGAGGGCACACCTCGCATTTCGCAAGACTTAAAGCACCTGCTACCGATGACACGGTACCAGATACCACAGCATTCCATCCGACGTCTAGTGAAGTACAAGTCTCGACGGGTCAGAGCTGTTTTAGTGACAATAGGGCACATACTCAATAATAGGCAGGGGGTCATAATGTTCTGGCTGATTGGTGTATATGTGGGGATGTGTGTGTACTGTGATGCATGTCATGCTCTGTAAGAAAAAGATGTTTTTGTTTACCTCTAATAGAGGAAGGTAAGTGTAGCATGATACTTTGATAGAGAATTTCAAACCGTATGATTCCTTGATGAAGTGTTCATTTCTTCGTACATGCTCAAACAGACGCCCTTCAGTGCCAACCATTTTGGAACACATCGCCTCGGACACGCCTTGTCTGTATTGACCATTCACAGGCTTGGTTGTGTAGCCAAGGAGTTCACTCAGCTGGCATGTTCACGCCAAGAGAAGCCTCTGCACTATGTCCATTTTCTCCACCGTTATGTCGTGTTGTTGGTGGAAGCCAGCCGAGCGTCGTCTCTGCGTGAAGCGTTCTGAGGTCTTTAGTGTCATGACGGATCTCTGACAAACCCTGCATGCCCTGCTAGCAGCCACCTTTTCAGTGTTCTACCTCAAAACAGCTATTAAAGTGACTCGGCTCCCAGACATCTGTCCAAACATGTCTGAAAAGGTTTAAAACAACAAACCTGGCTGTACTTTTATTACACGAGAAACAAGTGCAGTTGTTTAAACCAGGGCAAATTCATTATCGGGTTTCTCCTCACTTTTCCCACTACCATCATTTGTTTTTCTTTTAAAACTCCTTTTGCCAGAACATCTCTCTTTTTAATTAAATTCATAAGTTGACGCAGTTTGCTCTCAGTGGGAGATCAGATTAAGGACGTGAAGCACCGAAGACGTTGTTCCTTGCCCCGTGATGAGGGGTTTGAATCAACTGGAGAAGTATGACTCGTATTCATAAAGAATTCTAAAACGCTCACGCCCTTTACATGCTGCTCTCCCGCTCTCGCTCCCGCCCTCCCTCCCGTTCCCTATTAATTAACATTTAATGACTTAAAATCTGCTTTTCCTGGTTGCCATGACAACCGGCGAAGTTTAGGAATTTCCTGTTTGCCTGGGAGCAAAATCCGAGATTCTCCACATCATAGATAAACACTTTTATTGTTTCTTTGCCTTTCTGGATCTTTATCACCCCGAGCCATGAGTCTCCCAAAAAAAAAAAAATAAATAATAAAATCAACCCTACACAGTTTACTGAATATTGATGATGGTTTGTTTTTTTTTATTCCCCCCGAAGTGATTAGGGGGAAAATATGAATGGTGACTATTTATCAAATCCGTCAGTGTTTAATTGAATGTGAAATGAGGGGATAGGCACATTGAGCTTTTTCATTGAGCTGTCACGACATGATGAATGGATTGAGTTTGCGAAATGCCCATCTCCGTTGTCATTTATCAGCACTCGCCTCGCGCAGGCTTCACAGCGGCGGCCGTGACAGATAAGGGAAGTTTTATGAGGAAAATTAGCCTGGAATATCACTCTAATGAGGTCGTTATTTATTTTCACAGTCCGTACAGAAAACCTTTTTTTTAAATAAATTTTTTATTTTTAAAAATGTATTTATTATTTACTTTGTAAAGCCATTTCATTTCTTAATGTGCATCATAAATATTTATGGAACGCTGCATAGAAGTTTTAGCTAACTGTGCTTTGAATGTATTTGTTGGCGGTTTGCTTGTGTATATATAGTTATATATTATTATATATTTGCGTTTATAAGCTCATTTGTAATTTTTTTCAACAGATCGAGAACCTCCAGGAGCAGCTGAAAGATAAAGAGAAGCAGCTGAGTAGCCTGAAGGAGAGGGTCAAATCCCTGCAGGCTGACACCTCCAACACCGACACTGCTCTCACGACCCTTGAGGAGGCGCTCGCCGAGAAGGTGAGTATCCCACACACACATGAGCACACATCAGGTTTTTGGTCATGTGACTCATATACGGAGCTGAAGATGAACTCTGGAAAGCCGGGAACATTCACCGATGATCCAAGCTTTGTACTGTATAGGCTGAAAGATAATTCGATGTTCTTGTTCTTAGTATTGTGATGCAAGATCATATGAGGCAATCACGCTCATCAGTGTTTGGAGAAAGTCTTAGATCAACTTCAAGTCTTTATGCATTGAGTTCATGAAAAACAGCTTTATAACATGATTGCAGAATAGATTATATATGGAGTATATGAAGGCAAATCATAATTCATTAGCGAATGATCCAATGTGCTGCCTGCTTGCGTGTTTTTGTTTTCCAGAAACCTAATTGGTTATTACGGTGTCACAGGTTCACTGTTGGTTACAGTGTGTGATCAGACAGTTACCTCACTCTTTCAAGTAATTTTACTGATTAAAATGCTTTTTCATCTTTTTAATTTTTGTTATTTTTTACCCGATCAAGTTACTCACGTCAGTGGTTTTCCATCTGTATCCAACCGTGACGCACAAATTTTCACCCCTACATCTGGACTCGCCCCTAACTCACACTAAAGCAACCTTGATTTCACCGCTCACTGCAACGCAACTGCAGCGAAACCCTTTGGTCACGTTGTTACCCTGAGGTTGCTCTGACTTTGTAAAGCTGTCATATATATAAAAACTATCAAGCACATGGCGGTGTTGACCAGAACTAACAACAGCAGCATAATACAAATACTGGCAGTATTCATTTATTCATCTTCTAAGCCGCTTAATCCCTATTAGGACCGCAGGGAGGCTTGTGCCCATCTCAGACGACTCTGGGTGAGGGGGAATACACCCTGGATTGTCACAGGGCAACACCATTCACATTCACTTTCACACCTAAGAGCAATTAGCATGATCTGCATGTTTTTGAGCTATGGAAGGAAACCGGAGGAAACACACAGGCGCGGTAAGAACATGCAAACTCCACAGAGAAGCGCCCGAGCCCGAGAATCGAACCCAGGACCGCCGTTACACCCCCAGTCGAAATAATTTTATGCACAATAACAAACAGGTAATCAAACAACAAAAAAAACCCATTTGAGGATTTTTTTTTGGATTGGCGGGAAGGTGGAGTCCTTTAATTTTCATTACTGGATTGTGAATGGGCTTAGCTTTGGATTTTGTGTTCACTGCATGTTAAGGGAAAAAGACGTGACTGCGTTGCAGTTCAAACAAAGAAATTCACACATGCTAGGTTTTAGATACCCCCACCCCCGTCAGATGTTAGCTTACCTCATCAGACCTGAGGAGAGCTCAGGAGCACAGGGGCTTATGGTCAGCAATGTTCTCTTTCATTTTATGATACTTCAGATTTTTATACACTTTTCTATTCACTGGGAAAAGCATTACAGGATTGGTCAGTTTAGAGAAAGCGCTGCATGCAGTGCTTACAGGTTTGGCTTGAGAGTGTGGCCTCAGTAGAGGCGTGGCTAGGTACAATGCATTCACTCTGAGGAGGCGCAGAGTCTGTGATTTCTACATGTGTGCCTTTAATTATAAAGTTATGAAAAAGATAAGGATCATCTGTCGGATTTAAATCAGGTTTTTTTAATGACCTAAAACAACTGTGATGGCAGTTTATGTATAAAATCCCTGAGGAAAAATGAAGGAATCACTAAATTTTGAGGAACAGCGGTTGATAAATTAGCTTTGCAGGGTGGAGCCTTGCCATGAACCCTTTCCCCCCCCTTTAAAAAAAAATCTCCACCATAAGGTCACAAGCTTTCAATTTCAGAACAGCTCCAGTACAGATCCGGTCTGTTTACTGGCCATGTCGTTCAGTTGACCTGCGTTTCCAGAAGAAAAGCTTTAACACTCTTTGCTTTGTAGTAAAGGTGTTATCAACCTGGGGAAGGACTTCACCACCACCAAAATCTCAGTGTACACCTCTGCAGTGACTGTTAAGGCCATGATTGTAATCTCCCCTGGTCCTTTACCTGACTGGTCCTTTAATTTGGTTGTCGTAGTACAAGACATACATATAAGGTGCAATCTAGAAGGTGATAAAAATAAAACACATCTACATATAAACTTACAGTTGTGACCCATCACAGCAAAGTGGGTCAGAAGTTATTAAACACTTTGTTAAACTTGATATGTGATTTTCTTCAAAGTTGCATAAAAGGTTGAAAATTCCTGGCAGGTTTTGGTTGGTTACTCCAGAAACTTAAAATTAGTAATTTCCGATCTAATACCCACATTGCTGTCACATATTTACGGTCCATGATTGCTTCTCTTAAACCCACCGAGAGTTTTTCTTTTGTTGTTCTTTCTGTATGTGAATTCCATTTCTTTTAGACCATCTTACAGTTATGTCATATTCATATATATATTTTAAGGCTTTGGCTTTGCGTTTACGCTCACACTTTATTTAATACTATTATGTTATAAAGACGTCCGGCTTTCATCTGAAGGTCTGTGATTCAATCCCAACTATCACCACTGTTGGGCCCTTGAGCAAGGCCCTTAACCCTCAATTGCTCAGTTGTATAAAAAAAGATAATTGTAAATCGCTGTGGATAAAAGCGTCTGCCAAATGCTGTAAATGTTAATTTAATCTTGGAATGCTGGTGAAGGATCGAGGCATCGGAATAGGAACTCAGAATACCTTTTGTTTCGTTAAGCACTGAATATTTAACATGAAATGGATGCATTTTTACATAAAGGTGAATAGAAAGGAATAGAAGTCTTTAAAAAGGATGTAGCAGTCCTACCTTACTGAGAGCTACACTCCGACCCAAATCTGTGATATTCCGTATCAACATGTGGCATTGCAACAAACGTAAATGTAAACAACTGCACAAAGCGAGGTGTATAAGAAATAAGAAGAGAAAATAAAGTGAAATTTCCCACAGCTTTGTGTTTAATCACTGTTAGTAGAGAGCAGGTTAACCCAGAGATCCATGTTAAGTGACTAGTAAACACATGGGTCTAGCCGTGCTTTTGGGAGAAAGAGTATAACTGTAGCTCATTCACGGCTCAGGCAGTTGGGAGACCCACAGACCCATTTTAACCCACAGGCTCGGGTTCGGAGCCTGTTTATAACAGCTTATACATTTGATTTATTTGTTTTTGTTTGTATAATTTGTCTTGGTGCAAAACACAGACGCGACACATGTTTAACTTTATTGAACAACAAAGTGGATCATCTTTCGCCACACTTTGTGTTGGATTTCCTTCTTGGCTTTTGGAGTTTTATAATCCTCTTCATTCTTTCATTTGACGACTGTCTTGATGAGATCATGTTTCCCTTCCTTTACCTCCGTCCAACAGTATGTTAGGGTCTGTGTGCACTCACTTTTAACTGAAGACTAATTAGCATTTTTAGACTTGTGTTGGTGTGTTTTTAGAAATCCACATTACAAGGTGATTCCATCTGTTTTTTTTTTCCCCCCTCAACACTGACTGCTTCCATAATTTTTTTCCTTTGCTTCATCTGGAAAAAATACGACTTTAATTACAATAATTGCATTTAATTTGTTTGAGGCATGTTTCACAAAGCCAGATTGTTCATCAAACAAAAAATGTTTTGTGTCATATCTGTGATTTGTTTATTTGCTACGAGGAAAAAGACTTGAGTGAACATTCTGTAAGGGGAGGGGATCCTTATTTTTTTTCCCCCTGGGGTTGTATGAGTATGAGTGTGTGTAAGAAGAAGGAAGAGGGAGAGATGAAAGTAAAGATCGCTCTCTAGTACGTCCCCATGTTAGGACTCGGGGAAACTTCACACAGAGATTCAGGTTCCTGCACAGTGGCACAGCTAAAGGTCAAATACACCGTCACTTCTCATCAACTCCCTTTCAACAAGCCTGATCATCGTCTGCTGTCCTGTGTGCTTGTGTGGGGGTCCCAGTCCGCAGTGTTGCATGAGTCATTGCAGCGGCCGGACCGTCTATAATCAGACGCTTTGAAGGCCACGGGTACCGAATACTGGAAACTTTTACTGGCCGATTATTGAGTTTGACCAGTTGTAGATTACTGACGCGACAGTACCGGTACATCAATATTTAAACTTTTCCCCCATAGCATTTGATATTTTTTGTGAATATTTCAACTTGTTCTCCGTCTCAGGACATCCGTCATTATTTAGGTCACCACCACCAGGTGGTGAAGGGGTTTAGCTTGCCCTTTCATATCGCTAGTTCTTAATATGTTCTTAGCTAGCTAAATATTAATGAAGATGATGTTCTCATTGTAATAGATCAAAAGAATCTTTCAAAGAATTAGTGAGGTGTGAACACACACACACACACACACACACACACACACACACACACACACACACACACACACACCAATGCATATCTCAGGGTGATTTATGGAGGTACCCTGAGGAATCCAACATGGAAACAGGGACAGGCTATGAAACTTCATACAGACATTTACATATAGACAGTAACCCGAGCTCTAAATCGAACCAGGGACCCGAGAGCTCTGAGGCAGCCGCGCTACTCCTCACTACTTACCTCTGATATTGTTAACACCTCTGGATAAACTCTACTAGGAATACTTTAGACGTTTCCCAACTGCTGGTGAATTCTCTATCTTAGAATTCCTGCTTCATTCCCTAATCATGTTGACCAGACTTCAGCCAGATCTGTGGCTGTGATTCATTAAAAAAATAACCAGCATGCCTCAGGAGAGAAGTTAATTCCTCAACAGTACTTGTGCATGTTGCAGTGATTTTCTGCACATAGTTTCAGAGCTTAAACATTAAGGAGCTCTTCCGAACACTATCCACTCGGGATAAAATCCTGTTTTCAATTCCCACCCCACTGGAGGATCCATGATCATGGTGGTGTTCCTTCAGACCATCGAACTGTACAGATTACAAGAAATGTGGGACAAGTTCATATTAAAGGCTCATCCTTGTTTATTTAATTAATTATTTAAATTTCTCGATTGAGTTTATTTACAGTTCGGCACAGTGACACGTCCGCCTCACAGCTAGAAGGTCCTGGGTTCGATTCTTGGGCTCGGGCTGTTTCTGTGTGGAATTCGCGTGTTCTCCTCGTGCTTGCGTGGGTTTCCTCCGGGTACTCTGGTTTCCTCTCACAGTCTAAAAACATGCAGAGTAGGCTTAACTGTCTGTTCCAAATTGCCCCTAGGTGTGAGTGTGAATGGTTGTATGTGTGTGTGTCCTGTGATGGGCTGGCGAGCTGTTCAGGGTGTACCCCGCCTTCGCCCAGAGTCGGCTGCGGTGGGCGCCGAATCAGAATTGAGTGGAATTCTAATTAGAATTGACTTAGAAAATGAATGAATAAATTAGTTAATTTACAATTTGCACAAATTTATAAACCCAATGTAATTTTAAAGCTTTTATGCATCTTATACACTACAAATCGTTTGCAATCACCTTCAATATGTTGTTATAAGTGTTAGAAATTACTTATTATTTGAAACTAGGACTTGAATAACCTCAGTAAGAGGTTTAGTCTTTAATTAGCTTCTGTAACTTATCCAAAGAGGTTCAAGAAGCTGAAATGGTTGCTTGAATGATGATCCACGAAATAAAATCGCTCCTGGTTTTTCCTGCAAGGATTCCCGTGGTGGAAACAGCCCTATTGTTTCACCTGAAATGAAGAGAGCAAGCCGTTCACTGAAGGTTGACCCGAGTGCAGCAGTCCCAACGCCGGCCAGCGCTGCCTGATGAATATGAATTAGTTTGAACCCTAGAGGTTCTTACTATTAGTTTAGGTATCTGTGGTCTGGCTCAGAGCGTAGCGACCCGACTCTTTTCTCCTGCCTTGCATCTCTCACACACACTCACTCTCCAGTATTCAGACCTCCTCTTCCTCTTCCCTCCTCTTCCTCACCCCCCTGAACAGTGTTGCATGTACTCGAGGCCGGAAATTGAATTTGTCAGCCGTCTATTTGGAGAGAGAGTACAGCGCTTTCGCTCTTAACAGCTCCAGTACAGAAACATGGCTCACAAGCAAGCCTCTGTGTTCTCTTATGGATGGCAGATGTATTATTACCTCCACCCAAAAATGGTGTTTTGGCTGAGGTATTGTAATCGATGGTGGTTGTGAGTCAGTTTGTTTGTGAAGAAACTCCCGACCAAATCCAAACACTGATTCTCACCAAACTTGGTGGGGGCAGTGCTTTATCTGGGTCTCAGAGATCATTTGATTTAGGAGTGTTTGGTTCGAAGGTGGAGGTCAGAGCAAGGTGACAAAGTTTTGGAATTTGAGCACTTATACAACCGAAACGAGCGCTGATGGACATGCCGTTACTATGGAACACTTATATATGTGGACTTTCAAATGAAATGATCTCCTTTGCCATTGAGTGACCTTGAAATGTGGAAATCAAGGTCTGCACTGGATTTGTTTATGTCACTGGCTTCTTTTTTCTCCTCGTAACAAAAACCCAATATCCAACAGTGTAAAACACGGCCATTGGACGGCTAAAGTTAGACAGGTGAGCCAGAATTTTTTCACCAGCAATATATGTATTAATATCCCAGAATTCTGATCATGTATCTTTTATATGTATATGTCTGACATACATACGTATATACTATCTGATATATATTTTAAATAGCTGCATCATAGCCTATATTTTAAACAGAATTAAACACAAATGCTATGATGCACCAAATTACTGAAACTGAAAAAGCTGAACTTTTATGCGTTCATAATGATAAAAATGAACAGCCTTATTATTGCTAATTAAATAAAAACCTTAAATATATTTCATTGTATTTCAAGTTAATCAAATTAAATAACTTGAAAATTGGCTAAATGAAAAAACAGTCAGATCTAAATTAAAAATTAACTTTGTGCACAAACTATTTATAATAAAATTGTGTGAAAACAAATAAATATCTAGTTATTTAGTTTAAGAGTCTTGTGTTGATTTATATTACACTATGGTCCCGGAGAAACATCATGCTTTTAACTGTGTACTCTACCAACTGTTTATGGTTGAAATGACAATAAAAGCCAGTTGGCTTGAAAATAATAGGCTGGTCGGTCTGAATTACGAACCAGCGTTTGTCAAATTCCTGCTTATTTGCAGCGAGACTTCATTGACATGAAGTGTGCACCATTGCTCATGTAAAGCTGAAGCCATGAAACAAGCCAAAGTGCGGGGCTGTTATTAATAGAAGGGCATATGGCACACTGTAGGTTTGATCTTACTCAATGATTAGTCACACGACCGAGCACTGTGAATCTCTTACTGTTGTAACAGAAGGGACCAAACAAACTATCTGTAAGATATAAGCTCATATTTAATGAGTAGCGGTGTTGGTCATCCCTACAGCATAATCTGTACGTATGTAATACGTTTAAGTGATACAGACACTTATTTTAACACAAATGACCATAAAAAGCACAAAACTGGTCATTTTATCCCGTGGATTACTAACGGAGGCTGAACTTTGGTAGTCTGCAGTTTTTCCCCGGAAGTGACATCAACACATTGGGCGTGGATGAAGTCTCCTGTGGAGACAGTGAGACCTCACATTGTAGTGACTCTGAGGACGAGAACGCTGCCAGCGATGAGTGTGACAGTAAATCCAAAATGATTTACGCAGCTAACGGGTTGCCGACTTGGCTTTCCTGTCGTCATTTGGTTTAGGAACCAAAAGAAATATTTTTTCCGTGATTTCCGTGATTGTTGTTGAGCAGTTCAGCGCTGGACGATAATGTGTTATGATGCACGGGGTCAGTGAGGCAGCCCAGCCAATCCAACGAGCTCGCATCGCTAACAGGTTGCAAGAGCCAATCAGAAAGGCAACATATCTCTGAGCATGCCCAGAGTCGTAACACTCGCGCGCACTCTTTAAAATCAAGCATGAACTGATGTTGCCGGAAGGAACCGCTGGTGCACCCAAATGAGGATGGGGTTCCCTTTTGAACCTGGTTCCTCTCAAGGTTTCTTCCTCGTGTCAACTGAAGAAGTTTTTTCTTGCCAGTGTCGCTGCGGGCTTGCTCATTAGGGATGTGTGGAAAAACATTTAAATTCCTTTTACTATGTGAAGCTGCTTTGCGACTATGTCAGTTGTAAAAAGTGCTATACAAATAAAACTGAATTGAATTGAATGTTATATGTGATTTAGTTTAAGTAGCTAGAAACACTAATTCACCACAGGTACCCTTTAAATTGTCTTGACAGAATATTTTAATCACACTTATTATTTTATAGGTCAATATTAGGCTATTTATTTCATCTAATGTAAATCCTGAGCTCAACCGTACAACCAGTAATGTGTGCCGGTGGGTGCGATCTGGCATTATCAGGCTACACTAGGCTGCAAAAAGAATTAAAATACAACAGAATGAACATTGACACTGCGAAGAAAATTACTTAATTCCAGTGAAATTATATCGCTGAATGGACCGATAATTTGACTTGACAAGAAATCTTGGAATAAGTTGGTTCCAGTCTAGGAATAGGTTTAATAATTTCCGATCTCATGTCTGGAAATCTTCTCACAGGAAATACTAGATCATTTTGCCTAAATTGAATATAGTTTTAATTGCTAAGATCTAATTTTTTACAGTCTGTTAGGATTTCCACTTCATAAACTGCAATTACTAATATAGTAAATTATGTACGTACGATTGTGTGTATTAAACAATAAACATCTGTACAAAATGAACATAACCTGCATGATGCATCCAGAAATCGTCCTTTAGTTGCAGATGATTCTGTGAGGATCGGGTGAATCCTTTCACACATCCGATCGTGTCTGTTACTGGCAGACAGAGTATCTGAACTATTATATGAGTAACTATAACTTGTGTATGCGGGGATGGAGCTTTGCTAATAGCAAACCTCACCTGTGGAACAAGCTACCAGTTATTAGTCGCTCCAAACGAATCCATAGTCTCAAGATGTGTCCAGCTTCAGTATTTCTGTTTTGAGAGAGAGAGAGAGAGATATATCTCTAATACAGGTTAGGCTTTTCACACAAATATATTTATTGCGTAGAGAAAAAAAATAAGACTTTTAAAAACATGATGCTTTTGCATGAAATAATTGAAATATGGTGTAAGTTCACATTGTGGGTGTTATTTATGAATGATAAAGTACAAAGTACATACTGATGAAATTCTTTAATAAAATGACACTTTATAAATGTTAAAATGTATCATATTATTAATTTACATGGTCTGATTAGACGTTAAACGGATTATTGATCCAGAAAATAAAGTTACGGTAAATTGAAATATCGCCAAATTTCGGTAAAAAATGTGCAAAATTGAAAGGCTCTGGGGGACCACGCAGACTTACTTTATAGGCCTGGAATTTTTACTGGGTTATTTTTTCATAAAAAGTGTAATTATATGATTTCTTTTTTCCCCATATAAAAATGGTCTACCCTACAGTCTATATGTGATTTATTGCCCACACTGAGGGCCACATCCCTAAATTTCAAGGTCATTGCAGGCTGAATAATCACTATTATAATAATAAACTATTCAGAAACGGCAACCATGAAATCTGCATGGCCATATTATTTGTTTATGCACCATGTCTTTTTCTTTATTCACTTTTCTTTTTTTGACAATGCTTGATGGTGACAAGCTAGCTTGCAGTCTTCCCCGAGTCATGAATGGTTTCCTTGAAATAGGCTGGCTCCACCTAGTGGATGGATGATGAATTACATTTTATGGTAATAGAATGCAAAGAATGAACGATAATCATGTACTATAAAAGCTCTCACGGACCACATACACTGAGTTGAAGGGCCAGATTTGGCACATGGGCGTCGTGTTTGACACCTGTGCCATATACTAGTAATAGTAAGACATTGTTTCGCAACATGACTAATGGTAGCAGCAAAAAACCAGTGTAAAATGTTTATACTTCAGCGACAAATATAATAATAAACCCGGGTTCTGCTGCTGGTACCTGTAAGTTCTGCTGAACCTGCCCCCCCCCCCCCCCCCCCCCCCCCCCCCCCCCCCCCCCCCCCCCCCCCCCCCCCCCCCCCTCCTCCCCAATTATCTCTATCCACTCACTGTAGGTGTGTACTTCTCAGAAACTCTTATTTAAGTACATATGGTGTCAGGGAGGAGTGATCTCCTATCCCTCATCTATATGTATAAGACTCGACCCAAATTTCAGTGAGGATCTGTGTATTTATACTCGAATGTGAATGTCGTATTGAAAAGCTGAACTTTCCAGCGGTTGGTGCATTTCTACTTCAACTTCATCTATTTACAGTTGACATCCCACCACACCCTTGTTAACAAACTGACTTCACAACACACACTCCCCTCACTCTGGATGTCAGCTGTCTAGATCAAAGTTGCAGTGCGAGACGGAGTCGGAGCCTGTCTCACAGAGGAGTCACGCTCATTGCAGCAGCTTTGGGAAAGTGAAATACGGCCCTGGCAGTGAAAAAAAAAAAAGAAAAGAAGAAAGACGAGTATGTCTGAAAAAGCACTTTGTTATTTATGTCCACTTCGGCCACTCTGCGTGCGAGTTTTGGCCGGCGAGGGTGTGAAAGAGCCGGAGGTCGAAGGCTCTCTGCGATTCCAGCAGCATGCTTTCACAGGCCATCGACGGCAGACACACACCCTGCCAGAAAAACACCACTTCAAACCTCTTACTGTTTCAGCATTATTGCATTCACTGCCCATTTCCTCCTGTTTCCCACTCTATTTCCCCGTCTCCCACTCTGTCTTTCTCGCTTTTTCATTCCCTCGTTCTCTCTCACGCATACACGCTCTTGATAAAAGAGGTGCTTTCTGTGCTGTGTTATTATCGTGTATGAGCTCGGCAGTTTTTCAACCATGAGCGACTCTGGAGGGATGGACAGAATCAGATCTGACTCATTTCACCTGCGCTCGGTTCACTCGAGTTTCCGAAAACACCGTGTTGCGGCTTTGTTGATGGTTCTTGGCCAAAGTTGACACAAGTGTGAGGTTAATGAATCGCGCTTATTCTTTTACTCCTTTTTTTATGTCTTTCTTTCTCTCAACAGTAAGAGATTTATCAAACATATTACTTTTTGAAAATGTAGATTGTTCGAGGTTCTAGTAAAAGCATTACATCTGTTCTAAACGGATCTGCTTTACACTACAGTGCTGTTTAATCCCTGAATCTGATTGGTTGATATATTTTTTTTTTGTAACTACAGTAGATGATATTCTTACTCCCTAACCAGAAAAAGAGTGCTTATAGCTACTACAGCTTGTCACATGAAGGTTCTAGATCATTAAATGTAATTTTTTACTTTACATTAATTTAAAAGTATGGGCCACTCAAAGTTATTCACAAATATTTGTAGTGTATAAGGAGGGTAACACCTTTGTCATAGTGGCTTGGTGATTAAGGCGATGGGTTACTGATCCGAAGGTCAGCTGTTCAGTCCCCAGTATCACCACTGTTGTGCAGCATGGATAATGTAGCAAATGTACTACATATGGGTCCTACTGATTTTAATGACCAATGTACTCGACTTGCGGTATGTCCTGTAGTACGTGGATGTGAGCAAATCAGAGAAAGACTCTCGTTTTGAAGGATTTGGAGAGATGGGTGGGGTTTGACCTTTTAAGGTTATTCAAGGTCAAAGAAATTTGTCCCATTTGAAAGTCCATATATGGTTCCCTATTAGTTTTCCATAGTAACATAGCACTTGTTTCGAAGTTATAAGCATGCCATCTCCAAAACTTTGTGACCTTGTTCGAACCTTCACCTTTGACCAAGACATTCCAAAATCAAATCATACCTGGGACTCGGGTAGATTAGTGTCCCCGACAAGTTTGATAAATTTTTTTTTATTGTAAAAGGTTACATTACCTCCACCAAAAATCTGTTTTGGGTGAAGGGAGCAAACTGTGGTGGCTCTGCCCCTTCATCAACAGCTGCAATGTGCAAAAAATTAATAGAGCTCACATATTGCACTGTTCAAGATCCCACAGTGATATCTGTGTCTGAAATGGTGTAGTATAGCGTGAGATCTCTTTTTGTTGATGAACTGGCTGTATGGCAGCATCCAGCTGTACGAAAACTTTGACGAGTTTTCTGGAAATGATGATGTAAGGACTGATGATGTGGTGGCTCAGTGGTTGGGGCTCTGGATTAGTGATCTGAAGGTCAGGGGTTCAAGCCCCACTACCACCAAACTGCCACTGTTGGGCCCTTGAGCAAGGCCCTTAACCCTCAATTGCTCAGCTGTGTAAAACTGATTAAGAAAATGTAAATCTCTCTGGAAAATGGTGCCTGCCAAATGCCGTAAATGTAAAATGGCCCTATAAAACATGCAACAATTTTATCAGAACCTTTATTTCTGTTTTAATGAGTCAATACTAACACCATCTTACCTGAACATACCCTCACGTAAAATCCGAACAAGTTTCTCCAGCTGTCCGAGTTAACGGCGAGGGTGTTGCTGTGTGTGTTTGGTGAACAGGAGCGAATTATTGAGCGTCTGAAGGAGCAGAGAGATCGAGATGAGAGGGAGAAGGGAGAAGAGCTGGAAACCAGCAAGAAAGAGCTGAAGGAGCTGAAAGAGAAAATCAGCCTGCTGCAGGGAGACCTGTCTGACAGAGAGGTAACACACACACACACACACACACACACACACACACACACACACACACACACACTCAGTAATTTCGTCACAGCTGGTTTCGTGGACAGTCATGCAGAAGATCTCATCGATTGACTGACACTACCCCCCCCCCATTTACTTATTTATGTATGTATGTATGTACTTGTTTGTTTGTTTGTGTATGTATGTATGTTTGAATTTTTTTATTACCCTGGCATGTAATGCGGGGGAAAGAGTGATCAGTATGCTATCTCTCTGTCACACTTGAGTTTCTGGACATTTACTTGTCACGCGCTGAAGCTGGGGTGCTAGGATAAGTTTGTGTGTGAGTGACCTTGACCTACTTTTCAAGGTCACAGAAGCGAAACTGTGTATTAGGTTTCCAGGACATTTACTTGCCACGCGGTGAAGATGGGGCTTTCAAACTTGCTGTGCTTGTTCTATATTTGCAGATTATGAAATGGTGCTTTCGGTGGGAGCGTCTGGACCCCTGTGGTCTCTTTATTTAGGAATTTCAGCAAATCATATGTTTTCATGGCAACCAATTTGCCATGTGGGTAAATTATTATATGGTGGTGGTTGTTTTGAGGCTGGAACTTCAGAACTGTTTCAGATTTCTTTATCAAACTTGACAGTTATTTCAATTAGCTATGCAGGGTATTTTGGGATTTCTGCACTTTCAATTTTTATGATTCCATGGCAGCCAAATTTAACATGTAAAATTTTGTGTGGTGTTGATTTTCAGGCCAGAACTCGAAAAACTATTTGCCATTTCTTGATTATTCCCCCAGCATGCAATACAGGGGTATATAGTCATCGGTATGTCCGTGCATGAATGCATCTGTCTGTAGTTATTTCAATTCCGGGCCAGAATTCGAAAACAGATTTCTTCATCAAACTCGACAGCTACGTCTACGAGGCAGTGTATCCTTTCAGATATTTTGAGATTTCTGCAGTTCGTCTTTTTCTGACTTGATGACTTGTTTTAAGAATTTTACTATGAACTACATGGAAACATAAAGAAAAGCAAACTAAAACAAGATTTTTAAAAATAGGTTATTTTTATATATATATGTTAACCATGACAGAGGCAGCCAATCATGTGGCAGCAATTCACAGAAAGAGAAAACACACTGGACACTGTGGACTCTATAAAAGAAAACAGAAACAGCACAGACCTCCAGGATAAATACTACTTCTCTGTCACCCCCTAGAGAACATTCAGTGATGTGATACATACGCTGTGTGTACCAACGTTCCAATAAAAACACTGATTGTACCTTTTTTAAGGGATAAATTCTACTGCGAGGAAGCAGCATCAGGACATGACGCACACTATAGCAATGCCTCCTGAGCCATGCGTTCATCCTCAGAGGATCTACAGCGTGATGGAAACAGACAGGCTGGACACACTGTCAGTGCTACGTGTGTGTGCGCGTGTGAGAGAGCAGGACAGGAAGATGAATGGTGGAGCCTACATGTGACGGGTCGGCCCCTTTTCCAAGCCTGCTGCTCATTTCTCTTTCTGTCCTCGGCTCACTCTATCCGTCTCGTCTATCTGTCTGATCCTAAACACACTGGAGGGCTCGAAAGTCTGTATGCAAATGCACACCCACCCACACATGCACCCCGAAGCAATGAAATGTACAGATGCTATACTTCCCAAATCTATTCTCCTTCTGCGTGCAGATGATTATTCATATTATTCATTTTATTCCTGCAGGAACGCACAAGACCACTTCCTGACTCAATCACTTACTTTCGGAGGTCACATCCGGGCACGTGTGTTCACTACGTCCGTGTGAAGGTGCTATCCAGAAGTGTGTGTTGTTGGGTTTTATAAATGTTCCACAAGCAGTTTAATATGTTTCTCAATACGATGAAGCCCGAGGCCGTGTAATGTGGGGTTGAGATTGAATAGTATCGTGACGCTGGTTGAATCTTACAGGATTGTCATACTTTGTAAGGGGAATAATTTGTTCAGTGTTTACGTCAATAGGCGCAATAGGGCACTCGGAGAGCAAACCTCCATCAAGCTGAAGAAAAAAAAAAAGTGTAAAGTTTACAGCACTGCCTGTTATGATACCACATGTGCGATGTTAAAGAATGCTTAAAAAAAAAAAAAAAATTCCTGGATTCAGAATTTGATCTGAATCATCTCCAAAACATAATGGAGTCTTCTTTTTCCAAGGCTCTGCTTCTGTTAGAAGTGTCATGAAAATCCATTCATAACTTTTTGCTTAATCCAACATGCTAACAAACATACAAACCTAACCAAAAAAGCACCAAGAACTTGGCAGAGCTAATAATTATGCTAGTTGTGTAGCCTGCCAGTGAAGCTGGAGCAACACGTTAAGATCGCTGTCTGTTGTCTTCTGTCGTTGGCTGTCCTGTCACTTACTTATAATCCTCAACACCTCCTCGAACAGTCAACTTTATTTCAACCAGACTTTCACAGAATCTTATTTACATCATACCGTTGTGCACTTCGGTTGCGTAGTGGTTAGCACGCCCGCCTCACAGAAAGATGGTCCTGGGATCGAGTCCCGGGCTCGGCTGGGGGCTCCCCAGGCTTGCATGGGCTTCCTCTGGCTACTCTGGTTTCTTCCAACAGTCCAAAAGACATGCACATTAGGATAATTGACTGCTCTAAATTACCCCTGGGTGTGAATGTGTGTGTTGGCCCTGTGATGGTCTGGTGAGCTGTTCAGGGTGTACCACGCCTTCACACATTGTCGGCTGAGATAAGATCCTTTCTATTTGATATGCCTTTTTAATCTAAAAACTTGCATCCAGGTTCACTTCCTGTTTGTATGTTAGTAATGCTACGTTAAGAGTAATTACAGTTACTGTTCTCTAAGACCAGACCCTTTATAGGAATGTAGCACTGGTTCAGACTGATGTTGTTTTAAAGGGACGTCTTTTTCCATAGGATTCAGTATAACATTTTCAGTTAGTAGATCATACCGAGTTGTTTTTTTTTTTTTTTTTTTTTTAATTTTGGAATCATAGTCCGCCCATATGCTCATGCTTTATAAACTGTTATTCAGGTAACCATAACGACTTATGAGAATCGTCTCCCCGCGCACATCTTCTCTTTTCGATTACTCTTGTTTTTCCTCTCTCGTTCGTGTTAGACTAATCACACGGATGAGTGACACACACGTACTGGAATGCTCGGCTGTGTATTATCTATGTAGTGTTTCTGACTACTGACCTCTCATCTGAGTTCCCTCAGCGTCACCGCTAATCTTTCACGTGAAGCACCCGCCGTTCTCTGCTCCTGTTTCCTTCACCAGCGCCACGACAAGGACTGGGGTCGTACAAACGCCACGAGTGTACTTTGGTACACGGTGCAGCATTCGAGTGTGAAATTGCAGGCTTCTGTGGTTGAAAGTGGGAAGCAGCAGGAAAGGGTTTAAAGACGGACGGCTGTAGAATTCACCGTGAATGTGAAACCCATTGTGCTGTATATGTAAGAAGAGTACAAACCGTGTTCTTGAGCAGCACCAGTGTTTAGGATTTACATGTACGTGGTTTGAAAAGGAGGATAGTGTGTGGGTGTGCTCTGAATTATGAAGCACGTATATTTGAGTATTTTTGTTATGCATTCATGTACAAACTGTGCTCGCTATCCAGTGTCATGAAGAGATGGGATCTCTTTTAAGTCGTAATGTTCTGTGAGTGTTTCCTCTTCTCTCTCGCCTCTGGGTTGGTCATGATGGATCTGAATCTACAGTACATCCGGATATCTGTAAAGCTGCTTTGGGACACTGCCTATTGTTCAAAGATCCACTCAATTAAATCGAAGCGAATGTTATAGTTTGTGGTCCGGCTGAAGGCAGAGCGAGGCAGCTGGTTAAGTTTTTGGGCTGCATGTTTACGCATGCTTGGGCTCACTTTGTTTTTTTGTAATGAGGATCTGCAGCATGACGTTAACGCAGCCTCTCGGCTAATTTGCTGGTTTCGATTAACATCTCTGGCCTTGTGTTCTGCCATTTTAGGAGTCACGAATTTTATTTATTTATTACTTTTTTTTTGGGGTCAATGTGCAGATTTTCACGTATTAAGTCTCTCACTCACTCTCCTTATCTCTCTCTCATTCTTCCCGCCTGTGCCAGACATCTTTGTTGGATCTGAAGGAGCACGCCTCATCACTGGCCTCCTCTGGTTTGAAGAAGGACTCCAAGCTCAAGAGCCTGGAGATTGCTCTTGAGCAGAAGAAAGAGGAGTGTATCAAACTGGAGAGTCATCTCAAGAAGGTGAGAGAGCCTCAGATATGTGAGCGGCTCAGAACTTAGTGCCAGCGGGTATTACTAATAGCAATCAGTGTTTCATCATGCAACACTCATTTCCATCGCACTGTTAACGTCTGTCTCTAGGATTATAAATAGCGAGTCTAATTGCTGGTGTGAATAATGAAATAGCTTATATTTAACAATTATTCCATCCACCAAGAGTGAGGCGAATGATTGTTTAGTATGTACTACATGGGAACATAAGCACAAAATGCACACCAAAGCCAGATTTCTGTGCATTTTAGTTTTAAACATGTTTAAATAGCAGCAGACACGTAAAAGAGGTATAGCACTCACCCGTTTGCCGAACCACTCAATCCTGCTAGGGTTGCAGAGAAGCTGGTGCCTATCTCAGCCGACACCTGGCTATACCTGACCTTCATTCATTTAATTTTTTAAGCATCTTCATCCTAATTAGGGTCACGGGGAAGGCTGCTGCCCATCTCAGCTGACGAGGGTGGGGTACACCCTGGACAGCTTGCCAGACCATCACGGGGCAACATACACATACCCATTCACAGTCATGCCTAGGGGCAATTTGGAACAGCCAGTTAGCTTAATGTGCATATTTTTGGACTGTGGGAGGAAACCGGAGTACCCGGAGGAAATCCACACAAACAAGGGGAGGAGAACATGCAAATTACACGCAGAAATGCCCGTGGCCACGAATCGAACCCCTTGCTGTGAGGCAGACGTGCTAACCACTACACCACCATGCTGCCTACAGCTGTGTAACTGCAGCTCTTTACCTCTCTTTGAGTTTAGTAAAAACGACCTGGAAAACATAATGAAAAGCAAACTAAAAGGAGATTTTTTTTTTTTTAGTTGATATTTGCTGTTTATGCTCTGAACAAAAGTTAATGCTGTACAGCTGTCTGTTTCAGAAAAGAAAGTAAACTCCATGAATGTATTTTAGTGTATTCTACCCAGAAACGAAAGATAAACAAACTTAAACAAGAATTTTATCGTTAGCCTTTCATTGTAAATGGATGACACACTGATGATGTCATCACCTCCTCTGTGTGTGTCCGTTGTTCTGAATCAAGCATTATCCACTCGGAATAATTTTTTTTAAATACAGAGGTAATGGACCAATCATATCGTCCCATTCCCATGTAATATATATACTAATTATTAATATTGGACTGATGCACAGAACTGTTGTGGGGAAAAAGAAGAGAGTGATGTAATGTTTTGGCTTGATGTAAAGAGTGCAATCATTAGTCAGAGTTATTGTTGTCATTTCCACTACTTTCTTAAACATCCAATTCAGATAAAGGAGTTATAACAGTTTTCTGAAACATGACAACGTGCACTTTTCAGTTAGCAGACAGTCCGACTCGGAGTCCTACTATTGTGTAATACTTTTAAGTCATTGTATATAATGAAAATGTTTTATACCCACCTAATTAAAGAACAAGCGAATGAAACGACGACCCATTTTGTACTGATGGTCACGTGGTGCAATTTTGAGTGAACGTTTGGATCCAGCACCAACACTACCATGAATACGTGATGTCACAGCTTCACTCCTCTACTGATAGAATAACAGGTCCAATCTACATATTTGGCAACATGCCAAGCTGTGTGTGTGTTTTTTTTTTTTTTTTTAAAAAGAACTTGTAAAAGTGTAAACGTGTGTTTATAGCTTCTCTCGGCTGTAAGTGATGAGAGTAATATAAGTGAGAAGAGCTTTGTTTTTAATTCTGCAGCTGTAATTGAATTCTTTAAAGAATTAAAAATGTAATCTCTGGTTAGATGCCTGGGTTTGTGTTTAGGATGTCTGTTTACTGTAGACTGCATCTCAACATCATGGTGATTATTTTCCTGTAACACCCTTAAGTTTTTATTCCTTACCAATCAACTAGGAATAATATCCTTATTCTTTCTCTCGTTTTCACCCCTCAGTCACTCGTTCCTTCATTCACTGCTCATGTAATCATCACTTTCAGGATTCTTCATCCCCTGCTCTTCTTTTTTCCCCCTCTTTCCTTCTTTCCTAAAGCACACTGAGCACATATCAGGCCGTTCCTCCAATCTCGTAAGTGTATCCGGATGTGGAAAGCCTGCCTCTGTGTGCGTGTGTGTACGCGTGGCTGCCAAAGGAATCTTACGAATGTGTGAGTTGTGAGGCTTCGCTTGCATGAGCTCCAGGCTTATCTGATGTTTGTTTTTGTGTGCGCACAAATGCAGACAGACATCGAGAGAGACAGAGGAATCGAGACAGATTTCAGATTTGCACAGTGTTTGAGGCCTGCCTGCATGAGCCCATCTCTTATCTAAAGCCTCACGCTGATCCGGGTTTAGGTTCTCCACAGTGTAACATGGTTTGCAGCGTGCTGTGGTGTGGCTTATATCCGCTGTACATGTAGTCCTCCTGCTTCTGCGATCAGCTTTCTTTCTTTCTTTCTTTTTTTTTTTTTAAAGCTGTATTTTGTACTGACTGGCACGTGAAGACGTTTGCATACATGTAGCCACATGGAGGCGGCGTTTATATGTTTGTCTGAATGTCCGTCCATCTTAAATCTGTCATTTCCCAGTACTGGAAAATATGTTCATGGGAAATACAGTTGTGCACAGCGCTGGATTATGTTTCTCGGTGCTCAGTGGCTTTGTGGATGTGTCCAGATGCCGTCCCATGGTCCAAAAGCAATGAAAAGTGTTGGCGAGCGCACTCCAGTGGTCACACAGGTCTCATAAAAAGTGTGTAAGCGATAACGCGCTGACAGTGCTGGGGACGTTCTGCCGTGATTGGATGATGTGCAGAGGTGACCGACATCCAGGCTGGGCCCGTATGAGCAGTTGTGTAATAAGATGCACCCCAGTGGCTCAACTAACACGAGCACACACAGAGGCTGTCAGAACAAATTTAATGATTCAAAATATTTGAATTGGCGTTCATATTTACATTCGAAATGCATGTTAAAATGATTCACAGCTTGTTTTCTAAAATAAAAACATATTTCATTTCCTGTCAGTATTAAATAAAAATGCTGTAATGTCTCTTAGAAGGGATTACCTTCCACGACCTTTGACAGGGTTCTTATGCCGCGCTGTAAGTCAGAGTCTGTTGTAAGTCTGATTATACCACTCAACTATGTTAATGCAGTAGCAAAATCATAATCTAGGATATAAAAATCACATTTCTTTGACACATAAAAGCATAACTAAATGAAATAAAATAATAAAATGAAATAAACTAAAAAAGGGAACAATTCCTTACAGAACGACAGTCCTGAATGACTTATGGTACGAGTGCCTTAACCTCGAAATGTCGTAATTCGGGTCCGTCGTAATCCATCCCGCCTTCAGTGAATATTTGTTAGTCGATAAATAAATATATGTATTGGGCATTATATATTAGTATTAATAAACACCATGGTAACAAATAGTCAGTCTGTCCTGTGAACGTTGGGTACGATAGCAAAGAGCAGCCTTCTCACACATTCCCATGCATTCCCACACACTGCGATGTGGTTTTATGTAGTTAGTTCACCTTCTGGCATGTTTTGTAGAGGTGAAGGAGACCAGAGCACGATACGATCGTCAACACAGACCATAAACTCAGGATGGAAGCGTTAGCCGTTAGGCGGTGGCGATTTATATATATA
>JAOUQZ010000014.1:15701760-15748509 GCA_028564935.1 Neosilurus hyrtlii | reverse complement strand
TCTCTCTCTCTCTCTCTCTCTCTCTCTCTCTCTCTCTCTCTCTCTCTCTCTCTCTCTCTCTCTCTCTCTCTTTTAAATAATCGAAGGGATTTGACCAGCCGAGTTGACTCCATGCTGTTTACTCCACGTTGCATTTCAAGTGTGTGCATAATGGCATAGAGCGCTGTCAGCACATTAGTGGGTTTTAGTGGTTTTCTGTTTTGTAGCCCACGCCGCTCATAAGAGCATGACTGATTTATTTTCCTTCCTCTGTGTATATTCCGTGTGTATTCATCTCAGGATTGCAACCCTGCTACACTTTGGTGTTATTGTGCGTTTTTAAGTGTCGGCTGTAATTGAACCGCAGTGTTTAATGAGCTTTCCTCTCTGGCGAAGTAAAGCCTAACACATGCTGGACTGCTTAGAGTTTAATGAAATAAAATTCATACATAAAAATCAGCTGTGTTGCTCCAGTAGTTTTCATGTCATGGAACTGGTTTGTGAGGATTTTTATTTATTTATTTGTTTTTTACTTGCTGAGAGTTTCATGAGGATGCGTGGTGCAGAAGTTATTTCTAGTTATTTCTGAAGAGGCGACAGTTCTTGCGCTTCTTTCTGATGTCATAACACCCCGGCACACACACTCACACCCACCCACCCTTACTTTAACCAGTATGTCAAGAACCCTGCCTTTTTAAGTAAACACTCCGCCTAAAGCTGCCTTTGATATAAATGATTAATGTCACCATCACGACCAGCACAACAAATCTAGCAAAGTTTCTTACCTTTCTAGTTTTTGATGCTGGTGTAATTAATAAATAAATAAAAAGACTTTGATTTAAAGGGGAGATATTATGCTTTTTCTGCTTTTTTTGCCCCAAAAATCTTGTCAGTTTCCCTTTGGGCTGCTTGAGCTGGATGTATGCGCAAGTTTTTCTCTGTGTTATTTTTGGGGAAGGGCACACTAGTGTGTAACGCCTTCTGATTTGCTGGCTTTTCACCACAATGGCATGTCCGTACATCCCGGACTAACTTCACTGAAGGTGAAGTTTCAGACCAATCTGACCAATCAGAGCAGAGTAGGCACAGAGAGCAGAAAGACCATAAATGGGAGGAGGAAGCCCAACAGCACGTGCACTCGTAATCAGGGTTTTTTTGGGGGAGGTGCATGCGGGGAGCAGGTTCCTGAAGATCTGTGGGGGTTTTTGAATTAGGAATCGTACTTTGGTTCTCTACTGGTGTCTGCAATGAAAAATAAAGGTCTCAAAATGTAAATGGAAATAATATCTGACCTTTAAAATGTGTGAAATGTTTCTTGTGTGCGAAATGTCTTGAAGAGAAATGAATCCATAACAAGGTAGAATATCAGATTTAATGATGATTATTTAGTTCACTTTTGTGTGTGTGTGTGTGTGTGTGTGTGTGAAAGAGAGAAAGAGCGAGGGAAATTTGAATTAGATATCTGTAAGTCATTAAATGCGTGTTTGTATGCATACATGTGTGTGTTCATGTTTATTCACGTGTCTGACAGGTTGTCTTTGGCAGTGCGTGGTTCTGAAAGATCTCCCCAGTGCGTAGCTCTTACTGGGAGGTACTCGAGCTCCGGAAAACTTTAACAAGAAAATCAAAGCTGGTGGTGTTGTTCTTCAGGCTCTTTAGAAGATCGTCTCGCCCTCCAATCTTTGCTCCCAAACATTTTTTTTCACCCACTTGTTCCTGTTTGCGGTAGCCTCCTCATTAATATCTCTCCTCTCCTTCTTGTTCTTGCCTTGCGGATGCCTCATAGTTGGACGGACAGTTAAGCGCAGAGAGTTTTTCCAGAGCGTCCACTGTTTGGCGTTTAATGAAGCTTACGCTGTAGCCTCGTGACGAGACCCGAGAGCAGGAAGATGCATATATGCTCCAGTGCTGGGTTTTATTTAGAGGAAAGGAAAATGTTAATCTTGGAAAAGCTGAAATAAAGGAGGCGCTTCCTCCACAGCATGTAAATGAATGTCTCTTCGCCAGAGTTCACGTCTGCTGTATCCTTTCAGTATCCGTCCGCTCTGCTGTTTTTACAACAGTCAGTAACCCTGACGGCTTCCACCTTCTCAGGAAGAGATCTTCAATTTTCACCCCAATAACTCAAGTCTGTTAACATAATTACTGGCTTTGTAAAGATCTTTCCATTTAGTGTGTGTGTGTGTGTGTGAGTGCGTGCGGGCGGGCGGACGTGTGTGAGCAAACTGGCCTGCTGTGTTAATAAAAGGGTGAGGGGAGATAGCCGCTCCAAATTTCTCCTATATTTATCATATTTCGTTGCCCCTATACTTAGTTTATATGGACCTGAGTGATTGATTGAGTAATTGGGCTCCCTGGCTCACTGGCATGTTTCTCTCTCTTGAGTTATAGCAGATACAATAAAGCTCATATTTCTGTACTTCCACAAATCATGTACAGTGCATACATTATCATCACGACCCGTACATGAGAGGAAATGAGTCCCGGGAGGCTTTTGTTTTATTAATAAACTTCAATCGCGTGTGTCCATTTCAGATTTCTGCACTGATGACTTTGGACTTTGTACATGACAAAAAGTACGTGCTCATAAACAAAAACTCAACTAATAGTGAGGGGAAAGTATTCCGGCACCACAAATGACCGACTATACTCAGTTATAACAAAGCCGTTCCTGGTGATTACAGACTCAAGACGTCTCAAGAGTAAGAAATAAGCGGCTTTTTGCAGCACTGCGGTTCGATTTTGGCCCATTACTTCTGGCAAATCATCTTCAATTTCCCAAGGTTATGAGGGTCTCTGTGATGAACTCACAGTTTCAAAATCCTCCTTGAATTTTCATCGGCATTCGAGTCAGGAGATTGGCGAGAACACACAAAGCCTTTTCTGCTTATTTTGGCTGGATGTTTGGGTTTGTTGTCTCATTGAAACGTCCATCTTCCGTCTTCCCAGATTCAATTTCTTGGCCGAGTTTAAATCTTCCTCTAATACACTATGCGCTCAAAAGTATGTGGACTCCTGACCATCACATGCATAACTCTAACCACAAAGTGGGAAGCATAAAAATACATCCCCAGCCAAAAAAAAAGTCGTACGCACAAATATGTTGCTGTTCTGCCTTTAGTCTTGCTTACAGCACGTAATCCTCATGCCATCGTTTCAACAAACTTAAGCAACATAAAATTTATTTCCATACAGTGTCGGGTTCATTTCTCACCGACGTCTTGAACTGATGAGGGAAAAACTGAACCCCTCCATAAAGTCTTCTCCAGCACATCCCAAACATTTTCAATAGGGTGAAGGTCAGGACTCTGGGGTGTCGATACATATGTGAAAATGATTCCTCGTGCTCCTTGAACCACTCGCTCATTATTCGAGTCCCCATTTTATATCTGCACCATCAGGGAAGAAAAGTGCATTGATGTGATAACCTGCTCATTCACTACATTCAGACCATCAGCTGACTTCATTTTAATACCACATTAATGTTGCTGAGCCTCGACCGGACCAACTGAAGCAACAACGCCATGGAGATTACATACTGTGATCAAGGATAAATGCTCTTCATTGAAATATTAGAGTGAGCAAGTTGTTTTTTTTTTTTTTTTGGTCGTGCAGTGTATGCAGGACGCCTTTGTACAGTCAATTTTTCCTTCACTGAAACTAAAGAGGCCCAAACTTGCACCAAACAAGCTCCATAAAGACACTTGCAAAGTTTGCAGTTGAAGAAATTCAGAGTCCTGAACAGAGCCTTACTGAGACTTCAGCCCTACTGAACACCTCAGAGATGAACCGAAAGACTGCTCGCTCTCCCAACATGACATCAGTAATGCTCATGTGACTGACCCCACTGTGCTCCAGAATCTTGTTAAAAGCCTTCTAGAAGAGTGGAGGTTATTATTAAGGGGAATATCAGGGGAACCACTCTGAATGCGATGTTCAGGTGTCCACATACTTTTGGGCCTATATTATATGTCTCAGTACATTCAGCTCCATTCATGATTCCTGTAATTAGATCATGTTTAACACCGTGTGACGCTTTCCAGAGAAGCAGATCCGTATCATGCTCCCATCTCCATACATCACTGTGGCTCTGGTACTCCTGGACCTGGTTCAGTCTTTAGGCAGTGCAGTTTTATTTATTTATTTATTTTTTATAATGCCGCCTGGTGCAGCCTCCCCGACAGCCTCCCAAAACCACCCCGACCCCCACCACCCCACCTTGATCAACATGTGATGAAGAAAATTATCGTGGAGTACAGATTCTCACATGATTGATTTAGGCTGTTTAGAATTTTTAAAATTTAGAAAAATAAACAGTGGGATCCCCGTATCCATGGAAACAACATTGATAGTTGAAACTACAAATAAGAACAAACCCTATATAAAGCTGTCATGCTTCAGACCTGGAGAAAGTCTCGTCTCTCTCTCTCTCTCTCTCTCTCTCTTTTTCTTTCTCTCTCTCTCTCTCTCTCTCACAAACACACACAGATACTCTCTCTTTGTCTCTCCCTCTCTCTGATACACTCTCTCATTGTCTCTCTCTCTCTCTCTCACACACACATATAGATACTCTCTCTTTGTCTCTCCCTCTCTCTGATACACTATCTCTCACTCTCTCTCTCTCTCTCACACACATATAGATACTCTCTCTTTGTCTCTCCCTCTCTCTGATACACTATCTCTCACTCTCTCTCTCTCTCACACACATATAGATACTCTCTCTTTGTCTCTCCCTCTCTCTGATACACTATCTCTCTCTCTCTCTCTCTCTCTCTCTCTCACACACACACACATATAGATACTCTCTCTTTGTCTCTCCCTCTCTGATACACTATCTCTCTCTCTCACTCTCTCTGTCTCACACACACACAGATACTCTGTCTCTCCCTCTCTGATACACTCTTATTGTCTCCTACTCTCTCTCTCTCACACAGATACTCTCTCTCTGTCTCTCCCTCTCTGTGATGCACTTTTTCTCTCTCATTGTCTCTCTCTCTCTCTCTTTCTCTCTCTCACACACACACACACACAGATACTCTCTCTTTGTCTCTCCCTCTCTCTGATACACTTTTTTCTCACAGATACACTCTCTCATTGTCTCTCTCTCTCACACACACACACACACACACACACACACACACACACACACAGATACTCTATCTTTGTCTCTGCCTCTCTGTGATACTTTTTTTTCTCTCGGATACACTCTCTCATTGTCTCTCTCTCTCTCTCTCTCACACACACACTCTGATGCACAGTCTCTCTTTCTCTCTCTCTCTCTCTCACTCACACACACACACACTCTCTGTCCTCTCTCTGATAGTTACACTTTTTGTTCTCTCTCTCTGATACATTCTCTCACACACACGCTGTCTCTCTCTGATGCACAGTCTCTCTCTCATACACACTTTCTGATGTTCAGTCTCTCTCTTTCACACACACATACACTCTATCTTTCTCTCGCCGATAGCTACCCCTCTCTCTCTCTCTCTCTCTCTCTCTCTCTCTGGTTCACTTTTTTTCTCTCTGATTCACTCTCTCATTGTGACTCAGTCTCTCTCACAGATACTCTTTCTCTCTCTCTCCCTCTCTCTTTCTGATACACTCTCTCGTTGTGACTGTCTCTCTCTCACAGATACTCTTTCTTTCTCTCTCTCTGTCTTTCTCTCTGATACGCTCCTTCTTTGTGTCTGTCTCTTTCTCTCTTTTACACTGTCCTTCTGTATCTTTTTCTCTTTCTCTTAAATACATGCTTTCTCTCTCTTACTGTCTCTAAAGGATTTTTGTTCTGACATTTCACCTTAATACTGTTTTCGAACCGGGGTTAAAGGGATCGATGAAACGGTTTATACGGCATTTCCACTGTAACCCCATGACTTGTTACCAAATAAATTTGTTTGCTATGATTTGTGAAGCATCTGTTAGCCATCTAGCTAAGGCCATGGCTTAGGTACATACCGTGCTGACATCGCACTGAGATGGAGATATTGTTTATCATGATGTCTCCTAAAAATATCTGGATATTATTTATAGGTTATATATCCCAGCCCTTGTATGCAATATATTTAGTTCATGGTTATAAGTACTCATATTGTCTGCAGGCACTGCGATATAAGAAGTCCATTACTCGTCTGCCCTCTTAAGCTGATCTGTGTGGTCTGAGAGCAGTAAAGGATCTTTGCTACAAATTGTTGAAGAACAGGATGTAATTTTTCCATAGAGGAGCTGGCTGGAAATGTATAAATCTATTTTTTAAATAATAAAAGTTGCATGTGTGATAGTGCTTATTGTGATTTATTCGTGCTTATTGAGATTTACTGTTAATGTACCTTCTACTATAGAAGAGTCCTAATGGTCTCTTCTGCGCCAGTCCTTAAGGAGTGTTTTCCAAATCTTGGAAATACTCGCCCTCCTTTTTCAACAAATGTTTCAGAATCGGTCAAGCTTGACTGAGTCAGACGTCGATCAGACCCGGCCGAGCCCCTCCTTTACAGTGATTGTTTTCCCTGCTGAACTATATAGAGGAAGGTCACCTCGAAGTTAGATCATCAAAAACACGAATTAAGGAATCTTTCACAGAATCATAACAGTCAGCTGCTTATTAAGGGTTTTTGTCGGTGCCAAGCAGATGGTTTGGCCTGCGGTTAAATAGGAACATTCCAGATTATATCCTATTGTGTGTGCACAGGAAAGGTCTCTGCTCTTCTACAGTCAGACAGAGTGTGTGTCATGTTGCTTTGGGATTTTGGCAATGCGGCGGATTCGGGATAATGATTCGAACAATATGACGTGGAGCCTGCCAGCGCTGGAGAGTGAGAAACACGGTTGCAGCTGAGCGCAGTACGGCACACTGTGTGCTTTTTGCGGATGGACTCGTGTAGTATTTAACAATTCTCCCAGACCTCCGTGAAGCTGGCGTGCCATCTGAAAAGACATTTAATAAACTTATGTCATTCGTTTGCGCTAATTTGTGCCATAAAATTACTGTTTGTGCTGGTTTGGTTAAGCTGTCTGCTGCCAAGAGTGGTGTCACAGTGCATTAAACCTCATTCAAGTCAAAACCAAACAAAAAATCGAACCAAATTAGTGTTATTTCTGTGCGCCGTACAAACATGCTTAGTGCTTGATTGATACTTTGACACATTACACGTTTAATTTACTCTAATGACGTTCTCAGATGCCGCCGTCCGTTGACATGTAATAAATTATACGCCAGTGTTGGCGATTTCTCCGGCCTGATCGGTCAGGATTCTGAGTTTCCCCAAACACTGAGTTATTTGTACCGAATCACAGGTGAATGTTAATGTACTCGCTTCTATACTTTAATGTTCCTATAGTAACCAATTAAACAGCTACCATGAGATGTTAGAGATGTTTACTAATTTTTTCTTCCTTTTTTCTTAAAGGAGTCTCTCATGTCAGGGCTTTGTAACAGTTTGGGGTTGAGCTGTAACGCAGGAAAGATCTCAGCACTGGGAGTTTCGCAGTTTGTTCAGGAATTATTTTTTCCCCCAGTCCCATTAACTTGGAGAGAAAACAGAGTTTGTTGAAGGAACCAAAAACAAAATATAAATGTAATTTATTTTTCAGAAGGGTTGCTGTCTCTATATAGATTTCTCCCAGGACGTGTTTATTTTGGATAGAACCCTTGTTGAGTTCAGATGTGATGTTATCCTTGTGACGGTTCCTAGTCTCATAGAGAGTCTAGTGATAAACTGCAGGTTAACTGAGTGAGAAAAACTATTGAGATCTTGTGATAAAATGACAAATTTATAGCCGCTTTTGTTCTGCAGTATTGAAAGTAACTATTACCGAATAACAAGCATTAGTGTCTACCACACAAGAACAGCATGATGTGAATGGTTCACTATCTGGAGGATTATAAACATTATCTCGAGTGGATAATGCTTGAATCATGATGGCTGGCAAACACTTACAGGTTACTGTACTTAGTGATTCTAAAGTTGTAGAAATTAAACAAAATGCTTTTTCAAAAGTATAAAGAAAGCTACACAATACAGCATTTTATATATTTTCTAAAAGTTAAAAGTTTTGTGATGAAGCAGGCGGCGTGACCATAAAAATAGAAAAGAAAAAAAAACCCTGAATGTCTCGTTTTAATTTGCTTTTCTTATGTTTTTGTGTAGTATATATTTCATATATAATATATTTGAAATATTGATTTATTTTGCTTTCAGTCATCCTGTGTAGTATAGGCTAAATTAATGATCACCTCATGCTCGGTGGATGAATTGAATAGTCTTATTCAGAGACATTCACATTGCCTTTGGCAAATAATTCTTATTATATAAAACTTTAACAAAGACCTTATTAACTTACAAATTTCTGTCATAAAGGAGGAATACAACCACAGTTCCAGAAAAAGTTGTTATTTTGTGTAAAGTGTGAAAAAAACAAAACAGAATTCAGTTATTATTCAGTTATTATTATCTTGTAAACCCATTTAATTAGAGGATAGAAAACATATCAAATGATGAAAGTGAGTCATTTTACTAGTTAATGAAGAACATTAGCTCTTGAATTTGAATTTGATGGCAGAGACACATCAATAAAAGTTGGGATGGAGCAACAAAAAGCTGGCAAAGTAAGCGGTACTAACACTGAATATGTCATCATATGTAGTACATTAAAATCAAGATTGGGTGCCTGTGATGATCTGGCCCTCAAAAAGGCACGACTCATGGCCTCTTGGAAATCACCACATGGGCTCAGGAACACTTCCGGAAATCATTTGCAAATAATTGTATGCTGTGTAAAACGTACACAAAAACAGAATGCAAAGTTTTTTTGGAATTGGGTTTCTAAAACACTTCCGTTCTTCTTGTTATAGGAAAATAATCAAAGTAATTTCTGATTTAAGAGTGAAACCTCTTACAGTGTAAGAAAATTTAAATATGTGATTACTCAGATTTTAAAGAGTGTACTGTGTTTTTATGTAACAATTACTATTCTCATATTATGTTTCTCATGGTTTTTTTTTGTTTTTGCTTAGACTAAATGTAGAATAATTTTATACAATAAAATATACTGTAATTAAAATATACTGTACACCAACCTTAATTACCTCCGCCAAGGAGGTTATGTTTTCACTGGCGATGGTTTGTTTGTCTGTCTGTTTGCAACATTACTCAAAATCTTATGAACGGATTTTGATGAAATTTTAAGATGAGAAAGAACAATTGATTAAATTTTGGCGGTGATCCAGATTATTGTCTGGATGAAGGGAATTTATAAATATTTTTTAGCGTGGATGACGACGTTACTGTGTCCAGACCATACCGAAGCGTAACTTCCAGGCTTGTGTTTGATGGTGTAATCTCATACCTTTACCTTTCTGTACAACTTTTAGGCCAATGATCACGAAAATAATCCGATTATTAAAACTTCCTCCTCCGAGCGCAAGGCCTTTTATTCAAGGCAGGGCCTATAAACAATGCGATCATATAAATGGCTGCGCATTTTCATTGTAGGGCTCAAATAATAAACAAATGTTGCCTTTATAAAAATGCTGCATTTCTTGAAATACTCTGTGGGGGCACTGAACATTCTTGGCGGAGGTCTGCGCTCTCAGGGTGCTTTTCTAATTGAACCATGATTTTACTTCCGAGTGAATTACTAGAATTACTGTATGTAGTGTAATCAAATCACGTCGTATTATTTAGGTGCTTTATAAATCTTGTGAAGACGTTAGTGCAGCAGTCTCACACCGCCACTGCTCCAGGTTCAGGTCTGAACGTGGGCGAGCGCTCGGGGTTTGGTTTTATTCAGGGCTTCATTCAGAAATAACATAATAAAGTGATGTTGGATGTACGACAGCGGATTGCGGTAGTGTAAATCAATCACATGGAACCAATAACAAACTGATATTTAAATTAATTTATTGAGTGTGTTTTCCAACTGTTCATCTATATGATACTGTACAGTCCTCGAGTCCTGAAATATGCAGTATATAAATTGAAAAAAGTCCCATTTTTTTCCCCCACATAAAGTACATTTGAATGTATGGTCTGTGCTAGTAGTTCTGGCTTCAGTTCGATCCACGCAGCAATACTTCTTTTGACCAATATCCACCGCAAGAGCCAGGATCCTGTGGCTGCCTCCAACTACTCATTAAACACAGACCTGACGGTGCTCTGATTGCTAGTCCAGAAGAAATATCAGGTGTTGGAGGTATAATGGCTTGGCTCGTAGTCACCTGTCCTTGTTTGGGATCGCCTTGTCATGGTATAATCATGCTGGAAACTCAGCCGACACTTTTCTAATGCATCCCAAGAGATTCCGGTTCACTGCTACCCATTTTTTCGCGATGTTTTTTTTTTCTCTCTCTCTCTCTATTTTTTTTTTTTTAACCCAGACTCCATGTAGATGTAGATCTTGTACAGTCCTTGAGGAGCAGTAGGAAGGTAGTGCTTTCCCGGAGCACACATGAGCCTTGTCTGTTGTATCGTACAAACGTTTTCATCATGGTGAATGCACGAGGGTCGGCGCATATTATTCACCGAGTGATGCGTATTGGCTTAGTCACATCTACATCTGCTCCGTGTATGGAGAGAGATAAGCGATCGGGTTTCCTTGATCGTGTCGGTGATTAGTAACTCATCTGGCCACGATCCTGTGAGAACAGAATTCAGATGACACAGTCGTGTAAACATTAAGACACTCGTAACAGGCCTACAATGTGCTTCTCAATGGAGCTTAGCGGATGCGGAATCTGTTTCCTGTTTGCCCTAAGTGAAACCGTCCCACCATCTGCAAATATGTTTTCTTTTGCTTTTGGCTGTTGTTTTGAGTTGTCGTCTCCCCCCCCCCCCCCCCTTTTTTTTTTTTCGCTCATCCTTCAGCACCTGGAGATGGGGAGTAATGAAAAAATTCCACAGCTAAGACAAAGGATGTTGCTGTTTATTCTCAGCAGCTTGGACTTCAAAAAATTTTTCTTACAAGCAATGATTTGTGTGGGTGTGTGTGTGTGTGCCAGTGTGTATATTTCCTCTCATCATGTTCGCTGAGTGTTCTCTGACAAAACTTGCACTTTTGCCTTGCAGACAGATGAAGGACCAGAGCAAGAAGGTGGCCAATCTGAAACACAAGGAGCAAGTGGAGAAGAACCGAAATGCACAGCTGATGGAGGAGGCTCGCAAGCGGGAGGATAACATCAATGAAAGCTCTCAGCAGGTCAAGGTAATGCTTCGACGTATGAGGCAAATAAAGGCCAAGTGAGTCATATCCAATACGTCCATCCACTAACCAGAAGCGGCGCATAAAACTCCGTGGATGGGTGGGAGCTCCAGGGGTGCTAGCGCCCCTCTCTGTAACATCAGAGTGTGTAGGTCATGCAGTAGGTGATGTCACAGAGTGTGTAGATCATGCGACACACTGGCATGACTTCATGACAAACAGCAGGGACAGGGGGACATGGAGTGTGGCCCCCAGTAGACCGCCGCTTAGTGGGCTGTGCCCATTACATGGGGCATGCCACAGTCATGTGTTTTGAACCACCATCCTCTACAAATTCGGTCATGAGTCACATGCTAGCTCTCTCCGTTCACACGAGAGCTACAAACCAGAACACGCTTCCACTTCCATACGCATGAGCTCGTATACACCTACGATTGGTTAGTGTCACTCTAATTGACAGAGGATGGCGTAATGCTACGCTTTCCTGGACTCGTGACCACAGAACGTTACGACATCACCCGAATTAGAACTTTGATTTCGCTTGTGGGGAACTCGATGACCATTAGGCCACCCGGAAGATCCTGGCACATGATGATTTCAAAAGGGATTTTGATCTGCGGGCTATTTTTGGTGGTGATAACCAACGAATCGAAATAAAAAAATATACTTTTGTTATATAAAATCATTTGCAGTACATGTATAGTGCAGTGGTAAGAGTTTACTATATGACTGTTTATTCCAGCATGACCAGTTTTCTTTTATTTCTTCAGTATTAATTTGTGTTAGGCTAAACAAAGATCTCACGTTCAGCATTTTGGAACACATTAATCACTGTTAACCTTTTTTTTTTTTTTTAAATTTCCACTTTAGCACGTCCTCGTCTTGCCCCTTCAAATGGTTTTGATTTGATTAAACCTCACACATTCGCGGTGTATTCTCCAAGTCCAACATTAATATCAAACCACAGCTATACAAGTTTTTATGCACAGCCTGTTTTCCATCTTTCTAAAAGATTTCTGGACAAAAAACACCAAAAGACCCTTAACTTGCCCTGGATTTGTGTTTCCCCCCCTTCTGGCCTCTTGGTCACTCTCTCACTCAGCGTCTCTTTTTCATATTTCCAATTTCCCCATCTCGTCTCTTCTGTTTTGATTTTGAATTTTTTCTTTTTTTTTCTTTTCTTTTTTTTTTATTCTCCGCACTGGGGTTGCTATGTTATTAGACCCTGACCTGAGGTACCGTGAGCTTGTGTGTCCTTTTGCGTGCATGAGTATATGATACAGCCACAGACTAACTCGTATATGAGTTAGGTCTCCAGGTTCCTTTATGAGATCATGTTGCTACAGAGGCCACATTGTGGCTTTCTACACCCCACTTTGTGCATACTGATGCACCCACACGGTGGGCCTTTTTAAGGGGGAAGATGCTCGATCCAGTGATAGCCCTTCTCCGTCCAAGACTAGCAGCCACTACCTCCCGCTTAGAGACACCACACTTAAGTCCTGAGGCAAAGAGGGAGCTGGAGTAAGTCAGGACTGTTGCAGCTAGCCTCTGCATGTTATTTGTCTAAATGAGGGTTGTGCTTGGAAAAGAGATCCAATTGTTTCTGATGACTGGCATTCTTGTTGCGTTGGTCTGACCGATCATTTGGAGAAGTCAGACTGAGAGAGATCACCTCAGGACATCACTTATAGGGCCGCAGAGCAATAACCCCTTTGTTTCCTGTTTCTCCGAGCTCTGAAAAGGGCCGTTCTTATGTTTCAGCTAATTAGGGGTCTTGATGAGCGAATACAGGGGTCAAGCCTTAAAGCAAGGTGGCCACGTTCTGGGCTGCGGCTCTTAACTTTGGAGGAGTTAAAGTGGTCAGGCAGAGTGCCGTAATGTCTGACCCTGAGGCTCAGTATCTACTTCTTTCTGAAAAGCTGAGGGCTTTGTAGGCACCAGGGTTGTTCTCCTTAAACAAACCGCGTTCTGGACAAATCAGTCCTCTGATTAATCTACACAGATCACTTCAGCATGCTGAACACATGGACTTGCATGTCAAGGAACAAGCCAGAAAGAAACCATCAAGTCTGGAATTTAGGAGCAGTGGAAGTATTTTTCTGACCCCTGGATCTGGTCCTGTTGAATTACCATCTTCCAGATCTACGAACACAAGACCGTTTCCATCACAGAGCTCCCACACACACACATATATGTGGAGAGTGAATCATCAAACTGTGCGTCCGTTTCCCAAGAATTAAATATTGACTGAATGAAGTTAATGCATATTTTCTGGGAAAGATAGTGCGACTGGGCGACTGTTAAAGTAATGAAGGATAGTAAATACTTTCTTGAGAGCGTGGACCATTTTCTGTGTCGTCTCAGTGTAGACTGAAGTGGCATACAACATGATTTACATCACTTTTTGTCACCAGAGGGCCCTGGTGCAGCACTGCAGAAGAACAGGAAACTGAATGCAGATGGAACGACAGGGTAGAAGTAGATTCAGTAGAAGTAGATCACATTGACCGATAATTAGCTTTTAGCAACACCGGTGCAGTAACTGTCGGCATGCTTATGCTAATTAGATTTCAGAGTTTATTATATGGGTCAAGATCACAGCAGTTTATTCTTTTATTTGCCCTACCGCTTTATTTGTTTTGCAGGGAGGCTGGAGCCTATCTCAGCCGACTGGGTGAAGGTGGGGTACACCCTGAACAGCTTGCCAACCCATCGCAGAGCAACACACACACAACCCACCTAGGGTTCATGCCCACACTTTTATGGACAGGCAGTTAGCCTAATGTGCATGTCTTTGGACTGTAGGAGGAAACCAAAATACCTGGATGAAACTCACGCAAACACAGGGAGAATGTGCAAATTCCACACGGAAATGCCCTCGCTGTGCTCGGGACTCAAGCCAAGGACCTTCTTGCTGTGAGATTGATGAGCTGCTAAAGCAAAGTCAAATGTCTTCACTAGCTTTTTACCTGTATGAAGTATATTTTTAAAGGTATTTCAGAAATGCAAATTAATAGAGGAATTAAACTTGTTGGCAGTCGACTCATCCAGCATTGAGTTCTACTTATTTGAGCCTACATTAGAAAACTGAAGGGATTTATCTGTGAGAATAGCCAGGGCAGGTTTATTCTACCAAGTGGGAGACAGTGCTGCTAAGTCTTGATGCTTGTCTGACTTGTGTCTTGAAGGGAAGTCGAGATTGAACTAGCGTTATATTTTGATGACAGGTGATGCAGGCTGTCATATGGTTGGCTGCACAGCAATGTCAGCTGTCAAACAAAAACTTGAAGGAAGCTCAGAGAGTGCATACCCCCACCAGGCTGGGGAAAAAATTAACAGTGCATCATATTTTACATTTTATCTTTCAATGTAATCAAATAAATAAAATAATCCTGGATCAAGAATTTGAACTGGATCACTGTTAAAATCTACTGGAGGGTTACTTGAGCCATACTCCACCCCTCCAAAAAATGTGATCGGTTCATAACCTTTTGAGGAAAGTTTGTTGCTAACAAACAAACAAACAAACCAATGCCAAGGGACGTAATAATAGTAACGTGCATTTCATGTGGCATTCCTACCATCAGGTCCATTTTTTGGTTTTGTAAGCAAGCGTTGCAATGTTTTGAAACTTGTTGCGTAATTCTTCAGTATTGAGCCACAACAGACTAATGACGTGGGCGAGGAGCGAGGAAAATTAAACAGATCGTGTGATGACGAGGGACTAAACAAACGTCCTAGTGGTCTCCTGGACAGCAGTAGTCGAATCCTCCTGATGTTGTATGGCACACCTTTTCTCTGAAATTGCGTTTGAGTAGTTAATATAATATTTATGCACACATGCTGCAAAGAGGAAAAAATCATGTATGCAGTGGTAGAAACACTGGAGTTAATGAAGCTGAAGTGCTCAGGGTGGGTTGTGACTTTATGGGCCTCTTTAAAGATCCGTATATAAAATAGTCAAAAGGAAGCGTTTTATGACTCCTTGGGGGAGTTCTTCTGCTGTATTTATACGAGGAACTGGGGCTACTCCTTTCCCTGGGGATAGAGACCTTTGTTTTGTTTTGTTTTACTCAAGTCGCAACCACTGTATATGCCTTCTATGAAAAAAAAATCTAGAGTTATCTTAGAATAATTAACGCCATTCCTTTTCTGGTGCTGTGGTGAGGGAGATGGTAAAGACAGTGACAGGGACAGTTTTGTTTGTTTATTGTTGGTTTGTATGCCAAATGAATGTAGTAAATACATAAATAAAAACCTTAAACAAAAAACAAAACATCTCTAGCAAGGGACACTGGTAGGCTGGTTAGTGCTGTAATACCACACTGTGTCCTGTCTTACAATGTAATAGAATCTCTAAAAAAGAAATCCTGAATCCAGAATTTTAGTTAAGTCACCAGCAAAATCTGAAGCAGGGTTCCTTGGGCTATAGGTCCAAAATTCAGCAAAACTGTTCAAAACTGCATTAAGTTGCTGAACCATGACTCCTACTGCTACACAGTAATACTACTGGACCTTTTTTTTTCTTTCTTTCTTTCTTTAATTAAAGGATTGACCACTGTTTGTCCGCTTCATTTACCTTCCTCCGGTGTCCGTATGCATCGTGATTTTGGTTGGCTGTTTGTTTTTTTGCAGAAACTTGATGCATACCGACGTGAGAGAATGTATGCTAAGACCGTTTTTTTTTCTCCCTTTTAAGTTGTTTTGTTTGTAACCAAAACAACATCCAGCCAACAACAAATTAAAATTATTTGATAGAGTATGTTTGGCAATGCTTCTGCTGCATTTTCCAAAGAACATGACTTACGCTGACAGAATACTTAATTTAATACAAACTAAAAAGAATTAGCCCACCCAAATCGAATGGGAAGCTCCACTTTTAAGCAGAGTCTAAAACCGTACTGTTTAGGCCTCTGACATAAGGAAGATGCATTTTTTAACTTGGCAGTGAAATAGTATTACAGTGCTTTGAATTACTCGTGTACACCAAGATTTCAGGTCTCCAGGTTTATATTGTGGTTTTGGATTTTCCTTCATTTTACCCCTATTTATTTGGTGTCAGTTCCCGCCAACTAGTCAGTTCTTTATTTCATGGCTGCCTCTAGTCTACAGTAGGAGAGTGCCTTTTCCATATACATGGAAGCCTGGGATTGGCTGGTTTTACTCTGGGTGATCAGGGATATCAAGGCTGGTACCAACGCACTATTGAAGGCCTGTGCCCGAATTTTTGATCACTTAAGCATTGTTAAATATCCATAATTGCCACTCTTTACCTTGGTAAGAGCATCTTGAAAACAGCGTGCCAAACTAACCTTGAATGACTGGATGTTGAGACATAGCTGCAGGCAGAATCATCAGCAAGGATGTGCTGGCGAGGGGCAAGGTCAGCACTCCGAAAAGAATGAAGCGGAGACAGCACCGTGGCTGAGATGAGAAGGAAGTACAGCTGGGTGAGGAAGGCAGACAGCTGAGAACGAAACAACAGAGCTAAGGAGCACATCTTATATAAAAGGCTTGATTCTCCATCTCATCACCTTGTGAGCGTGAGTAGGTCAGGCTGTAAGAAGCAAACACGATGCTTATGACTGACACTCCAAAGTGTCGGCATCAAGGAGCTCTTCAAACTCCACCTCTCCTCAGGCTGAGGCATGTACCGATCTTCTCAAATATTTAATGTACAGTATTTGGAGCGATAAATAAGTTTGTGGAGGATTTTCTTTCTGTCCAGCAAAAGTTCCTTAATCCGTGGCTTCACATAGCCGGAGCACGGTGGACAATTTTTTTGCCTTCTGAGGGTCAACCGGCTTTATACTGGAAGTGTTCCAAGGACTTCCGTTGGAGCAAGTGAGAACCAGAGGGGTCTGGCTTCCATTCAGGCAAAGTTGCAACCGTGAAGGCATCCATGAGACATACAGGGTTTCCGGGTGTTACCGGAGATTTATGTGGGAATGAAAATGTATATGCGACAGAGAGTCCCACATATGCACCACAGTTAATGCCAGAAGACACGACGGCTATGATGTATGCATCGCAGATTCTCACATTTCTCAGGCAATCACCGGCATGGTCATGGAATGGCCACGGTAGTCCCAGCCATGGTTTTCACATATCGACCGGTTATGTGAGGTTTACGTGTTGGCTGTTAACCTAAACGGTCCATGAATGTAGTACCTGGTATAACAGTTCATCATGATTCCTCTTTGGGGTCTGTCATCGTACCTTGTGTGATAGCACGGTATAGTTTTTCATCACAGGCGCTTGTGTGCTGCTCTGCTGCATTCTTCTGGTTTTGTCCACAGCTACAGGTATGTGCCTGCCCTGAGCTGTGCTCCATCTGAATCTGATCATCTCACCACCAAACCCCCCCTTTTTTCCCCTCCCTCCATAAGCAGGTCTCTGCTCCCGTCATCAGAACCAGAGCTCTTTATTTACACTTGCCTTTTTAACACTGTACCTCTCTCATTTTGGTTTCTTCTCATGCTTTTACTCTTATCCTCTTGCTTCAGGCTGTTTCAGACTTTCACTGTCTTATCTTTTTCATCTTAACCCCATGTTCCTAAACAGGGCCTTTGGAAAGCACTACACTTGCCTGTGCGCTAAGGGCAAAGTTTGGCTCTAGAGAAGCTTTGATGATAATGACTTTCTGCTTGATGCCTCATGGTCTTTTTCTTTCGATTGCCCTGGAGAACAGCACTCCTGCTGGGGAGTAAATTTGGAGCTTGGCCTCTTTTGAGCTGAACTGAGGATATAAGGAAGTACAGTAAAAAAAGAAAAAGGGCTTACTTGCCAGACCAAGATGGATTGATGAAGATAATTTTTTCTTTTTTTACTGCAGTTACATGTCTGTGCTTTTATAAATGCCAATCAGAGTGGCAGGGAAAGATGGCGAAAGATAGAATGAAATGGAAAGGGAGACCAGGCCAGCTTAAAAACAACTTATGTTTACAAAGTGCAGTGAGAAAGTACAATAATGTAAACACTAAGCTGTGCTTTCATGTCTGTAACCACATGGCATGTAAGATCCTCAGCCAAGATGAACTTTCTTTTTATGATGTTGTGGGATTTTTAACATGATAATGCCTCGATTGTAACTTTAGAAACTTGTATGATCCTGGGCTTCCTACCGTACCATACACTTGTCGATTATACTGAACTATTTGAGAGTAGTGAATCCAGGGACTTAGGATCTTATCTTCCAGAGCTTCGCTCTAAAAAGTTCAAAGTTTAAAGCAAACGGAGAAAAAATAAAAACAATGCTAGTTGTTGTAGCATTCTCACTTCAGGAAGAACAAGTAGATGAAGAAAAATAACACGTGGGCACCTGGTTTTATCATTTTACATGATGAGATAATGCTGGTTACTGCTATGAGCTCATGTGTACACAGATGCAAAGGATGGTGACACTTGTGATCAATAGAAATGTACATGCTCTAATCTGAACTTCCACTGCCATGGAGAGTCAAGCTGGACATGACTCTACCTGGTCAGCCCACTGACTCAGATTTCAGATCAGTTTAAAAAAATAAATAAAAAAATTCAGTTGAATTTTAGTCGTAAATATCAAACGTTAGCAAATTCCAACAACTTTCTCCAATAAATCCTCTCATCAGTGCTATGGCATCTATGGATTGGATTGTTCTTTAATCCTCTACTCCGAAGTTAAGATTTTACCTATTATTAGTTTCCATTTACTGTATGCTATGGGGGAAAACCCATATCCTGGTTCAACTTATTTCATATACGATTTCATTAAATATGTATAGAGAAATTACAAAGAGATATAAAGTGTGGAAGGAAGAACGTATTGGTGCTGCTAATGCATTATCTTGCTTTGCTACTCTGCCAGTAAAGCTAGTGGAAATCCTAGCATATAAATCAAATTTAAATACATTGCAAAGGTTAAATGTTTTGGACACACACACACTTTTTCTTTGAAGCAATGTTTTTAAGAGAAACCCCATATCTAATCAGGAGCTTGAGATGACTTGGGGGGGAAACTACTCCTGCCTTGGGCTCCTGTTCCTAATAGACTTGCAAACACTTTTATTGGGTCTGTTTGTGGGGTACTTACACTTGATGTTGCAGCGTTCTTGGCCACGCTTTTTGTGTTTCCTAGCCAGAAGAGACAGGCTCCCGCTGCTCTTTTCCGTTTCCTCTGTAAACATTAGCGACTCTTCTCCATCTTGTGCCAAGACCACTAGAAAAGTGTTTTTTCACCCCCCACAGAGAAATCTGGCTGTTTTATACCACATCTGTGTTGCGAGACACTCTGTTTGCTCTAGGGAACATGTGCTAAACAAAAAGCATGTTTTTTTTTCTTATTGTGACACACTCCTAGAGCTAACTCAGTGTGTTAAACTCTTATTAAAATGATAAATCTCCGATTCAGTCAACATCATTTTCCAGGGTTTTTTTTTGTGTGCGCTTCAACCATCAAAGCATGGACTCCATAAGATTTCTGAGGATGTGCTGTGGTGTTCTGGCACCAAGCATTTCCGAGCACATCTTTTAATTCCTGTTGCAAAATGAGGCTTCCATGGTTTGGACTTGTTTGTACAGAACGTCCCACAGATGGGAAATGTGGAGGACGATTTTCCTTGAACCATTTCCGAACAGTTCAGAAAGAGAGCACCATCTCCTCTTTGCTTGCAAGAAGGATTATGTGGATGGTACATGTCAAAGTAACATCCACGTAAATTTAGGGCTGCAAGGTTTCTTAGTAGAACATGGCCCAGAACATCTTGCTGCTTCAGGTGGCTTGTCTTCTTCACTGAGTCCATCCTGCTTCCATCTCAACGCCCATGCAACCGTCTGTATATATGATGTAAAAGAAAATGTGATTAATCAGATCAGTCCACCTTCTGCCATTGTGTTGTGATCCATTTTTTTATGCCCCCGTGCCCATTGTAGGCACTTTCAGTGGTGAGCAGAGGTCAAGCATGTTCACTCCAACTGTTCTGCAGCCACGTATGCTGCAATCTTCAATGCATTGTTTGCTCTTATGCTGTTCTATCATCACCGGTATTAACTTTTTAAAATTTGTCCTCTACTGTGAGGTCCGACCACACAGGCTAGGGCTGTACTCCTCCGTGTGCATCAGTGAGCTCTAAGTGCTTGGAAAACTCTTCCTGGTTCACTGTTGGTCCATCCTTGTACCACTTTTTGTAGGTACTTACCTCTGCATACCAGGAACATCCCACCTGAGACCTGAGATTCTGGAGATGCTCTGACCCCGTTGTGTAAACATGATCATTTTTACCGTCAACTTTAAGAACTGACTGATCACCCAATCCCATGACAGACCCCACTGTAATGAGATCACCACTGATATTCACTTTTACCTCTCGGTGGTTTTAAACCACATTTGTTTTTCTATTCTGCACCCGTGTACTGTAATGATCTGTAATCCTACTATCCAGTGTCACTCCTCCTGTCTCAGGGAGTTTGCCCATAATACTACATTTCTATGTTGTTGATTAGAGATCTTAATCTACATCCTGATTTTGGCGAAGCGACTTGTTGGCTAGCAGGGTTTGGGATTATGCTAGCTGGCCACGACAAGCTCTTATTTATTAACGGTTGTTCCTGCCCTAGTCAGGTTAAGATGAGCACACTGTCACAGGTAATTTTACTGTGTTTTGCTACTCATCTCCAAATTTACCCTGTAGGTTTCCATACTCAAGTTTCTCCCCGAACCTCTCTACTGCTCATCCGGTCCCAGTGCTCTTCCATGTGGCTTTGATTTGGTCCTCCCTGAGGTGTCTCTTTCTATCAGTTGTGCGGTTTTGGCACCAGGAGCATTCACGTAATGAGATATTGACCGTGCAAAAAGGATTAGAGTCACTTTAAATCAAGCCCAAGTGATTGTGCTGTGTCTTAAGAATGTGGAGCTGATGCTTGGCGCTGAAGAGAGAAGAACATATATGGTCAAAGATAAAGTTTTATTGGGATTTTTTTCCCCCCTCTTTCCATGCTACGTTGTTTGGTCTCACCCTTCACTCTACAGGCTTTAACTTCCAGTAATTGCTGCCTTAAGGTTCGAAATAGATTTTATTCAGGGCAGATGCAGGCATTCCAGAAGATGTGCAGCTTGCTTTCTTAAGTCTGTTTATGCAGAAGGAAGAAGAAACTGTCAGACTGTGGTGATTACTTAAGCCTTTGTACACAGATGGGTGACACATTAAAGGCACAAACGAGCGTAATGTGTTCTACCAAGCTGCTACGAACAACCGGAACGTCGTCATTTCACCTTGGCTTTGATTCTTTAAGTGTTTGTTCCTCTCGGTTGGTGCTTTGGTTATGGTGGTGAAGAGCACTGTCTGGCACTGCGGTGAGATCAAATCCTGTGAAGGCTTTAGCATATGACACAGCATTGTTTTTGTCCAATGAGACCTTGTTCCTGGTGGGTTTGGGAGGGGTCATCTTGGAGGAGACCCCATCCGTCAGGATAGAAGAGTTTTTTTTTTGTACAGTGTAAGTGATCTGAGAGAATATCTGTCTCACCAGAAGAGCCATTGATGTGTTGAAGAGTGTGGGTGACACGGCTTGTCCTGAGGTCAGCAACCATCTCCTGTGTGGAGGCAGGTTGTTTCCTTGACGCCAACCCGCCAGCTGCCAGGCCTCCCCTCTGTATGCAGACTGATTGTTGTTACTGATGAGTAAAGTATATAAATCTTGTTTTTATGCCTCTGCGCAACCGATAGCCATGGCCAGAGGCATTATATTTCATGTTTTCCATGCATAGGTATTAGGGATGTGAATCGAACAACTCACGATTCAATTCGATTCAGATTTTTGGGGTGGCGATTTGATTCAGAGTCGAATCAAACCGATGTTTGGCTTGTAACCATTACAAACAAAGGGAGACAATTTCACGAGTAACTACATTCTTCTATAAGCCAGAAACAACTCTTCTATAAGAAAGAAATAATATTACTACACAGCTGGTTTTGTAGATGTACTGATCCGCTTTTCTCGTTCAGAGTTGGTTGGGAGTTTAGTGAAGTGATGGAGTGCGCGTCAGTCAGGAGTTGGTCGTGCTGCTGCTCCGGTTCTTTTAGTTCCGGGTGATGGTGTAAGATGTTGGCTCGGGGATTTGAAGTGTTCCCGAAATACTTGACTTTTATTTTGCTCAACGCATATGTCATGTCAAGCTCCTTCTTACCCCGAAATTGTAAAATCCAAAGTGCAAGCATTTGCCTTCAGCGAAAATGGCGCTGGCTGTATTTCTTTTTTCTCATCCACGTCAAAGCTAGGCTAAAAGCTAGTTCTTGAGCCGCCACTCAGTGGGACAATTCACAATGGAGGCCGTGTCTGGACATACGGTACGCGCTGTGACTAAGGTTGGAAATGCTCGAAAAAACGTGATCTTAAAAATCGATTCTTGAAAATTTGGAGCGATTTAGAATCCTAATAAATAAGAATCGCGATTCAGACGTGAATTGATTTTTTTTTCCCGGCACCCCTAATATGTATGTACATTCATCTGTCCATCCAGGCCATTATTGTGAATACAGATATCTCAAGAATGCTTTGAGAGATTTTGTACAACTTCAACTTGAGGATAGATTGATTAGATTTTGGAGGTTTAAGGTCATGATCACTGTGGCCGTATTGTGCGATGACATAACCACCAGGCAGTAGTTGAAGTTTCCTACAGTTTCCTGTAGGTTTTGTTTCTTTAACCTCTTTTTGAGAATCTCTGGCAGTATCTAAGCAATAATAATTTTCTATACAATACATTTTCTCATGCACTAATTCCAGTTATATAATGTTATTTCCACTGTTGTTGAATTATTGCACATTAAATTTACAGATGAATAGATTTCAACTCTCGATTTAAAAAAAGAAAAACAAGAAACATTTTTAAAATTTATTGTTAAAAATTTTTTTTTGGTATTAAATTATTTGTTGTCTGTTTTTGAGGCGGCATCAGGCTGCATTTGGTAGAATTTGCACCCACAAAGACACCAGACACACGAATTTACCAGGTGTGAACAAATATCCATCAGGCTTACAATCCACCCAAGTTAGAGCTTAAGACCAAGCCGGAGCACAGATATAACAGCTGAAGCTTGACTCATTGCCTGTTCGTTTTAATGAGTAACCGAATTGCACAGAGGAAAGTGATGTGGCTTTCCTGATGTTTGAAAGGGTTCTTGGTTGAGTCATTTGTGAGTGTGTGACTCACTGAACCAAGACGGCCAACCGCATCTGACCTTAACCACCGAAATTTGCCCCGACACGCTCCTGTTGTAGTTTTTGACCTCAGCAACCTGAGCGACCAGCTTCTCGTTTACTTAACACCTGTGAATTTTTCATCTGATTCTAAACGTTATAGTAAAATTTGATACCAGAGGTTCGTGTTTTGTGGATCAGCCTGGATATTCCTGTGTATTTATATATTTAATGCCCATTTTTGTGTTCAACAGGACTCTCTGAAGCAGAAGGATGAACGAATCGAGGAACTTGAAGAAGCGCTACGCGAGAGCGTTCAGATCACTGCAGAGAGAGAGATGGTCCTGGCGCAAGAAGAAGCCGCACGTACACATGCAGAGAAACAGGTCAGGGTGCCACCGTTAACACAGATCTGCGCTAATCACGCTTTAAGTTTAAAAAAGTCACAACCGTTTATGGTTTTTTCTTTTTTTCTTTTTTCTTTTTTCTTTTTTAAATAATGTAGTTGCCTATTCGAGCGGTAGGTTTCATTGGCTGCTGCTGATGTAGCAATCAAAAAACCGTTTCCTCTTGACTTTCACAAAACTATTTAAAAAATGTTTTTATATATAAACAGAGCACGGAACCGACACATGATATTTATTGGTGCTATGACTCAGATGTGGTGTTGGCCAAAGACTTTCTGGCTTCTTATCAGATATACACATGCTACGTTAGAGACGTTATTCTGCGGTTATACAAGCCATCCCTTTCTCACGCGATCTCATTTTCCTTAGTGTGCATCAGTAAACTTAATTAGCTAAGAGACTAGCTGGATGTGCTTTTTTTTTTTTTTTAACACGCCAAAAAAAAAGAGAGAGAAATTGTACAGTGTAATATTTTGCTGGAGTCCCTTTAGCCTTGATGACAGAATGTAGTCATCGTGGCATTATTGCTCGTCGAGCCTCAGCAACATTATGTGGCGATAAAATGAAGTCATGTGAGAGTCTGAATGTACTGAATGACCAGATTATCAATACACTTTTTCTTCCCTGATGGCGCGGATATAAAATGGGCACTTGAATAATGAGCGAATGGTTCAGGGAGCATAATAATCATTTTCACATATGTATCGGCACCCCAGAGTCCTGACCTTAACCCTATTGAGAGTGTTCGAGATGTGCTGGAGACTTTATGGAGTGGTTCAGTTTTCCCTTATCAATTTAAGATGAGCCCTAAGTCTGGATGGAAAGGTGTTGTTTTTTTGATGTTGTTGAAACAATGCCATGGTGGTTATGTGCTATAATCAAGGCTAAATACGGTCCAACAAAATATTAGCATGCACAACTTTATTTTGTTTGTTTGTTTGTTTTGGCCAAGCAGGTTTACTTTTAGTCAGCTGGGTTGTTTTTTTGTTTTGTTTTTTAAACCCTGTTTTCTTTAAATCTGATCATTTACCATTTCCCACCCACTACCCTAGCTCTTCCTATCACATGTCACTAAACTCTCAACTCAGAATAAAGCGCTGTCCGCCCATTTCTGCATACATAGGCTCACGGAAGCTTATGATTGGCTCATGTTGCTGTATGTAATCGACAATAGGAAGAGTGTATGCAGTTCTTGTGGACTCCTGGCGTTGTCTGGCTGTGTCGTCATCAGGATTTCAACAGGGTGCTGATGTTTTTCTCTTGCTTCATTTAAGAGTGCTTGTCATGATTTTAAGGTAAATTGCATCTGCGGCCACTTTTCAGATGAATTAATCATTGTTAAAGGCTCTCAAAACAAAGAACGGGCTGCACGTTGGAGGTTTTACTTGTCTGTTGAACGAGGTAATGAATTTTTAATATTTCCAAATGAGACCATGTTTTACTTCATCCTATAATCACTGTAGTAGAAATTGTTATTTTAAAATGTTGGGCCAAGTCATCATGTGCCACTACATCATTTCCACATCCAGAGCAGGGTTTTCTCTGGGAGCAAGTCACTTTTTGCTGTCTATTTAGACAACTCACTCTCTTCTCTTGTAACACCGAATGGTGTAAAGTCGACTTGATGCTAAGTGCACAGCTGTTATATCGAGGAACATTCGTGTTGCATCATGGTTTCCTCAGTTCTTTGACACTTAAGGAAAAGTTTGCCCGTGAGTTTTTAGCTTGAAGTGAAGAGGCACTTCCAAACGTTGTTTTGTGGCGAGTTTAATGCACTTCTATGGAAGAATAGCACCTCTCAAGCTGGTAGCATAATGGCTTCCCTGTCACAGCACAGCACATCACATCACTACAGCAGCTCTATGAATCATGCCAACCTCACATCACCCTGCCAACACGAGGCCATTTAACAACATTCATGTGGCATGCGCCGGCCTGTGTTTGTGTCTCCAGTCAGTCTTCATTTGGAAAATAAATCACTCCTGTAGAGAAAGTATGGTGAAATAAGAACCTTGTTCTCTTTTCTTTCCACACACATACACAAACCATGTCTCATTTGTCTCCAAAACAGGTCACTTGGTGTTTTCATGGCAATAAAAGAGTTTAAATCACAACGTCCTTGTGTTTGGCCTGGACATGGCATCAAAAAGAAACCGCCCTCACCGAACGAGTCTTCCTTCTGCAGGACGGCCTGTGAGTCAGCGTTAATACGGATCGCCCAGCTGCTGCAGACTGACAGTCTTAAGGGTCATGGACACGTCATGCCTGAGTTCCTTTTAGCCCCGACTTTGGCCGGAGCGGTCCACTGTTTGGATCCCTTTGGGGTTAATTAGTGCAGGGCTTCGAAGGAAGCCAGGGCTGCTGCTAAGCCTACTTTACTCCTCTGGAAGTCAGGAGAGGACGTTGGGATGGGTGCCAAAGTCTGCATCACTGTTCCTAAACCCCTTCATCACCCATCTACACACTCATTAGCGCTTCCATTGCTAAGTGACCCGTACTGGAACTAAGTCTCCATGTTCGATAATGTCTCTGGCTAGGACGACTGTTCTTCCAGAGGATGTGGAAGAGAGATCGTCAGTAATGGCACGTCTGTCTGCCAAAGGTTTTCGCCTTTTCACTCCTTCCTCTGTTAGTTTTTTAAAGTGTTTTCACACTTCCCTCAGTACTTCAGGCCTGACTAAGAACTGGTTCTGGGATTGTTGGATGCGGACATTATCGCAGGTTTGCTTTCACATGGAAGATTTCCTTCTAAGCTGGTGATTGATCAAACAGTTCCTTAATCCACTTCCGCACTTTATTTTTATTTCATTTTCCGAAGCATTGTATGTCTTGGGTCCCTTGGGGGGTACATCATGACCAGCTTGCTAGACCATCGCAGTACCAACCATTTACACTCATTCGCACCTATGGGCAATCAATAGTGTCCAATGTGCCTAATGTGCCTAATGTGCATTGGACTGCAGGAGGAAACTAGTGCACCCAGAAAAAACTCATGCAAGCATGGGGAGAATATGCAAACTGCACACAGAAACACCCTCGCTGAGCACGCGACTTAAGCCCAGAACCTACACCTGACCCCCCGCATAGGTATCGATAGAGTTACTGTAGAGATACAGTTTGAGATTAACCGTAAGTAACGTGTGACGTTATGACAATATGCACTGAAGCAGTGCTATAGGAGTATATAGTTTTTGGATATGAATTTTTAAATTCATCCCTAATGAGTAAGCCAGAGGCGACGGCGGTGAAGAAAAACTCATCGAGACGATGTTAGGAAGAAACTTTGAGAAGAACCAGACGCCCGTCCTCATCATGGTCACAGCGAATACTGCGGTTATAAATTATTTCCCTTCTATAATATAATAACGTACTGTATAGTCGAACGGTGGAATTGTGTAAACAGGAGTGTGTGAGTAAGTATTGGTGCCTTTTATATTAGGCTTTACGTGGGTTTCTTACTGCTGGTAACTGGCAGCTCAGAAGTTTCCCCTTATGAGAAAGATAACGGAGCACCAGTACCAAACTGCCGAGCATCATTTCACTAATTAGAACCACGAATGCTTCATCCTTTCTCAGCCTCCAGATAAACTCTCCACACCACACCATACCTCCCCATGTCATTAGAGCGGGTAAAAATCAGTGGAGATTTTTTTAAGTAAAGATTGAGAGCATTTTAGAGATGATCAGAACTACTTTGGACCGAGTTAATATTACATTTACATGAACACCGACTTTATTTACTTTATGAATTGTATTATTCAGTTTGTTTAAATAAAGTTAGGAAAATACATTTCTGAAAATAAACGCAGACTTTATTTCAGAGTTAGCTTGTCACACACCCCATCTTAGCATTCTCTCTCTCTCTCACACACACACACATACATGCATTTCTCCTTAACTCTGGTTTCAATTTCCTGTAATTGCTGCTCTCTTGTTGTTCGGATTTTGTAGCACACATGTTGGATTCAGACTCTGTACAAATTTCTGTCAGTCTTTCTGCTTTAAATGCATGGAAAGGAGTGTTGCTGTTCTTTGTAATCCTGACAGCCCTCTTCCTTTCCATCTCACTTTTCAGCATTTATCTTTATTGCTCCTGCGCGGCATTTTGTTTTTCTTGTCCGTTTTGACCCATGCATTAGCTGCTCTTTCAGCAGAAAGGCCTATCAAATGAAATCACTACGCTGGCACTGGAGGGTCAGGCCTGTCTTATTTTAGCTGATGCTCTCATGAGTTTTTTGCACCGCGCCAAACCTCATTGAACCAGCCAACGTAATGGGCGTGTGTAATTAAGGGCAAAATGTGGCCTCTCTGGGAGAATGGACTGTTTTCCTCTGACACAAGCCTCTCGCTGTGCTGTGACACCAATCACTTAACCCAGGGGCAGGATTTACGGCTGGCCTGTCCAAATGCGACCAGCTGCTCAAGCGGGGCCAGTGAAAGCGTTTGCCCAAGACCACATAAAAATACACGTCTAGTCTCCAGACATGATTCAGCACTGAAATGACATACTGCATAACCTTCTCTGTGGAGGCACCAAACCAAAGAAAACCTCAGCTCCTCCTCCAGCGTTGATCAGGATGAGCAGATGCTCTCACAGCCACCCGTATTCCTGTTCTTCCTCGTTGTCCTCCTTCCTGCTTTGGCACCGAATACGACTTTCTGTTTATTCTCTTTTTTCACTCCCCACATGCCCTTTTTGGCCCTAAAAACCCCCCGTGTTGTCCCAGCAACTTCTTGTTCACCGCAATGCAGTCATCTTTTCTCATTTCTTTTTCACCCCTTTCCCTCCCTTTTTTACTTTCCCTGCTTCCAATTTACGTTTGCGTGATTTGTTTCTGAAGACCGTTCTGGTTCGTTCTATTCGTCTGCTTCTGTTTCTTCTGCTGAGACAGCTTTGATTTTTTGGCTTCTTCTGTAATTACTCTCTTCTCTTTCTTTGTTGCTTCTCCACTGCTTGCTGCCCGTTTGAAGCTCTTTCATGAGCCTATGCATGACTCCAACCACGCCGACTTTAAATGGTTCAAGGTATGATATGATTCCTTTCTTTCTTTCTTCTTTTCTTTTTTTAAGAGGGTCATTCCATTCTGATTTACTTACACTCCTTATTTCCCATCTGTTCTTCAGATTTTGAACATTGTGCCCTTTTCCCCTTATATTATTTGGCAAATTTGAAAGTGTGCGGCTTTTGGTTTGCCTCCAACCCAAACATTGTGATAGGAAGCTTAACCACTGTCATGGCGCAGTTTATTGACTCTTCTCTGAAGATGATCCTCTGTTGATGATTGTCTCGCGCTTGGGATTTCTCTCGTTCATTGCTTTGCTATTATAGGAGACAGATTCACTTCTGTCCCAAAGGAGGGATCTTTTTATTTTGAGGGTTTATTGTTGACAAATTGTGTTCAGATTCATTTTCTTTGTGTCACTACGGAAGACTCCTTTAATAGCAACCTCTCAGTTAGTCCCCATCCTATTCCCAAGAACTCTAAAAATAAAGACAGGGAACTGGCGGGTTAATTATTTTTCTTCTTGACAAGTTACTTTGTGAACGTCCACAATCAAGACATAAACAGGACTTTTTTTTTTTTTAGATGTATAACCAGGGAGGGCCGAGAACAAGCATGTGCTTCCTCCGAGACATGTAATGTTGGCCACCCACTGCTGCCCATGCATATTCAATCACAGTGTCTCACACTCTGAGGTATGGTGCTAGCCACCCTCGTGTATGCATAACCTCACAGATGTCCGTGATTGGATGGTGATCACCTTCAGTGACAGGGAAGCGAATGTATGTCAACCCTTCCACCTCTAAGAGCTTGGACAGTCAATTCCCATGGGCTCCCCAGTCATGGGTGGCTGCATGCATCACCCTGGATTTGAATTCGCGATCACCAGGATTCTGATTTGTTTATTTATTTATTTATGATCCGTAGCCCATCTCAGGAATACACCAAGCACAAAATGCCAGACATTTGCACACGGTCACATTCCTTCAGACTTATAGGCACTACCTTCGGCACCACCGAGACGCCTCCCAGAAATACTATACTACTGCTACTTGCTCGTACAGCGCTTTGAGCTACCACCACACCAGATTGAATCTCTGTGACTGCACATATGCACGCAGTGAATCTGACCCCTCCGTTTAACCCTTATTTACACATCTATCGTGAGCATAGACAACCACTAGGCACAGGAGGACTGGGCAACAAATCTGCACCAGAGGGGCCAGTTCAAGGGCAATTCAGCCGAGGGTACTTTCTTGCCAGTGATGGGAATCAAGCTAGCAACTTTTTGTTCACAAGCCTTTTTCTCTAACCTTTAAGCTGCCCAACATTATTTCCACTCACTCATTTGTCGAACCACCTTATCTAATTAAACTTAATTAGAATTGCGGGGAGGCTGGAGCCTTTCTCTGGGCGAGGGCGGGGTACGCCCCGAGCAGCTTGTCAGACCATCCTAGGGCCAACACACACAACCATTCACACTCACATCCTCACCCAGGGGCAATTTGGAACAGCCAGTTAGCCTAATGTTCATGTCTTTGGACTGGGAGGAAACCTGAGTACCCAGAGGAATCCCACGCAAGCATGAGGAGAACATGCAAACGCCACACATTAACACCCAAGCCTGGGACTTGAACCCTGGACCTACTTTATTTCCATCGTATGTATAAAAGTGCTGTATATTTTATATTTATTAGAACTTTAATTGAGCCCTTTAAACCTTGCGCATGCGGCATGAAGACAGTCAAAATGAAGTTCAACATGTTCCTTTTACCGCCTATTTCAGCACTCACTCCATATTACAGGAGACACCAAGGACAGCTCTGAGATAAAGACCTGTAGCTCTGAGGTCATGAAGAAACACAGACATGGAAATTAGTGTAGGGAAAAAAAAATAGCTCTCTGTCTCAACTGAAGTTGGTTTTAGACTTAACCTTTAACAGAGTCCTGAACCAAAGACAAATGTGTTGAGCATCACTTTCCACGCCACCAAGGATGAAAGGATTGTGACGAATAAGGCGTGATGCTGGAGTCGTTAAATTCTGGTTTTGATTTCCCTCAGCGGATATGATTTGGAGCTCCTAAGCTGGTCTCCAGACTCATGATCTCATAGCAAATACCGCCGGCCTTCTACTCTCAGTATATCAGGTGTAACACATCAGTAAGGAACCCACAACCGCGTAACGTCCGTTCCCTTATTCACTTCAGCTCTTTTAAACAAGTATACAGCATGAACAGTGGCTTACTTCAGAAATACTTTCGTTTTCTTAAGTTTGCACTTTTTACAAGTTTAAAAAAAAACACTAAAAGCCACTGAGTTGTTTTATATCAGTGTATTTTTGGGGGGAAGCTGTTCTCTCACTCTCTTCATTTCCATAACAATTGAAAGGATCAGCTCTTTTTTTTTTCTTGTGCATTTTTCACTTTTTTTTGCCCCATTTAAATCAATGCATTGCCCTTCATCAGCGTTTTCAACCGTTTGGAACGTTGCGTTTTGGAAAAAAAAGCATTGCTCTTATTTTATTTCAATTCTTCTCTTTTTTTCTTTACAAATTTTCTGCCAGCATTGCATTTTTTATATTATTGTACTCACCACTATGTTTTTCTTTAATCCTGCTTACAGCTTAAAGAAAATCAGTATCCAGCTGTGTCTTTTATGCTTCTATTGCTCCCTTTGATTTCTTTTTATCTCCCATCTATTTTAGGTGTATACTTTTCTTATCTTTTTGCATTTTGTTGCACCATGCTACTATTTGATCCATACAGTTAACTAGTGTATTGAAAGGCTTCAAATATAATGAATATAATCATCTACCACTTGGGATTTTAGGAACATTGTTTAAATACACTGCCTGGACAAAAAAAAAAGTCACACACATGAATATGTTGTTGTTCCACCTTTATTATGGTTGCAAATTTATATATGGGGGTGAAAAATGTTTAAAAAAATTTTTGAACACCCTTTTATTTTAGGAGTTTTGATGTAAAAAATAACCCAGTAAAAATTCCAGGCCTATAAAGTAAGTCTGCGTGGTCCCCAAGAGCCTTTCAACTTTGCACAATTTGACCGAAATTTGGCAATATATTATTTTACCGTAACTTTATTTTCTGGATCAATAATCCGTTCAACGTCTAATCAGACCATGTAAATTAATAATATGATACGTTTTAATATATATATATATATAAAACAAGACTTTTAAAAACATGTTAGTTTTGCATTAAATAATTGAAATATGGTGTAAGTTCACATTGTGGATGTTATTTATGAATGATAATTACAAGTATATACTGATGAAATCTTATAAAACATGCCATCATGGATAAAATGACACTTTATATATATTAAAACGTATGGTATTATTAATTTACATGGTCTGATTAGATGTTGAACGGATTATTGTCCAGAAAATAAAGTTATGGTAAATTAAAATATCACCAAATTTCGGTCAAAATGTATAAAAATGAAGGGCTCTGTGGAACCACACAGACTTATTTTATAGGCCAGGAATTTTCATTGGGTTATTTTTTTACTTCAAAACTCCTAAAACAAGAGGGTGTGCAATAGAGGAATCAAAAAAAAAAATTGTGGCCCACCCTAGACTTCCCTTATCTTTGCTTACAGCACGTAATTGTCATGGCATTATTTCAACAAACTTAATCAACAGAACATTTATTTCCATACAGTGTCGGGTTCATTTCTCACCGACGTCTTGAACTGATGAGGTAAAAACTGAACCCCTCCATAAAGTCTTCTCCGGCACATCCCAAACACTTTCAATAGGGTTACGGTCAGGACTCTGGGGTGTCGATACATATGTGAAAATGATTCCTTGTGCTCCCTGAAACACTCACTCATTATCTGAGTCCCCATTTTATATCCGTGCCATCAGGGAAGAAAAAGTGCATTGATGTGATAACCTGCTCATTTACTACATTCAGATCATCAGCCGACTTCATTTTAATACCACATTAATGTTGCTGAGCCTCGACCGGACCAACTGAGGCAAAAATGCCATGAACATTACATACTGTGATCAAGGATAAATGCTCTTCATTAAAATATTAGTGTGAGACTTTTTTTTTTTTTGGCCGGGCGATGTACACCTTGGATTTTTGCAGATTTTTGTGATCAGTGAAGATTCCAACAAAGTGACTTCAACCTGCCAGAGTTATTTTTTATTCATACTCTATTTTCCATGTCATTTGAAGCGAATAAAAATGATTAGGGTTGTTGTTTGAGTTTATAAAAGATTAACATTATTCCTTTATAGAAAACATGCATCACAAGACAAGGCTGACATTTTTCTGGCCCGTTTTTCCGAACACCCCGGCGTCGTCAGCCTGATAGCCAATAGATTGAGTCCATCTGAGATTCCAGATAGCATCGGCAATCTGCAAGTCTTCATGCAGACGACTGGCGTAATCATCGTGCAAGCATGCACCCAGCATTTCATAAATAAGCGGTCGTAAATTAGTGCGTGGCTCCGCTAACATCACATGTTAGTTCATATCCCCTTGAGAAAACAATCTGAGCGTGTAGGCGCATTATTTTATCCTCAGATGCCTCGTGTACAGGAGGAAATTTCCTGGTGAAGGAAGTTGAACGTTGACTTTGATCAGCTTGAAAGATCGCCGTGCATTTTTTTTGGCTGCTTGCGTTTTCATTTCCATATATTTAGATGTGTGTTTGATTTTGCATTTGGCAGACGATCAAATGCCTGACGCATGAATAGCAGACGTAGCTGAGGCGAAGTTTAAGCTTTTCATTAATGACTTCTCTTTAAGGCTCTCATGAAGCAAGATCCAGGCAGCCTTAGCCGAGTGCTTTTACTGTAAACACGATCATGTCCTTTCATTCTGGCTTCGGTCACTGAAGATGACTCTGGGTTCCATATTTACGCTGTGGGGAGCAGTGACACCATATCTACAGCTCCACATCATGGATTCATTAAGCATGCTGTTCTGCTTGAGAGTGTGTGTGTGTGTGTCTATGCCTGAGAGCTATGAAAGCCTGTTTCAGTGCTCTGAGTGTTTTCTTTTTAGGAGTTCCTGCACAAGAATCTTTCTTCCTTATCCTCGCACACCTCTCATGGGATGTTCAGTCCTGATTGGCATTTCTTCCATCTCTTCATCTCACAACAGCCCGTAGCCTGTGAGACTGACGTTGGCAAAGTTTAAACGGTTCCCCATGCTTATGGGAAACCCAGAGGAGGGGACCACTCTACTCGCTTCCTCTAGAGAACAATGTTACCTCTAATCAATTTTTTCTTTCTGAACATTTTTAATGGGCATACCCTTCTGTCATTTGGACAGAAATATGCCACAAGCTGCACAGAGTGCTGCTGTCCACTCCCTGCTTGGTTAGCGTTATCTGTCTATTCGGGGGAGACAACTTTTGGCAGCAATGCCACACTAACAAGAGCGATCAATTAAAAGGTCTTGCTAAGATCATATCTAATGTTGCAAGTTGTAGTCACTTGAAATCCTAAAAATGTTCATCTCATCTACAGTAAATAGTAAAAAGACCTTTCTCTCTGCTGTCTTGGCCACTTCCTTCCTTATAGTCAACTCACTTTTATCATACAACGACTACCAACCAGCTGTCATGTGTTTCCTCTGAGTCGAGAAGCCGACTAATTGAGAAATTAACGTTTTTGATGCTGCATCACAGGGTGGTGTAACATTGCATTTATGTTCGATTACTGTCAATGTGATCAATAAAAGAGGCAGGATGCAGCCCCTCCCACCCAGAGAACATGGTTTATTCTGCTACTGTGGACCCCTGGCTACAGCTGGCTCTAGCATTGTCAACTCACGATCATCGGAATACGGTGTGAACGTCTCTTGCGTGGAAGCAGCTCTATGTGTGCACGACTGTGTACATGTGTAGCGTGAAGGGATAGAAGTGGAGAAGCAGGGGGAGTCCCCTGGGCCTGCTGTAATGACGCTTCCAAAAAAGCAGGTCCTCTCTCACCATGTTGAAGAATCCTTTAAAAAAAAATTCCTAGGTCCATGAGTGTTCTTTGTCCAAGCCTTAGTGGGATGGTGGCGTAGTGGTTAGGGTGCTGGGCTCATGATGTTGAGGTTGTGGGTTCCCTCATCATGTTAAGACCACTGGCCAAGGTCTTACTCTCAGTCTGTCCACCAGTAACAATGCTGGTGAATAAGAATGCAGGTAACCTGTAATGGACTAGCGTCCCATCCCAAGAGGAGTTGAACTGCTGGTTTGTTCACACTACACAAAACGGGATAAGCTCTGACTCTAATGAGCCAATAGGCTCGGGTTTAAAACGTCAAGCAGACTTACCTTGGTCCAAAGCCCCGTCTCTGGGAGAAATTTAATGAAAGTCCTTCTATAACCTTTTGCGTAATTCTGAGAACAAGCAATTAAACAAGACTTCTTGTCAAGGTGGCAATAAAATTAAAACAAATAATTTTATACACATTGATTAGTCATTCTCACACTCGTTTTCCAAACCGCTTACTCCTACTAGGGTTGCGGGGAGGCCGAGGCCCAACTCAGCCATCAGTCCATTGCAGGGCCAACACACACTCAGCCATTCACCACAAGGGGTAATTTAGAGCAGCCAGTTAGTCTAATGTGCATGTCTTTGGACTGTGGGAGGAAACCAGAGTACCTGGAGGAATCCCATGCAAGAACTGGGAGAACATGCAAACTCCACACAGAAACGGCTGAACCCGGGGCTTCAACCCAGAACCTTCTTCCTACGAGGTGCACATGCTAACCACTACACCACCGTGCCGCCCAAATACATTAATTACTTTAAGCATAATTAGCTTCCTGGGCAACGTAGCATTTGTCCACCTGTAGAACCATTTACAAATAATTCATGTTGGCTGGATGCCTGCATAACTCTAAATGTGATCTGAAGCATCTTAAATAAAACCCTTCCACTTTTTTTTTTTTTTTTTTTTTGGTGTAATTTTTTACTTTTATATGAGCTTTTCCTGACCTCATATTGTACTGTAGACATCATGCTCAGCTTCAGTTTTCCATCACTAGGAATTTGGTCCTACTGTTTAATACTCCCTCTGTCTGTGTCAAGGATGGTGGTGTGTGATGACAAATGTGAGAGAGGAATGAAGTCAGTGGAGATGAGAGAGGCACCTGCAGGTATAAATTTTGCCTCAGTGTCGTTTTGTAGCGCTGGACATTAGTGGTTTCGGTGCTTGGCCATGGTACAGTACATTAGGTTGATGAGTTATGGAAGAACGCCGGTCTGCTGCTCTGAGTCCTTTGCCAGGTCTCGTACTCCCTCCATCCACCAGGGGGATGAACTGAAACTGGTTTTTAGAGTGAGAAATCTTTTACTCTGGAGTTTTAGCGAGAGTTGCATTTTCTTTTTCATTTCTACTGGGTTTGGAGTATATGTATCATAAATGTGCACACTTATTATGCAAAAAAGTGTTTTAGACAAGAAAGAATATAATAATATAATATGAGTAAGGCTTCATGCTATAAATGTGTCTAATGGCTGTATGTGTGTTAATAATAGGAATATATTAATTATTATCTCTTTTGACCAGAGCTACTCAGGCATGTCCACTTTTATGGTTCTGACACCATTTTTTCTCCTAACAGCCCATTGAAATGACCCAAAACGTACATTTTTAGGTTTTTTTTGTGCATTTCATATTTTATGTTCAGACAAGTTTTGGAGCATTTAAACCAATCGTTACTTAATTTTTTAAAGTTTTACTGCATACTGTACATGTTCACCTATAAGAATATTCCAAATTTCTAATCTTGCTTCAGCTGGCTGGGATGGTTTTAAAAAAGGTTTAGTCATTAACATAAATGACACCCAAAAATCACTTCTGACATGCCTTTATTCAAGAACCCACCACAGAACAGTTCTACTTTCTACACAGAGGCTGCACCAATCCGCCTGTCGATCTCCCGCTCCATTCTTCCCTCACTTGTGAACAAGACCCCGAGATGCTTGAACTCCTCCACTTGGGGCAGGACCTCATTCCAGACCCGGAGGGTGCATCCCTCCCTTTTCCAGCTGAGAACCATGACCTTGGACTTGGAGGTGCTGATTCTCATCATGGTCGCTTCGCACTCAGCTGCGAAACGCTCCAGCGAGAGCTGAAGGTCCCAGCTCGATGAAGCCAAAATGACAACGTCATCCGCAAAAAGCAGAGACGCAATCCTATGGCTACCAAACCAAACGCCTTGGCTGCGCCTAGAAATTCTGTACATAAATATTATACTGTTGCTAATATTCTAGCTTCTTCTTTGACCTTTCAACCTAGTAATGCCTTTGGAGTCCAATGATAGTTTAGTTTCATTGCATTTAATTGTTCAGAAGTGGTTTCCTGTCTTTCTTTTTAAACTGTCATTTCTTCTGTTATCTTGTATACATTAAAACAAAATGTCCAGCACCGTGGTGCAACACAAATACAGTGCAAAATTATATTAATTACAAATGCACAAACAGTGTAAAATGAATTCAGGCCAATAGATGTAATGCATACTAGTGCAGATTTGTAAAAGAGCAGGCTTGAGTTGGGTTTTCCTCTATTGTGTCGCCAGTGATGGGGCTTTGCAATATTAAAAAAAATTAAAAATAAATAAAATAAAAAGTAACTGATAGGGTGAATGGTGTTACCTTGACTAAGTGTGTTACCAAGACAGTGGTATCTTGTTGGTTAAGGCACTGGGCTACTGATAGGTGGGGCTGTTAGTTAAATATCTATAAACAGGTAAAACAACAACAAAGAGAGTCAATGAGGAGTTTGTGCCATCACAAGCCAGTAAAATAGCTTTAACGGAGCCCGTTTACTTCCTTGGTAAAATAAATAAACATGAAATACAGTTCCATTTTCTTTCTCCTGACCCCTGCACCCGGTGTGGTGATATTAATATACATTGCCATCTCTTGAAATCGTTTGACGACTTCCGTTTCTTAACTGTTTCCACTTTCTACAAATCAGTGTGGCACTACCGAGTTATCTCGCATTTGCAAGATCGTTCCTGTGGTCATGCAGTCTTATCATTGTAAACAGAAACAAAAGTAAGGTGTAAAACAGGTGAGTAAGAGATACTAAGCCTGTGAGCTGGGGTGGTTTCACCGGAAACCTTTGTATTCAGACAAAGTGAACTGATAATGGAAGACAAAACACATCAGCTGGTCAGAAGTGAACAGGTAACTTTAATGTGCTCTGCCGTCTGTTATACATGGGGTTGGAATTGTAGAGGAGTGATGAACACTGTTCTTTTAAATTTTTGCTCCAGTTGGTGCTTTGATGAAGATTGTGGAGAGCACTGTCTAACACTTCACTCTAAAGTACCCCATCTAGTTCTTTTGTTCTGTTTCTCACGCCATGTTTTGAGCAGTTTGATGAATTTTGACCAAAAATGAATTGCTCAAGAACCTGAAAATTGTTTTTTTCAGTATCTACATCATCATCATCATCATCATCATCATCTGCTGAACCTCTTAATCCTATTAGGGTTGTGGAGAGGCTGGGCCCATTTCAGCGGACTTTGGATCGAAGTTGTTGTACACCTTGAACATCACCAGACCATCGCAGGCCCAACACACACACAAAACCATTCACACTCACACCTAGGGACAATTTGGTACAACCAGTTAGCCTAATAGGCATGTTTTGTGGGAGGAAACTGGAGTGTCTGAAGAAAACCCATACAGCACAGGGAGCACATGCAAACTCCAGACAGGAATACCTGAGCCCGGGACTCAAACCCAGGACCCTCCTTCTGTGTGAGGTGGATGTACTAACCGCTACATCCCCGTACCTACCCAGTGTCTACGCGTGACCACATTATGTCGTTAGTCAATGGAGAATGCAATGGAAAATGGTAAATCTTTAGAGAAACAGAAACATATAAAGCATGCAGGTAATGATGGTGATCTTGTTTCTACTGTTTACTTCTGTCATGCCCTCCTTCGACGACTCTTCCTTGACTACAGTGAAAATCTGGAGAAAACTCGGGATGGTTCACTAGCTGGCACCAAAGTTGAAAAATATTTTGCACAGAACTGGTTCAAGAACCCATTTCCTTTTGGTCAAAAAGCAGTACTGTTGGAGTTCGTTTGGGTTGGGAACAGCGCTTGTGCCCTGTGGATGGAGGTGAAGTCATCCTGAAAGAGACCACTCCCTAATCAGTATCCAGATGTTTCTTCATAGGATAGGGGGAACTAAGAGGTATCGATTTGCAGTGCCGTTTCATGCTGCCTAGCTGTAATTGCTCTAATTACTAAGTGAAGATGTTTAGTTTACAGTGTAAGCTCACTAAAGGGAGATGCATGTCAGGATGGGAATAAAAGTAATCAAATTAGCTGACATTTCTGAAATAATCTAAACAGTTGCAATACTGAGTTACAGTATCGGTTATGTAATTGTCATCAGTACTGGATTGCATTTGTAATCTTTCCAGCGCTGCAGACAGAATCCTGTTACACCGGCTCCTTCATCCCCTCTCGAGTTTATGTGGCATGTCAGGACTCGGTGCCGTGTGTTTGTAATAGTGAAGCAAGCTGCGAGCCAGAGTTCCACTGCCTGGGCCTCTGAGAGAGTCGATGAAACACGATCTGGTTTCTGGTGAAATGCCCCTGCAAAAGGAAAGAAGAAGCTCTTCGAACACCCAGTAAGATCTAATTGGACACATTGATGGTGTATCTGTAACTCAAAGGCGGTTCGACTTAGCCAGGAGTGAGTAGGAAGAATTCAGGTAACGAAAAACCTGGAAAAGTTGGTTCTTCCAAATAATGTCTGTCACTTCAGCAGAAAGTATCAGAGTCAGAACCGCAACCACTGAGGAGTCTCTGAGAACCGTTCCGAGCCAGCATGCTAAACCTCTCCTTACACGAAAACATAAACCCGCCAATGGCTGTTTGATTTATTTCGTCTCATTCACTCGCACCGCGGAAAGAGGCAGGTTGCAAACGAAAACCATCGTGTAAGCGAGCTAGAGATCACCCACCTTTACGAATACATAACAGAGCAAAAGTACTGAAGGGTCCAATAAATCACAAACCTCACTGCTGAGTCATGAAGGTTTTATTCAGCTTTAAACCTCAGGCTCATTTTCACCACTGAGTCCTTTTTCAGAACTTTTTCAGGAAACCAGGAAGTTTGGAGCCACTCAGTTCTTCAGCCTTGGTTCCTGCGTAGAAGTGGATCAGGAACTGTTAGGGTGGGAATTGGTGTACTGAGCATCACTGATTGGTGATGGTGGTGTTGGTTTTAAGTCTGAGGTCCAGTGGAAAGTCTCTGCTGGTACGCTTGGTTTTGTAAAACCTTCAATGCTAAGATTTAATGAATGCTGGGAATATATTTGCTTATGATGTTCATTCTGTGCTGAAATATTTTATCTTTAGCACCATTTTTTTTTTTATTTCCTTTTTTTTTTTTAACATCATTGTCTGTGATTCCTGTGGTTCAGGAAAAAGCAAGAAAGGTCCTAACTTGTACAGCAACAGTTTAGTTCCAGATTCTAAGGTTTCCTCGATAGGTTTTTGAACTTGGGTTTTTCAGAGTCACCGACATGATCGTATGAAACACACAGAACATGCCTGTTTTGGGTTCGGAATATATGAAACATTTGACCTCGTGGGGACCTCGTGGGGACCTTGTGGGGATTTTTATACAAAAGAAAAAAAAAACCTAAAGAAGACAATGTTTCATTTTGGTTGCTGAGATTAGGGTTAGTCTTGGTTGTACCATGCCATCCATTACCAATAATAATAGTTACTGTGGAACGTCCTCACAAGATTATATTGAAACAAACATAAATTTGTGTATAAATTTGTGCCCTTCAATGGCTTCATGTAATATTATTATTGATCTGTGTTGTAATCTTTTTCCACCTGTAGTAATTCCCTTTAGTTTCACCCAGCTTTAATTCTTTGATTTATTAGATTTTTTTTTTTAATATAATGTTTTATTTCTGTTCCTATGGTTGACAGTGATCCACTAAGCCTTGACCTTCATGTAAGTCTGTATGTATGACTTGTGTTCCCTCAGATGGAGGAGCTGCTGGGAGCGATGGAGAAGGTGAAGCAGGAGCTGGAGTCCATGAAGGCCAAGCTTTCGTCCACGCAGCAGTCCCTGGCGGAGAAGGAGGCCCACCTGACCACACTGAGAGCCGAGCGCAGGAAGCACCTGGAGGAGGTTCTGGAGATGAAGTAAGAGTCTGTTCTCTCACAACATTTATTTTCAAACCTCCTGTGGCTTTTTTATTTATTTTTTTATATAATGCACTAACCTGTCATGGCAGAAGTTAGTATATAAACTCGCTGCTGGAAAAATGGTAACAGGTTTGATGGGAAGTTGTAAAGCTTTGCGTTGGATTAATCTCCAGTTGATCATTTTCTGGGCAAGGCTTTTGTCTTTTCATTGGGAATTCAGTGAAATTAAATATGTTGTGAGTCATAAGACAGACGTGTTTTCTCCACGGCAGCGTATAGTGGTTTTAGCTCTATAGGAACCAAACTGGGTTCTGAGTGCCACTTTAAACGCTCTAAATGGCATTTCTCCTCCTACGCTACAGACACACTCACATGAAGTGCAATCCAAGCATCTTTCCCACCCTCACCATCTATTTTCCCAGGCCCCTCTTTCACACTTTGGCACACACACTCTCATCTATCTCTTGCTCTCAGCTCTAATCATGCCTTAGTCTTATTTATGACAGCACTCTAGTGTTCTACTTGTCTTATCTACACTAAGGAAGAAACCCCTTGACTAAGACAGCCATTAGAAGGTGACTGTGACTCGTCCTGAATTTAAACTTTAACGGTCCTAGCATAGAGCCTTTATTCCTCAGTGGGATAAAAGCAGGTCCATGAGGACTAGAAACTAGAGAAATCTAGAGAACTAGAGCCAAAGCCTAAAGAGCTTGCAAACTGTGTATTACTGGTGTAAACTTGGGCCAGCAAGAAAATCCAAAAATTCTTTTGACGTGGCCACCATTTTGTCAAGCATGCTTATGAAATTTGTGATAGACATCTATAGGCTTTCAGTATTGTCTCCTTCTTAGCGTTAACAGTACAGGACATGCCAGCTAGTGTACTGCAGGAATATAAAACAAGTGTAGAAACTTTTGGAGGGAAAAATGAGTCAGAACTGGCATTTTCCAGCAATTTCCAAAGGTCTGCGTTTTCCTTGGGGATGGTTCTATGCACACGTAGACGTTGCCACAAGAAAAAAAACAAGACCCCTGCCCTGTTTCTGCTTTTTAATCCCAAAAAAGAAAAATAGAAGCAATGTCCAAACATGGCTGTCAGAAAGCTTGAAGTCCACGTCGGTCAGACAGGAAGCGGTGTGTGTAGACTCCGCCCTCACACTTAACCACACGCTTCCAAAATAAAACGTCTTCGCCCAGTGAAAATACAGCAATGAATGCTGGTTTGATACACTATGTATCAGCAGGAGTAAAGGGGGTCCTGGTCCTTAGCAAAGGAAACAGGGGGTCCCTGTGTTTTTGGTAACAAGAGAAGAGCGATTGTGGCAAGAAGAACAAGTCCGCTGATGAAGCTCTGTCAGCTGCCGTGAGACAGTCGACTTGAAATGTCATCAGAAAGTACCGAGGGATGATGTGTACTGAGCAACATGTTGAGCCGATAATGTGAAAGGCTTGTTCAGTGATGAAGAGAGAAGAGAGTTTCAGCACATTATTCTATCTTCATGCTTCCTCTTCATTCCATAAAGCCTAAATGTTACCGTCCCTATGTTCCCTGCTCTCCAGATGCGATGTGGTCAGATCCTGTTGTACTCCGAGCACGTCTGATGTGGCTAGGTTTTCTCACTCTGTCTTTTTTCCCCCTACATTCTTTTATTCTTTTGTTCTCTGTCTTTCTCAGATCACGGCTCAAAGTCTTAGCTCAGTGTTAGCGGAGATCAGTCGTTTCTCTTCGAACAAATGTTTAACTCTCATCCCACATTTGTTTGGGAGAGGGGAACATGTCCTAGAGCCCGATGGGAGATGACTGTTGACAGGGGAATAAGTCTTAATGAAGAAGTCCTCAGATGGTCGAATGGAAGCATTTGGTTTGCGGTGTGCTGGGACGGTTGTCTCGATCATTGTAGCAGAAAAGTAAGAAATTTCGAGGCTGAAGACACTGTGTTGGTGAAATATCAAGGAGGCTCAAGCCTCTGTAGAGTCTGACTTTAGATAAACAGTCAAGCCGATAAAAGGATAAAATAAACAAGGGACAGAAATGTAACTAATTTTAACAAAACTTTAAGAATGTTATGAAGTCCTTTCATTTGCACAAGTGACTAATCATTTACTTCCGTTGAATGAATTGAAAATAAATCAAAATTACATAAATCATAATATACACTCAGGTCTGTAAGTATTTGGACAGTGACACAATTTTCATAGTTTTGCGTCTGCATACCACCCTAATGGATCTGTATTTTATTCTTCCCTTGGTGATGAAAAATCCCTTCAAACTGTTTATTCAAGTCGAGAGCACACAGGAGGACGTAGACCCATCATTGTCAAAGTCTAAAACCAAGAGACGCCTTCATTAATGTAAATACAGAGGGTTTACCTCAAGATGGAAACCAAAAGAAAAAGACCAGATTAGACTTTGCTAGAAAGCCCGTCTGGTTTTGGAACAAGATTTTTGGACAGATGAAACCAAGATTAACTTGTAACAGAATGATGGGAACCGAAGAGTTTGGAGAACGAAAGGAAGGCTTATGATTCTAAAGCATGAGAAGAGGCCATTGTTTCTCAATAATACATTTTCTTTTCTTTTTTAATGTTACTTGATATGAAGTTGGGGTCAGAGCACACAGTAGAGTGCACCTGGAGCTGATGAGCTCAGCCTTAAACACCAACTTCCTGGTTAATATCCCAGAACCTTAACTATTGAGCCACTACTGTCCCTGGTCACATCATCTGTTAAATATGGTGGAGGCGGTGTTATGGCATGGGCATGACTGCCAGTTGAACTCAGTCACTGGTGTTTATTGATGATGAGACTGCCGATAAAAGAAGCAGGATACATTCTGAAGTGTAGAGTTATACTTTCTGTTCAGATTCAGTCAAATACTGCAAAATGAAAAGAATGCTATATAATGACCCAGAATATACTGCAGAAGTAACTTTTTAAAGTTTTCTTAAGGAAAAAAAATGGAGTGTTCTTAAATGGTCAAGTTGATGAACTCAACTGAGCACATTTTTCACTTGCTATAGGCAGAAAGACCTCAAATTAAACAGCTACTTAACGTGGTTACAGTAAAGGCCTGGCAAACAATCTGCATGGGGGGAAACTCTGGGTTTGGAGATGTCCAGGAGTTTCAGACTTTAGGGGGTAACTGACTGCACATAGGTTGTATCCAGGTATTAAAAATTCTGCTTGTATTCATACCTTTTATTTTGTTCAATCACTTTTGCCAGTAATTACTGCAAATAGCAATAATACCTAAATGGTTACTGCAATAATTTAGTCGAGCCCCTTAAATTAAAGCTTAAAGAAGATCTCAAGAAGCTTGATTGCTTTATATTAGAGCCATTGTAGGGGTGTGCAGATACAAAATTCAAAAAATACAAAAAGTTTTAGCTTTTGAGTACTTATGGACTTGGCTTAATGAGTGTAGGATTACATTTCCAGGGTTTTCTGTCTTTTTTTGCCTGCAACTTTTAATAAATTCATTTGTTTTTTTTTTTTTTAATGTTTGAAAAACTAGGTAACATAAATACAAAAAAGTACTTTTAATAATACAAATCCCAATATGAAGGAGGGAACAAATGTAAAAATCCTACAATCATATCATCTCCATTAATCACTTTAATTTATACGATAAAAACTTGAAATACTTTTGTTTAAAAGAAATTTATACCATTGATATAATCATCATATCACCCAGCCCTGGTTTCTGTTACCAGCACAGATTAAATATCCAACCCTACAGTGGAAAAGAGGATTTAGGGAGCTGAGCCGTGGGCTTGGGAAGTAATGCAGTACAGAGGAGCAGAGCTAATTACGTGCTGTTTAAAGTGTAATCGTGCTCGGGTCTTTCACACAGTTTGAGCCTCATTGACTTTATGCTTAATCCTCAGAGCTCACATGCTCCTATGATCTCCAGGCCAGGACTTCATGCCCTCTGACTGTTCAGGGCTTCTCAGAAGCATCATGTCAGCTTCTTGCTACCTCACCACCCAGGCAGTGCATGTTAATCCACCACAGCTCCTTAAAGCAGCTATATCAGGTCGGAGGGAGCAGGGAGCACCCTGGGAGAGCTAAGTCCACTGCCTTAATTAGCGTTTCACAAAGCTAGGAGAATGGCTGGCAGGCGGGAGAAAATGTAAAAAACGTGCCAGGACTATAACGTGTGGGGGGGGGGGGGGGGTGTTGAAGAGTTTTTATAAAGTTATTTTCACATCATTGTTCTAGAATCTCCATCCTGATGCAACTGTCCAAATATATCTGAAAGTCCGTTTTGGTGTTGTGTGGGTTTGTTTATTTAAAAGCACTCAGCATTCTTGCAACCAAAGTGATAAAAGGGGGCAATTAGGAGCGTCACCTGCCCCTACAAATGAGCAATTTGTACCCAAGTGTTAAACCTTTCATCCCAGCAAAAAAAGGCCCTTACAAGCGTTTGCTAAAAGGAAAATCTACCTCAATTTAGATTATTTAAAAAAAATAAAAAGATCCCAATGAGTTATTTTAAATTAAATGAGAATGTATCTGGCAACAAGACAACAATCTAAAACATACGGAAAAATTACCGTCAAAAGTTTTGCCATAAACCTCCCCGTTTCCAGACCGGATTTGTAAAAGGAAGTGGACAACATCTGGCAGATTTGTAAGAGATATGTCAAGAAGAAAGGACAAATATTGGCCATGCAATCTCATTCAGCATTGTTATTATTACAACAAAGAGGATCCAAAATCTGCCTAGAGGATAGGAAAGAGCTGGACGCTGTTGTAAAGGCAAAGAGTGCACATGCAATCACTGTAAAATACTTCTACCACAACACTGTCGAACGGTTTCCATTAATTTTCTATAAAGCACTTTATACACACTCGTTCTTAAAAATGGAAGGATTAAAAACATAACTGAGCAAAAGAGTTTCATTGATTGAGTGAAGATTTCTGTACAGAGATGTTTAACGTTTCTGGAAGGCGTCTCCAGTATCAACATCTTTCAACAAACAGAATCTCATTGGTTTTCCAGTTTGTCAGTAATGTCACAAGCTGTGTGTGTGCTTTTTTTAATTGTTATTTAATAATAATAAAATTGCTGCATTAGTACTAAGAGGACACAGCAAGATGGTCCTGGGTTCGATTTCCAGGCTCGGGCGCATCGGTCTGTGCTTTGATTTTCTTCCCATGCTTGGGTGGGTTTCGTTTGAGTACTCCGGTTTCCCCCACAGTCCATAGACATGCACTTAAAGCTAATTGGCTGTTTCAAATTGCACCTTGGTGTGTATGTGTGTGTTTGTGTGTTGCCCTGTGATGGTTTGGCGACCTGTTCAGGGTGTACCCCGCCTTTGCACAGTGTCGGCTGAGATAGGCACCAGCCTCACTGGGACCCCAGTATGATTAAGTGGTTTGGCTAAAAAATAAGTGAGATGGTTTGTGAACATTCCACATAATTCAACATGCATGCCTGTATTAAATAAAAGTAGAGTAACCAGAGTCCTATAGCAATAATGCAATAATTTGGTTATTTTATTGCACTAATGCAATAAGTTGGTTATCCTAAGGCAATGATGCAGCAATTTGTTTATTGCAGCAATGATGTAATAATTTGGTTAATCTTTAGCAATGATGCAGCAATTTAGTTATCCTATAGCAATCATACAATGATTTGTCTGTCTAGCAATGACGCAATAATTTGATAATTTTATTGCAATAATGCAATAAGTTGGTTATCCTGTAGCTATGATGCAATAATTTGGTTAATCTTTAGCAATGATGCAGCAATTTAGTTATCCTATAGCAATCATACAATGATTTGTCTGTCTA
>JAOUQZ010000014.1:15657575-15680075 GCA_028564935.1 Neosilurus hyrtlii | reverse complement strand
GGATTGTCTTGTTTGAATATCGTTCATGATATTCTGGCTGTTTACCTCAAACAGCTGTGACACTGTCCCTATGAATTATATATATATATACACATATTTAAACCATGAAAAAGGCGGGTCAGGTGACTTCTGAGCTTTGTCCCGACCTAAACGCCATGCGGATAAGGGCATTTTTTAACCCCATCATCCAGAGTTAAGTACATACTATACAGGATCAAAAGTAATCTGTGCTCTGAAAATGTGTTTTATTAAATACTACACAGAAACAAAAGAAAAACAAACTAAAATAAGTTTTAAGGTGAATTAATACATTTTTAAGTGTGAGAATGATGATGCCACCTGCTTCAAGTGACCATGAGAGACTGTGATTGTCTGCCATTTTAATTCAAGCGATATCCACTTGAATAATCAGACAGGTCAGATTGCACCGTTATATAGAACTGGGTTAGAAATGTACACCTGAACCGGGTTAAGAACACAACCACACTTTACAAATAGGACCAGCACCGTCTCTATTTTTTGAGGCAACTAAGGTTATCCAACATCTGCCGGGACCATGCTCGGAATGTTCTAGGAGTCTGTTGTGGCCAGCGCTATTCTCTATGCTGTTGCATGCTGGGACAGCAGGCTGAGGGTTACGGACAAACAGACTGAACAAACTGATCCGGAAGGCGAGTAACGTTGTAGGGATGGAGCTGGAGAGGAGAATGTTGTCCAAAATAAGGATGATACTGAACAATACCTCCCACCTGCTTCACAACCTGCTGAACATACCACCTAAATGCACCACTGAATCACACAGGAAATCCTTCCTACCTGTGGCCATTAAACTGTACAACTCCTCCATATAGCAACAACATCCTTTGTTATACATTTATATTCTACTGTTTATCATATTGATAATACTCTACATATCACTCACTGACACCATTCATTCTGGATCTGTTTATATAAATAACTGAATTTTTAATTTTAGATTGATTTCCTCCGGTGTCAAAAAAAAGTTTTCTGATTTTGATGATAACACTGCTTATAAGTTGTTCATCTTGAATTTCTAAATTTTAACGTGTAAGAATGATGACGCTGCCTACTTAAAGTAACCGTGTCCGTGCCAGCTTCAGGTGTAAGTGTCCGTCATTTTGATTCAAGCATTATCCAGTCTGAATAATGCTTTTTTAAAATTTATTATTATTTTTATTTAAGCCCTGAAAGAGCAGACCAATCAGATTGTGCCCATATTCCCGTGTAGTATACTGTACTAATATTGCATACAAGTTGTTCACTCTTTATTGGAGTCCTGAGGCTGTATCTGAAGTGCTTTTCTTTCAGGGAAGAAGTGCACTATGTGTAGCCTCCGATGTAGTGAGGATACATAGTGACTAGGACATGATTCGGGAGCTGCGTAAAGACGATCGGGTAGATCTTTCCATAGAAACAAAAACTTGCGTGTAAATAAAAATGAACCGTTGCCGTTTGTGATTTAAAAAGCGACAACTGCTTTGTGGTTCGGTTTACTTCAGGTCGCCATTCCCCCACCCACCCCTTCCCTTTTATTATTATGATTTTATTAGAGAATTCTCTTCATACCAGTTTTTGCTTTTTATTTATTCAGTGTCTTCAGTTTTCCGCCAAGATTTTGTCACTTAGCCTAAACAGAGGAACGCTGTTTCTACAAAGGTTTGATCAATCATTCTGTGTTTGTGCTACGCTCTGTACACTCTTAAACCCGAGCAGAAGTGCATGCTGGGAAAGGTGTGGTGGTGTCACCCGATGGTCTGAGTAAGAGTCCAGAGGTGGTTAGGGGTTAGTGTTGGTGTCTTCTTCCTCTTCTTCTTTTCGTGGGGGTGTATATTATATAGTGCATGTTGGGCTGTGTGTGTGAGAGAGAAAGAGAGAGGGTGCAGGATTTTTGTTTAGTTCACACTGAGAGAGAGAGAGAGAGAGACAGCTGAGGCTTGTTAAAGGCTTGGGAAGCTGAGGTATTTAGGCTAGAGGGAGCAGTAGAGGAAGAGTTGGGCGTGACCAGGCTGTTTGGGCCCGTTTAGAGTTTTCTGACTCCCCGGACTCCCCACATTACCGCACAGCTAAATCTACTCATATGAATAAGACCACCACGGTTACAGTCATAGCTCGTTAACCTGCCACTCAGCTCTAAGCCTCTAATGTGCCGAGCGTTATTCACACTGTTAATAATCCCAGTGTGGTGCTGAGGTCCATGGGTGATAACCCATCTCCCCATCGACCACAGAGCACTCCAGGATGCTCCTACACGCCACAGCTGTCACTTCCAATACACACACACACACACACACACACACACACTCACGCGGCAGTCAGCAGGGTGTGATGCTGTCACGGTGACTGGCTCGACCCCCAGTGACCCGCGCCGCTGTGCGCTCACATCTGTCCAGCTGCTTTGACAGATGTAGTGAGTGGGAGGTGAGTAAAAAAGGGCTCTGCACTTAAATGTGAATCCTCCAATGGCTCGGTGTGACGGGAGAGTCCCTCTTCAGCACTGAGGAACTCGGAAATGTTGGTTTATCCTGAGTGTAAAAACTTTGTGTACCCCGTGTGGTGCTTTAGGTTCCACCGATGTTCCTTTTTTATCCCATTTTTGTTTTACATATTTATTTGTTTATTTATTTTGGATTTTCTTCTGGAATTTATCCATGGCCAATACCCACCCATCAGACATCTCTTTCCTATCACACGACGGCTGCAACCCAGGCAGGGCGAAGCTCACCACATAGTTTTTCTAAGGGTGGCGTAGCATGCTTAGAGGAAAGCACTGTTTGCCCACCTTTTCTTCTTCTTCTTCTTCCAATTAACTAACAAATTAATTAATTAACCCCCCCCCCCCCCCCCAAAAAAAAATGAGTCATTTATTTGTTTGTTTGTTTGTTTGTTTATTGCGTTCCTCAAGGGAAATTTTGACTTCTGCATTTCAGAATCAGAATACTTTGTTGATGCCGGAGGAAACTTTAGAAACAAAGCCACTGACAGCGGTGGGATTTTACCCATCAGCAGGTCGGGGTTAGGTGCCTTGCTCAAGGGCACTTCAACCATGAATGTGGAGGCAGGGAAGGCGCTGCTCACCACACATTCTTCCTGCTGGTTCAGGAATTGAACCAGCGACCTTTCGTTTCATATGCATGAGCTCACACATGCCCATGATTGGCTCATATCATTGTGATTGACAGGGAAGACGGTGAATGCCATCCTTTCCTTCCTGAGAGTTCGGCCAGTTTATGCTCTCTTGGTCTCCTGGTCAGTGCTTTTTTTCCTGCGCTGCCTCGGGAGCCCCTAGTACATTTTATTATTTTTCATTTATTTTGATTTCCGATTTTTGTCTTGCTGCAGGATTGTTATATGTATCTTCCTATATATTCTTCACCCACTTCTTTACATAAAATCTGCAATACAGAAAGAGTTAAAATGTTGTTATTTTTTAAAGAAATCAGAGAGGCAAGCTTTTGCACTCAGTCGTCACGTCTCCTGTGGTTTAACAAACGTCTCTCAGGTTGCCCCTTATTAAAAAATAAATAAAAACCTCCACTCGAGAAAGAACCAGTGCTTGAAAAGTGTCAGAATTGAATTTTGAAGCGTTTCTATGATCCCCTTTTAAACTCTGTGGGTTTTTTTTTTTTGTGTACTTTCTTTGGAAAACCACAGTGAAGAAGAAGCCAAAATATACTTTTGGAAAATTAAAAAAAAAAAAAAAAAAAAAAACGCCTACTCGTTTGTGTTTATCTACGCTTGTTAGCCGACCGCGCTCAAGGTAAATACCCGAAAGTACTTTTGCTAAGTTGAGCCTAGGTAAAAGCGAATTCTTTCCAAGTGACAAACTATGTCTGGGATGTGTTATAGGGGTAAACACTTGGCTATGAGAAGGGACAGCTACAAAAAAAACGTGCATTTGGATGCCTGACATCTAAACCAAGAAAGAGTGTATGATCCTTAGGGTGTTTTTTCTTTTTTAAGTTGCAAAAAGGCTTTTTTTTTGTAGAGGGGGGGTGTTATAGGAATGCAGGCAGTAAACACCACGTCTGCTGCGGATGTAGCGCAGTGTAACACACGCTGCGTGGGAACCTGAGGCGTCAATTCATTAACATCAGTTTATTCTCACAAGCCAGAGTTCTAGATTTTGAGTCAGAAAATCTTGGCCATAAAATCTCCTGCTTTCATAAGAAGAAATTGTTTGAGTGATATCAGATAAACCTCTGAAGCTTATGACTTTTAAGGACGAGATCCCAAGAAGGAGTATCTGAAATTGAGAAAATATTTGCAGAAATAAATTATTTTCAATTTAATGGAAATTTTCGATTGGCACAAAAACCTCTTCAGGTGTAATCTGGTGACTCCATTGTAAACCTTTTAACTGGGCTTAAGGGATCAACTGTACTTTTAGCCAGGGGAAGAAAAGAAAAAAAGAAATCTTTTGGAAAAGGCAGGTAGACTTTTTAGAGGCATGATGGGACCAGTCGTGCTATGAGACTATGGTTTGTCTCTAATGCCTGTAAATCCACATTGTTGAAGAATGTGACGTTGTCTCCGTGTGTGCAGTAAATCCCTTTCCTTGAGCGAGCGCACAAGTCTTGCTGGTAGACGCTAACATGAGCGCTGTGGGGCGTGTTAAAACCGCAGGTCTTCAGCTTACAGCTCCTGCACCCACACTCTGCCCCAATTAAAGGAATAAATAAACAGGAGAAAGGAAAATAATAACATTGTAAAGCCGGGTTACAAGAACTGGCACGGGGCAGAGAAGTGGGGTAGGAGCAGTCTTGCCTGTTAAACGGAGAAGGCAGACTCGGGCGGGCGCGGCAGGCGTTTACAGGCATCTGTAATGAGACTTTGCTTCGTGATGCCAAATGCAGTTTCTCCACCCTGTTGGCCAACAGCAGCGCGACCAGCGGCTAAGATAGCACATCTGTCCGACTGCTTGTTCAGTGGGTCGGCGTGTGTTTAGGTTACTGGCACGCTAACCTCCTTTCAGTCACCCCCACATTCAGCTAATTGAGAGCCAGTAATGTGCTCGTGCTCAGGTTTCTGCTGGAAACCGAACAAGCCGTGGTTCTGCACTTTGGAAGAATGAATGAGCGAGGCGGCATTTCAGTCTTAATTTTCATCGTTTTAAAAAGACGTCCCAAAAGACGTTTAGAAAGGAGTTGAAGTGTTTCCAGACATAACAGACTTCTCTATCTTTGGAAGATTGCATGCTCCTGTCATTTCATGTAGTAAATTATAGAATAGATTTCAAAACTATTTGGAATTCTGCCGTAGCACCTTAACGCTCGTCTTAGAACTGGGTCTGTGTTCGGTGCGATATCCTCGAGGAAGGAGGGGTGGAGGTCTGTTTGTCTATGACAAGTAGTCATCAGAAGCAGCGAGACGTCCAGCGCTGGGGTCAGATTAAGGAGAGGCCTGTCAGAGCAGAGTGGATGGTTGAAGATGAGTTGTTATAATTTCGATGCAGGGTTTTTTCAACTGGTCTCTTTCTGTAGTGGCGAATTACAGCAGGCGCATTAGCACGGCTGATAAGGAACCGTTAAGTGTTTTGGTTTTTTTTTAAGCCGGCTTCTCAGCTTGTTATCAGGGTGTAAAGCTGAGCCGTTATGGGTCAGCCAGTCTGAGTGTGCGCCCCTGGATCTGCTCTGTATCATTCATCCTCGCCACGCTGGTGACATCATGACGTACAAGCGGAAAAGGGTGGAAAAATTCCACCCGCCCATCTCCACCGGGACAGAACAGACAGAAATGCCCTTTGAAGAGGAAAGAAGGTTAAAAAAAAACCGGGGGGCCGGTGGAGGAGGGAGAGGAAAGGAGCCGTCAGCACGCGTCTGACAGGTGTGGTGTTTCTCCTCCGTCGTCATCATACTGGATCTTTGGACTTTTCAGAGATGGATCTGGAGCGGATTATGCTCATAGATCATGGTCTAATCTCTCTCTGCCTTTTTTTTAAGTGTAACCTGATTACCTGGACACATTCAGCACTTCAGATTAGTCTTCCTTGGCAATCTGTTGCCTTTCCTCCTTATCTCTTCTCCATTTATTTTCTCTCTCGTGCTTTTCATATTTGTGTCTGTGTTTATCTCTGGTTCTGGGCTCTCTTCTTTCCCAGTATCTACTCAGTTGTCTTCTAATCAGGACTTCACCATTCAGGACATTTATTAGTGATGTTTGTGCTTGAAACGGAATTCACATTTTTCTATTATTACAAGCCATGTTTCATTAAATTTCAAACTCTTGGACTTTCTGTGCTTACTTATGTATGCTTATTCAGTCCCTGTTTGAAAGTGATGTATTCTTTTTTTTTTTTTTTTTTACTCTTTCATTTATCACAAGAAGAATTTTTGTCCTTTTGTGGACACAAGCCCTCCATCTCTTCTGAACTGTCACAGTCTCCCAAATTCCAGTGTTTTGTTAATTCACTTGACACTTCTTCCTTTATATTTTACATCCAGAGCCTCCCTGCTGATTTTCTGGGAAAGGACTATTTGAATGCTTGTTCCAGAAATTTACAAGTCATGTGACTCCACTCGAGTTCTGTAGGTAAAATGTATTTGTATTTTGGTTTTTAACACCTGAAATGAATAAATTTTTGAGGGAAAACGAAGAGTCCCTCCAGGAAGAGAAAGGTTGGACGGGTATTGATATGAAAACTGTGGTTAGGTAGGGTAATACCATGAAAGGTGACCGTCTGAGGAAAAAACATGTATTACTTGATAAATTGTTATTATTCACGAAAGGTTCCCTAAGTACCTCCCTGAGTCCTCTGGTTTCGGCCAAGTATGTCCCTGAAGCAAAAGGCACAAATGTCTGTCACCTTTTGATCCTTAGTGATTTTTCAAAGACGTACTTCTGCGTAATGATTAAATATGAAAATTAGCCACAAAATCTGATGAGAAGATAAAGCTCAACTTGTTTACCATGAATGTGTATGGCAAAGTTCTTACACCATGTTAATTCCACGTTTAATGCTATTACTAACTAATACTTGTAAAATAATAATGATGATAATAATAATAAGTCTGAGACCATGGTTCTCAGTCGGAAAAGGGTGGAATGCTCCCTCCTGGTCTGGAATGAGGTCCTGGCCCAAGTGGAGGAGTTCAAGTATCTCGAGGTCTTGTTCACAAGTGAGGGAAGGATGGAGCGGGAGATTGACAGGCGGATCAGTGCAGCCTCTGCTGTAAAGCGAGCTTGTACCGGTCCGTCGTGGTGAAGAGGGAGTTGGGCCGGAAGGCAAAGCTTTCGATTTACCTGTAGATTTACATTCCTACCCTCACCTACGGTCACGAGCTTTGGGTAGTGACCGAAAGAACAAGATCGTGAATACAAGCAGCTGAAATGAGCTTCCTTCGCAGCGTGGCGAGGTTCTCCCTCAGAGATAGGGCGAGAAGTTCTGTCATCCGGGGGAAGCTCGGAGTAGAACTGCTGCTTCTCCATGTTGAGAGGAGCCAGTTGAGGTGGCTCGGGCGTCTGATTAGAATGCCTCCCAAACGCCTCCCTGGTGTGGTGTTTCAGCATGTACAACCGGGAAGAGACCCCGGGGTTGCCCCAGAACACAAACTACAGACTACGTCTCTCAGCTGGTCTGGGAACGCCACGGTGTCTGATCTGGAAGTGCTGGAAGAAGTGGCTGGGGAGAGGGACGTCTGGACCTCAGTGCTTAGGCTGCTGCCCACGTGACCCGACCCAGGAACAAGCAGATGATGATGATGATAATAATAATTGATTATTATTATAATAACAGTATTGGAAATATAGATACCTTTCATGCATGAAACATTAATTTGGTCAGAAAAGGAATGAAAAAGAGAGAGATCAATTATAGTACCATTGCGTGTACTACATGCATGCCATATGTCATGGACAAATCCATTATTGTTGTAGATCTTATCCTGGTGAGTGTTGTTTTTGTGATGATGTCATGATGCCGTCCATCTGCTTGTCCCAGAAACCTCTTAAATTAACTCCTCCTTTAGCCTTTCTTGGAATTTCTTTAAACTTGGGCAGATATGGTGGACATGTGCCAAGGATACGCATACTATCGCATAATGAGTTTGTGCAAACTTGGCAGGCATGTTGGACACGTGCTAAGGGTATGCATGTTATTATATAACGAAGATCGGATGATTTTTAACACAGTCGTGTTGCCGATAATGTAGTAAACTCACTGACAATCCTGAATACAGAATTCCCCACAGAAGGCTTCACCTTGGAGAAGGAAAATGTTAAAAAACATATAGTCATGCAAAGAAAGAAGGAAACCTTTTGCTATCTTCTGAGCTAATATTCAAAGTAATGTTAGTACTATGATCCAATTTCATAGGATATTCTGTGGGGTATATTGTGCTCACTTTGAGCTCTTGTGTGTTAATATTTATATGAGTAGCATTGATGAAATGTGTTGGATTGGGCTCCTCAATAGAAATCATGTAAATTGTGTATAAACCTATAAGACCCTCATGTAACAGTTCTCTCTCTCTTACACACACACACACACACACACACACACATCCTCTGTATATAACTTGGTGGATAGAAGGATCCATTTTGTCCAGCTAGATTTGTTGTTTTTTTGCTCTCAGTTAATGGAGGTCACAGACTCGTGTAAATCCACTTTCCTAAAGCTCCAAGAGGCTGAAAGTTAGCATGCGAGGTAAGTTTTGGAGAGAAAAGCGATGCTGTGTAGAGTGTGAAATCCCCGTGATGAACATTGGGAAAGATTAACTGCTTTATCTCCCCGTTTTACAACTTTCTGTGGATAAAACTGCCATGGATGTTTGGTTTTATGTACCATGCAATATTTTATTAAAATATGTTATGGAACTTATCTCTGTATTTATGATGGACGGGTTAACAATGGTCAGGGTTGAGGGATGAGGATGTATGGGGAGTTGAATGTCATTCACAGATGTGCTAAAGTCAGATGTAGGGCTTCTCCCTTAACAAAGTGTCTGAAATACTGCCATCTCTGGCAGGGGGGAAGAGAGACAGTCATAAAGAAGAGCAGTAAAAGACTGACAGGGCTAAACTCGGGCCTGTGTAGGACCTCTCCAGCGCAGTCATAAATAATGCTTGTCCAATGAGGAAAGCAGCAGGTTGCTTCATGAAGCCCCAAACCAGGCTCAACTCATCACGTGATGTTCTGCTTGTGTCACTGGTGTGCATATGCACCTCTAGATTTCTAGGCCTGGTAGCTGTGGGCCTAATGAAGGGTGTCTGTGTTTGTTTTATAGCATTCTCTATGGTGTGCTGGTTGAAACTAGGCTGTGGCCGGTGGTGCCTGGGGGCATTTCATTTTGGTCTGTGGTATCCTCACCCACACACCCCCTGTTTCTGTTTATGAAACCACCTCTTTATCTATCCACTCGCTGATCTAACCAGGCCTTTAATGCAATCCACATGAGCAAGATTCGGTCTTTTATCATGTTGACAAGTATAAGAAAAATGTTGCGTCCAGAACAGCATGTGTAATAAAGGTGACCACATAATTCCCGGATTCCTTATAGATTGTGCCAGCCTGGTTACCATCATGGGAAAGGTTTTTGCAGTCCCATAAGAGTGAGTCTGATAGCCTAGAGCCCAGGTCAGTCTTTGCCAATGTTTACTTGAAGTGTGCTGCATACTGGTTTTCCTGTGTTCCTTGTGAACAGAATAGTTGTCTACCCAACACTCACTCATAGCTACCATAGCTAAGGCATATCAGTGTCGTCAGAGTTGAGTGAGACCTCTTTATTCTATATGTAGATATTCTGTTACAGGATATTTTATGGCAGAGACAGATACCCAGCTAAGGCCACAAAGACATGCTGACTTGTTGACTGAGAATCTCTGCGCTCCATACCTCAGCAGTGTCTTCACCTTTCGTAAATGGCTGCACACAGGCAAGTCAGTCTCTAGGTAGAGTTGCCTTTGAGCTTTATAAATCAGCAACTTGGCATTTACCTTCATCATCATTAAGACCTGGTAAAATTTCCCCAGGCCTTGAAAGACACGAATGATTAAAGGTTGGTGGCCTCCTCGGCTTTGCCTAAAAGTCTTCAAATAGTCCTTTACCACTATCAGATGACATCATCTTTAACTGGGGGTAATCTGGTTACAAAGGTCACCTAAACTTTAACAGCTGTTGCAGGTCAGGACCTTTGTAGTCCACCTGGTTCATCTGATCTCTACCCCAGATTTAGGCGGAAAAGCTAGTAGCCTGTCCCTAGTTTATCTGTAACTTCTCGTCACTAAACATGGTCAGGAAACACCTACGTTCAAAGGAAAACCCCATTCAATCAAGAAGCCATAGGCCTTTCCTGGAGCTCATTGGCATATACAAGAGAATATAGTTTATAATTTACTTGCTGCTCAGAAACAAATGAAAGAATGGATAGCTGAACCTTAGATCTAATGAAAATTGTACAGAAATGCTGATTGTATCCTTGTCTTTGAAAAGTCTGTTTATCCTCAAGGAAGCATGAATTAGATCAGTCGGTTCCATCCCCTTTTCTCTCCTGAAGGAATTCTGACCAAACCTTCCCTCAAAAAAGTTTGACCATTGAGTCTAACTAGCTCAATGGTCTAAGTTAGACTAATCCCTCCCACTCCTACAAAATATTTGCCCCAACCCATTCCACTTCTTCAGAAAATTGATCAGTCCATCCCCTTCATGCAGTTCTTGAAGTTTGATCTGATGCCACGCAGTTTGATCAGTTGCTACTTTTTTAGAAAATTTGATCCGTCCCACCCAGTACTCAAGAGGTTAATCCGTTTCCTTTAACCCGTACAGAGATATTGGACAATCCAACCTGCTCCTGCAGAAAGTTTGACCAATCCGAGCTGTGTTAGCACACACTAGGATGAAAAGTCTGAGTGAAACTTTCAAGATTAGATAGTAATTCAAGATAGAGTGTCTGAGGCTTGGATCATTTCACAGTGATTGGAAATGGTTGGACCATCTTTGGTAGGGACCTGCCACGGTAAGACCTCATAAGACTTGCAGTTTTGGAGATTAATAGACCTTCTTGTTTAGCCATCACAATTGGCAGATACTTGAACTGCATAACATTTGGTTATTTCATTACAATGGCGCATTTACATTTACGGTATTTGGCAGATGCTCTTATCCAGAGCGACTTACAAATATCATCTTTATACAACGGAGCAATTAAGGGTTAAGGGCCTTCCTTGCTCAAGGGCCCATCAGTGGTGATAGTGGGGATTAAACCGCCGAACTTCGGATCAGTAACCCATTGCATGAACCACTAAGCCACAACCACCCTCTACTGCAGGCGGTGCCTGTAAAGCAATGGGATATATTAGACCGAAAGTGAACAGTCAGTTCTGGTAGTTGATGTGTTGGAAGCAGGAAAAATGAGCAAGTGTAAGGATCTGAGTGATTAACAAGGGCCACACTGTGATTGCTAAACGTCTGGGTTTATTCATCTCCAAAATGGCAGGTGTTTTAGGGTGTTCCCGGTATGCAGTGGGAAGTATCCACCAAAGGTGGTCCAAGGAAGGACAACCAATGAACTGGCGAGAGTGGCATGGGTCCCTAAGGCACACTGATGCATGTAGTGAATGAAGGCTAGGATGTCTGGTCTGATCCCACAAGAGAGCTTCTGTAGCTGAAACCGTTAATGCTGGTTACGATAGAAAGTAGTCAGTACGTACAGAGCATTGCACCTGGCTGTGTATGGGGCTGTCCAGCTGCAGACCAGTCAGGTCATGTTAATGTTATATGGTGTATGTATATAACCACTCACACAGGATTCTTTCAGAAACAGCCCCACTCCCCAGCTGGGTGCAGATTCATTCTCACTGCGGTGTGCATTCGAATGGTGGAGGAACATGTGGACTGAAGTCATATTATATGCATGCTCCAGCAGCTAATTATTGAACACAGATCACAGAGTCTACAGTTACGGTCTTAAGTACCATTGAACTTGTGCAATTTGAACTGACTTTAATTTAACACAGCAGTGGTATTTCAGCAGAAAGTCACCATTCTTTATAAATTATACTCTTTGTCCTTGACATGTTATTTACAATGGAAATTCTTAAGCCGACCAGCTGTGGCAAAAACATCTCAATAACCCATGTTGTAGTTATGTCATAAGCCGTAAGTTGCATATCCCGCTAAGCTGCTGCATTGAGCCAACAGCGTTGTGAGGCTGGCTTAAGGATCGTATGTTTCACTGACATGTTTAATCCTTTGTTTGGGGTCCCATGGTGAAGCATCCATGTTCTCCTTCCATGTTTTCCTTCGCCTTGTGTCTCCACTCCCCTAGATCACGAAGCATCTTTCCTCTCCATCTGTTGCAGTAATAGGTTCCACAGGTGGACCTGCTTCACGAGCTTTATTTCCCAGGAAGGTACTTCGGTCTCGCCCCTCGCTGTCTCCCTCTGGCGTTTTGGGTAGAAGCTCCAGCTGTTTTTCACACAATGTGTTGCCATAGGAACAAGCGCTTCCACGGGCTCCAGTGAAGGCAAATGGTGCGTGTCTATGGCGCGCATCTGTGGTCAAGCTCCGTCTAGCGCATCCGAAATGTTCGTCACTCAACTGCTTCTCTTCCTACGCACTTCCTTTACTTTCGCCGTGGCTTTGTTGGTATAGCACTCCTGTAAATGTGTGTTGTGACCAACACGTATCCCATACGCACGTTTAAACATAAAGCGTGGGATATTATCGGCCTAACTTTACTGTTTATGTTCAGCCTTTATGGTATTAAAGTCTGGTTGTGCCAAATGACAGCTGCCTCTGTGTTTGACTTAATCCCTGCTCTGGTGTAAGAATTTGTATGAAGGAATACATGTTTTTACATTTCATGGTTTCAGTGGATGCTAAACCTGTGTGAATTTGCCTGAAATGACCTTTTATGAATTACGAATGCCTTAATAAGATTTAAGTACTCAGATATTAGCTTTAAGACAAACATCCACCCCCCCCACCCCCGTCTTTATTTTTCATCAAATCCCTGAGTGTGTTTTTCATCATGCACTTTCTCTGTACATTGTATAGTACTAATACGTACATAAATAACATCCCAAACTGATTGCATCTTTCATCTGATGACATTTCATCCTCCATCTGTTTAATTTCTGAATGATTCTTTTTTTTTTTCCTCCAGTTTTTTTACTTTTTTTTTTTTTTTTTATCCTCTAAAGAGATTTGCCTGGCAGTCAAACAGAACGAGGCCTAGTTTATCATCATCGTTCCTGTTCACACAAGAACCCTCTCGCTAGTTTTACGGGAATTGTACCAGCTCTCGTCCCGGTCCATCGGTGTGTAATTCTCTCCCGGATTTGACTTTGACGTGTTTGCCGTTAAAAAGCAGTTAATTTTTGTGATGCTGTAAAAAATATCATGCAGTGAAACAGGTTTCGTGAGAGTCTCTTGAAAGATGGTTGAAATAAAATGCAAACCCATTACCATTTATTTTGTACGTAGCGCAAGACGCAAGAGGCAGCAAGAATTACATAGTAACTCTCTCTCCCTCTCACACACACACACTTGGGTGATATGATCTATGCAACACTGTACTGTCAGTCTGTGTATGTGTGTGTGGGTGTGTAATTGTTCCCATGGGAGGCTGGGCTGCTGGAGATAGCAGCAGAGTTTCCTATGTTACTGTGTGGTTAGGAGAGGCAGAGATGCGCTGGTGTGCTGCTATCAGCGTTAATTAAGGTCGGCCTGTCAGCCTCAGGAAGAAGAGCTGATAAGTGCTGAGCTCCTCTGAGGGCAAAGGGTATGCAGTAAACACTGTGTGGACATCCGTGGGATGTACGTGAATGTGCCGAGGTGAAATATTTCCATGTCTGCGTTCTCCCTAACAGTTTGTGTTAATTAGAGTCATTTTTCTGTCTGATCATATTTTGTGTGTGTGTAACAATATCTGCTGCTTCTCTTGGAAATATACTTCTAATCCTTCTCTTATCTTTCTCTAAACACATACAGTAGATGATTAACAATGTGCTGATGTGATGCAGTCTGACTGTTACACTTCTGGAGTTGATTATTTTCTTATAATAACATTAAACCCTGAAGAGGTTTTTCCTCTTATATCACAGCAACTTGCACGTTTTTAATAATTAAACAATGGTGCAGCAGCAAGATATGCGACTGTCATCCTGGAGATCGGAAATTTGAGTGCCAGATTATGCACACGGCCGTCCACGGCCGGGAGCCCACGAGAGCCAATTGGCCGAGCTCTGGAGGGAGGGAAGGATGGCATACGCTTGCTCCCTGCACGGTGTCTGAGTTCATGCTTTCCTCAGTTGTGTTACGCTATTCCTAAAAGAGCACGAGCAGCAGTTTGACTGGTATGGTGTGCCTCAGAGGAAGCATGTGCTTGCTCTTGCCTGCCCTGTTTGGTGGTGATTTTGTGTACCATGCGAGCATACTTGACGGGTGGAAATCGATGACTTCTTAATTGGTGACGAAAAATCAGGGATACGGGGGATGGATGGTCAATGCATACATGTAATCGTGTAGTTACTAAGACAACAGCACACATCGTATCGTTTTACAGGGATGTCCCCTGTCCCCAGTGGAGAATCATTCCATAAATGTTGAAGGAACTTGACCGTCACCTTTCAGAAAATAGCTACTGAGTGTCCACCAGACAAATCCCAGTGCAGGTTATTATCATCGAAATGATCATGCATTACTATGAGTGCGTAAATAAAGTCTTTGTGGGGTTTCATTAGCTTTCCTTTGGTTTCTTTGTTTTTAACGAAAATGAATCGGCACCGTCTGGCCAATCAGATTTGATTCTTTGCGGTCATATATAGAATGATGCACAGCTCTATAATGGGTTTATTTGCTTGTTGGTGCTATTTATACGAGGTTTTTCTGGCAAAGCAGATGAAAGCTAAAGTGTCACAGTAGAGTTTTTACTGTATACCGTAAATCCCCAAAGTGTCAACTTGAATCCATGCTTTAATTTATCGCTCTTCATGGGTCGGTATTAGATTTAATAGAGGAACAGTGGATCGGTTTCTTTACGTTGTCTTTTATGTATCATGTGGTGCAACACGGAGCCAGATGTGATATTTTAAACAGGTAGTTTTAAAGCTGAAAGTCCTCCCGAGTCCTGATGCAGATTCCCTCCTGTTAGTGGACAGCAGATGCTATTTTTCTCCTTTACCTCTCACACACACTTTCATGTCTCATACGCACCTCTGTAAAATCAAGCTCAGCGAGTTACGCGAGAGTGCATTTGGGTTTTATTTTTATTTATTTTATATGCTGGTGCTACTCCAACACTCAGTTTGTTTAACACAGCTGCACTATATTTTATTTTTATGTGCTAGATGAGGCAGTATCAGGTAAAGCTTGTTGATTGATTCCCTTGATAATGCTTTACAGACTCTTCCCTCACAGCTTATTGGTCTTCTTCCAAATTCCTCAACTTCAAATTACCGTCTGAGTTCAGTGAACATCTCAATGAGGTGAGAAAAGAAGGCCCGGGCTTCGATTCGCTGTTGACGTGTGGCTTATGTACAGGATTATGTTTAGTCTCAATTTGGCTGTTTGCCTTTTCTGTAATTTTTCTCTCTAAACAACTTTGATGATGAAGTGTAGGTTTTATATAGCACTTATATTTTAGAGTCCAGAATCACAAAGTGTCTAAAAAGATTAGAAAATCAAAACAATGTATAATAGAGCAAAGTTCTTGACATCTCATATAAACGTTTGTTCTGTTCAGGGACGAAAGTAGAAAAATTAGCTCATATCTTTATTGCTTTAAGAAATTTAAATAAAGATATTACAGCTCATTTTCTACTCTTAAACAGAGAAAGTGTTTATGGAAACGTCAGGAACTTTGTACTGATTAGTACGAGTAGGAGCAGACGCATGCGTGTACTTGGCACACCATGTTGTTTTGGCCTCCTTACAACCAGCTTGGTTTTCCTTTTTTTTTTTCTACTTCAGTCTATTCGTCTTAATTTTATTTTCTTGTTTTGTCCTGTCTTATGTTCTTTTCTTTTTTTTTCCAAATACATTTTACCTCTGCCAAGAAGGCTATGTTTTTGGTTAAGTTTTTGTTTTTGTTAGCAGGATAATGCAAAACGTCTTGTGAGGACTTTACTTATTAAGATTTTAATATATCTAAATATTCTATATGTATTTAGGTATTGTCAACTTGTTTTTTTTTGGTTTGTTTTTTTTTTTTTTTTTTATTTCATCAGAATGAGAAAAGCTACCTACTGTGAGGTTTTGGTACCGTCCTTCACTTTCTCTGTTGTGTAACTCCTCGTTGCCCCTCAGACAGAACAGAGCTAAAAGCCGTAATGTTTGAGATGTGAGGAGCGCGTATAAGGAAGAGTAGATGTGATAGTGATTTGGAAATAGGACTGAAATGGATGAGTGTTTAGCACACAGGTGGGAGGTGTGGAGAGGTTGAGAAGTTCTCTCATTAAGCAGTTAATGGCGGGTAAAGAGCTGGTTGACCCTGTGACCCCATCAACACTTCATCGTGTATCTTCTTCAGAGCAGTACTATCAATTCCCAGGAACATTCACAGCCCTGGTTTCTTTCACAGGCGGACAGATGAATGTTACTGCACCTTTCCTCCTTTACCATCTACTGATTAGTTTGGACAACAAGCTGTATTTATCAAACATCTCTAAATAAGGTCCAAGTATTATGAAAAGGAAAAGTTTCATCATGGAGGGATTAATGCTTTTAGTTTGAGGCCGTGTGTGCATATGGATGTTTGTTTGTTTTATTGCTACATTAAAAAAAAAAAAAAAAAAAAATGTCGAGTCTGAAAAAGATTATCATGTGTCATCTGTATCCTCTGCCACACCAACAGCCCGCCCGAAATAGTGTGGACAGCAACTGCAGTTAAGGTCCCAACAGGGGCAGCCTGGCAGTGCTGATGCTTGAGCCCCCGACCTTCCGATCAGGCTGGAGCCACCATTGTTTTATGACATGCTAGTGTATATTAAAGTAGCATAGAGGTAGGATCTTATAACCTTAAAATATTTGTTTAGATGAAAGTCAATCGGCTGCTTAATATCATAAACTTCCTCAACCTGCTGGTTTTTCTTTGTCCTCATGAAGCCCTAGGGGCCGTTTTTGGTCAGTTAGCCATGAGCCAGTCAGCTGCTAGCTCCACTGCTTGCTAGCTTAGAAGCTAGTTTACTGGTAGTGAACTCTTGTACTTTCTGTCCTTTCCGTAATCAGTGTTGTAAACTACGCGAGTGATGACTAGACTGACGTACCCAGCAAGATGTTTGTAAAATCCAGAAACAAATCAAAGCCGAGCGCAGAGAGATCTCCACACACAGGACAGGGGGCAGTACACTTTACTTGGCGCACGCTGCTCTATTTTCATGATTATTCCATGTAACTAGAGCCAAATACGCTGTTTATTGTCAGCATTACGAGCCTTACAAGCCGACTCTGGCGAAGGCGGGGTGCACCCTGTAACATATGGCTAACAATCGGTTTCAACAAGTGCCACTACATCCAAGGTCTTAACATTTTGTATTGTTTTCTTTCTGAATATTAGTTTAATGCTCATTTTCCTCATTTGTTTTAATATCAACTACAATTTTGCAACATAAAATTTTGTTTCTTATTATGAATTTTTCTGTTTAATGAAATGTTACACCCTAGACCGGGGGTCACCAACCTTTTTGAAACTGAGGGCTACTTCATGGGTACTGAATCATACGAAGAGCTACCAGTTTGATAGGCTCTCCTGAAATTACACATTTGATCAGTTCCTTTAGTTATACATTATCAATAATGATTAATGATACTCATCAGTGTGAAGACACTGATCACGTTAATGATTTCTCACAATAATTAGCAACAATAAAAATCACAAATTTATTTTAGAAGCAGCTCATTAGTGAGTTGTGCTATTTTTTAGAACAGGCCTGCGGGCAACTTATGTGGTCCTTGGGGGCGACCTGGTGCCCGCGGGCGCCGTGTTGGTGACCCCTGATCTAGAACATATTAATCTGCCTCACTTCAGTCGGGTTTGATTGAGAAGGTTATGTTTTAATAATCTGTTATGATGTGAAAAAGTACATTAAATCAAAGCGCTGTGCACACACATCGCTCATTTATCAAACTGCTTAATCCTCTTAGAGTCACGGGGAGGATGAAGCCTATCTCAGCCGACACTAGGCGAAGGCGGGTACACCCTGAACAGCGTGCCAGACCATCACAGGGGAACACACACAACCATTCGCACCTCACATCCAGGGTCAATTTGAAACAGTCAGTTAGCCTACTGTGCATGTTTTTAGGCTGGTGGAGGAAACCAGAGTACCTGGAGGAAACCCATATAAACACGGGGGAAGACATGCAAACTCCACACAGAACTGCACATGCCTGGTGTGCATACAATCAAAACAATATAAGCATGAAAATATACAAGGCTTATCCTTAAGATAACCAATCTAAAAACACTAATAACGCTGAGTATAAAGATGTTGTGAGTAAGAGCTGAATGAAAAGAAGCAGCTTTTGTTATACAGGAGGAATCAGTTACCAGTGCCATGGGGAAAAATAATAATAATAATGATGATGATAAATTTATGAAATCAAACCCACAGTCGTTTGATAAATAGCAATTTATTTTTGAACATAAACAAAACTATTTTCTAATCTAATTAGCTCATGTTTTCAGACTAGCAAGCAACAAAGCAACAAGCGAGCATTCATTTCCTGTGTGTGTGTCACAGAACAGTTCTGACTGATTGATGGAGCGACAAGCCACATTTTAATTTAGACTTTCCCAATTTTATGCAAATGAAGCATGCTAATGGAAAAAAAAAATCCTAACCATTACCTGGAGTAAATCCTCAGGCAGATATTCTGCATCTAATGTTGTTTTCTTCACCAAAACCTGCTCGCTTAAGTTCACTTCGCTCGTGTTTGCTGCTCAGGACCAGAAAATATTTACCTACGATCTTGCGATGTGTACAAGATTACAGTACGAGTCCACAAGGAGTTTTCCTCCTTCAGCCGTGTTTGTCTATCTTTAGCATTCCCTCCTCGCCCTTCTAATCTGTGGGAGCTGCAGGATGCTCGTCGTGGCTGCACGGGGAGGTCGTAGAGCAGAAGCGGAGCTCCATTTATCCTGAGTAAACTGTCTGTACGTGAGGCCAGCTGCTGCCTGTGGTCTGGAGCTGACCATAATGAGTGTTTCTAGTCAGTAGGTCAGCGTATTAAAAGGTGGTTCTGAGAGAACGTGCCGGTGGTAAGGAGACTGCTGGAACATCACCAGAGCTCATTTATTAGTTTACACTACAGTGCAGTGGTTTAGGCAGCACTGGGTAGCATGTGTGTGTATACACCACCTTTGATGGGCAAAATGATTGAACTCAAACAGATGTACGATTAATCAAGTCGTCTGGCCACAAATGGTGACGAGGATGAACCGTGTTTAGAAGGGTGTGAGGGAGTAGATGTACTGTGTTTCCTAGGTGTTTACACAGCATCAACATGACGTGCTTAATCATTATTGTCATGATAGTCTATAGCACTCAGTACCGTGAGTGTGTATAAAGCCTGAATTATCTCTGTATGTGTGAATGTATATCCACACTTTATATCCATATTGTCAAACACAGAAACTTCTCACACTCGGCTCATCACTCATACAGGCTAATTTACACCAGGAGCATTTATCTGTCGTCCGTCTGACATTCGTCTTTCGCTACAGATAGTAAGAAATCCATCGGGATCATAGCAGCGGTTTTAACTGCTGGTGCTTTAAGTATGTACTGCATCATTATAAACAACACCGACATTTTTATCCTCCAGGTCTATTTTGTGGCATGTAAATGGGAATTTTGCATCCTTTTCAGACACGTCCTGGAACTTATCTGCGTCTAAGCAGCAAAAATGCATGGCGGTGGGTGGTTGGGGAGTGAGCTGCACCTTCCCTTCCTCCACGTTCATGGCTAAAGTGCCCTTGAGCAAGTAACCGAACCTATTTCCTAGTAAACACAATGTGTACAATATGCACTTTTGCAAATAACAACTAAAAAGTTCCTTTAATACTCAGTTTATTTATTTATTTATGGAATTGCATTTCTTCTTTTATTAGAATTTACAAACAGGACAGTGTTGAGACCTTTAGGCAGCATTCTGTCAAAATATATCATGGAAAGGGACAATATATATATATATATATATAGACAGACAGACCGATAGTTGGGTGGGTAAATGGTTAGATAGACAGATAGATAGAAGAATCGGTAGGTGGGTAGGTAGACAGATGGATGGATAGATAGATAAATAGGTGGATGGGTGGGTAGGTAGGTCGGAAGACAGACAGATAGACCGATAGATCGATAGATAGATAGGTAGATAGATAGGTAGATAGATGGGTGGACGGTTGGATAGATAGATGGGTGGGTAGACAGACAGATCGAGAGATGGGTGAGTGGGACCGATGGATGTATAGATGATAGATGGGTGGGTAGGTAGACAGACAAACAGATAGATGGGTGAGCAGACACACTCAGACAAATAGATAGATGGGTGGATAGGTAGACAGATGGGTGGGTAGGTAGGTAGACAGACAGGTCGATGGATGGGTGGGTAGACAGATAGATAGATAGATAGCTTTGTAGGTAGGTAGACAGCATCACACTTTTTGTATTTTTGAAAAAACTGTCTGCCAGCTCGGTCCGTGAACTCTCGTACAGAATCATGCCTGTGGCTTTTTTCTGTGCATGATGTCACCGCAGGAACACGCGGTGAAGCAGACAGCGATCATAAACAAAAGAGAGCGCATTGTCATTCTCCTTTCGCGAACGTTTTCTCGTTTGGACGTTTTATGGAGTACACCGTGACTCAGTGTAATAATGCCTGACAGGTGTGTTGCTGTAAACTGTGGGAATACGACAGAGCGGGGGGTTTCTGTACACTGATTTCCAGACAGAACCAGGAGGCAGTGGGAGGCACTTTTTCTGCACAAAACCAGAAAATCTCTGTTCAAGTGACTCTCCTGGTTTGTGACAAACATTTTCTCTTGTCTGCCTGCCAGTATTCTATATAAAATGGCAATTAAAGGTGATGCCTATTACACACACACTTGGATTAGCACTTGAGGACGTGTCGGTTGTATGGATATCTTCTTGATTATTGTTGGAATTGTGTTTTATTTGGGTAGAGATAAATGGATGAGAATGAGTGAATGGTTGATAAGTGATTAGCATGGCTTTGAATGGTCTTTATTGCCAGTTAAAGATCAGGATAGGTCTACACAGTCATGGTCAGACACCATGTAGGATGAGTGTTAGTCTCACAGAGTCAATGTTCAGCTGTTTGCCATATAAGTTTTATTAAATGTGAATATCGGCCCTGCTACAAGAGTAAAATTTTACATTTATGGGCTAAAATCTACAGAAAAATACGGAAAGTCCATCCGCCCACCACCAACGCCCAGCAACAGACTCCCTCTTTAAAAGCAGGACATAGATAATGAGAATAATCATGCACCCAGAAATATTCATAAAGATAAAACCTTATCGTGTTTTAAGCTTTTCATACCAGTGAGTGAAATATTGTAGATGTGGTTTATTTAGAAACAGAGGAACATGAAGGTCTTTGAGAAAATGGCTGCAAGATAACATTAAATCCAGTAAACAACTCATATTTTATCCTGACTCTCGACATTTCCTGATAAAATCCTGGGTATCAGCTACATGATTAGGGATTTTTAAAAAATACAAAAGACTTTTATGCTTCCAAGTTCTTCCATATAACCTAAACTTTTGAACTGGAAGTTTTCAGACTTTTTTTTTTAGCTCACAGAACTTTAAATTTTTAACCTCAGGGTTGAGAGAGAACGACAGGAGAAGCATTTTCTACACAGAATAAAGTAAAAGGCTGGTAGAGAGGTCAGGGTTCGAAACGAGGAGGGAAAGAGCTGCAGCAGAGAAGTGCGAAGAGAAGTAAAAGTCACAAAAGAAGCCCGCAGTGATGGAAAACAGGAGAGGGTGGATCAGCTCAACACACACACTGAGCTGACAGTGTTCTCTCAGCCTTACCGCCTATACTCTGGAAGTCATCATGGCCGCCACGGCCGCTGCACACGTTCCCCTGCCTCCGCTATCAGCTTTTTCCATCTCCGCTGTCAGAGAGGGCGAGCAGCATGTCGCTGCACTTTCTCCCATTTTCTGTAAGTGAACCTGACCTCAGAGCTCATACTGCGGATTCTGGAGCCTGCTAGGACAGCTGTGGCTGTAAAGTCCCGCTCTAGAAGTGTTAGCAACCTTCTTAAAGAAAGAGCCGATTAATGACGGCATGAAATGAACGCCACGCTTTCTTCAAACTGAAAACCTTTCGTAAAAGGAGCAAATAGTGTTTTTTTTATTATACTAAATTTTATTTTATTTTAACTTTTTCTTGTGTCTAATGGACTACCTGCATAAGTCAAAACAAAGGACAAATAAAATGCTTAAAAATTTAAACACACTTTTTTATATATATATATATATATATATATATATATATATATATATATATAT